>JAPKLY010000263.1:231031-322091 GCA_026898435.1 Prunella vulgaris
ATTTAATAAGCAAAATAGAAATTGAAGTAACTATATTCATCATAATGTAGGAATTATACAAAATATTCAAGAATTTACCTATTACAAGTGGAATTGAAAAGATACTAGATTACCTCTATAAGCTAGGAAATGATCCGACAATAGAAAATGAAAATCAATCGGTAGAAATGTTGCTTGAACAATGCTAAGAATACTGGAGAAGACGGATCGTCGATCCGAACGGTAGATCAAAAGTTATCTAAGAAATCGTAATTGAAAATCTAAGAACACTCACTTGGTAACTACCTCTAAATTCTCCTAATCTAGTGAGAGAATCTCAATCTAAAAATGATAAAAGTCCTTTAGAAAATCTGAGATGGAAGTATATATAGTGCCCTTGGATCATTGACTAAGATGCCCTTCATTAAAATGCGCGAAAATACGAAAATAGCCCTGAAAATCCAAGAAAAATGCACTGCTGTCGCCCAAGAGCTGACCAGCTGTTGACCTCTCGGGCGACAGCTTGGTTGACAAAGTGCCCCCGTGTCGCACAAGAACTGCCGAGCTGTCGACCAAGCTTGGTCGACACGCTCAGGTGACAAATGGCTGCCAATCCAGAGATGTTGGTTGACACACGCTTGTCGTCCGAGGAAGGGCTCCGTGTCGCCCGATGCCTTAGTCTCGGTCGATGCGCAACTTCCTTATTTTTGTCATATCTTGAGCTCTAGAACTCCGATTGACTTGATTCTTCTTTCATTGCGACCCTCTCTTCAAGCTCTTCAACATAATATAGCAATTTATCCATTTTTCTCAACTCCAGAATTTGGACTTTTCTCGATCTTGCTCGTTTCTTCCTCATTTTGCTCATTTTCACCTATAATCACAACTTCCTAGCCAAAAAGGGTTAAATACCCAAAGTATCGCATAATAGGGTCAAATATGAACATAATATCACCAAAAGCATATAGAAATGAGTGCTAAAACATGCAATTATAACCCTAATCAGCTAGACAAATTCGGTATTTTATCCTAGTCCACTTAGAAGATCTTTAACCAAACTGATTCCTTCATTGCTTCATAAGCAGTTACTTATTCGGCTTCTATGGTAGAATCAGTGATGCACACTTCACCATAGCATGGCTCCTTCCCCAAACGAAACACATTACCCAAGGTAGATCTATATGGAATCTAAATCTGATTGGAAATCTGAGTCCGTGTAACCGATGGGGATTTGACTATCTGACTGATAAACCAACATTCTATCTAGAGTTCGCTTGAGATATTTCAGAACGTTTTTAACAGCCGTCCAATGCTCTTTCCCGGGGTTACTTTGATATCATGCTACCATGAGGCTTCCAACTGCAGATATTCGGTCTCGTACATAGCATAGCATACATGAGGCTTCCAACTGCAGAAGCATATGGGATGCCTTTCATGCAATCTATCTCGTCTTGTGTCTTTGGACACATCTCTTTTGATAGATGAATTCCATGTCTAAAAGGTACAAAACCTTTCTTGGAATTCTGCATGCTAAACCGTTTCAGAACAGTGTCTATGTATGAAGTTTGCGATAAGCCGATCATTCTTTTCTTGCGATCTCGAGCAATCTTGATCCCTAAGACATGACCGGCTTCCCCTAAGTCCTTCATATCAAACTAATTTGACAACCATACCCTCACGTCTGACAACACTTCGACATTGTTTCCAATGAGCAAAATGTCATCTACGTATAGTATCAAGAATACCACGGCAGTTCCGACACACTTCTTGTACACACAACTCTCAAATTCATTTTGATCAAAACCATTAGATTTTAATACTTGATTAAAATATTAATTACAAGCTCGCGATGCTTGCTTAAGTTCGTAGATAGACCTCTTAAGCTTGCATACAAGGTGCTCATGGCCTTTTTCAATAAAACCTTCGGGTTGATGCATATAGATTTCTTTTTCAAGACTTCCATTAAGGAAAGCTGTCTTGACATCCATTTGCATAGACCCCATCTCAATTTTCATTGCTGTTTGCCAAGAATCTGCATCCTTGTCTTAGAGTGCTTCGTCGTATGTCCATGGGTCTAATTCATTTTCCCAGGGGACCAAGTCAGACGACTCTCCCACGAACATGAATCTCTTGAGTTGTCTCACAACCCTCCCTCTACGACGAGGCTCCCGTTGTGTTGGTGCGTCGCGTGGTACATCAACTTGTACCTTTGGTATAAGATTAGGCCCTCTAATTTCATCTAAGGTAATCTCACTCTTGGGCTTTCTATTGTTCACAAAGTCTTCTTCCAAGAACTTAGAATGCGTACTAATTACGATTCTTGGTCCTTGGGACTATAGAACATACTCCCTTTCGTTCTTCTATGGTATCCTATAAACAACATCAATTCCGAACGTGGATCCAATTTTCTGGCTTCCTTATCCAACAAATATGCCGGACACCCCCAAATCCTTATGTGTCTAAAACTAGGCTTACGCCCGGTCCACAATACTGTGGGAGTTTTAGGAACCGATTTGGATGGCACTAAATGAGCCGCTGTTTCCAAGGTATAGCCCCAAAACGATGGGTAACTTCGAATAACTCATCATAGATCTGATCATTTCTAAAAGAGTTTTATTTCTTCTTTTCGCAACCCCATTTTGTTGAGGGGTACCGGGTGCGGTCAATTGGGATACTATCCCTTCATTTGACGAGTAGGTAAAAAATTCATTGCTGAGGTATTCGCCCCCACGATCCGATCATAGGAACTTGATACTCTTTCCCCTATGTTTATCGGCCTCAGCTTTGAACTCTTTGAATTTATCAAAGGTTTTTTATTTGCGCCGCATATGGTAAATGTACCCATATCTTGAGTAATCATCCGTAAAAGTTAAGAAATACTCAAAACCTCCTCTAGCTTGAACCGATATTGGCCCACATATGTCAGTGTGAATAATTTCCAACACTTCACTTACTCTATTCCCATTGGCCCCGAAGGCCCTCTTGGTCATTTTCCCCTCAAAACAAGATTCACACGTTGGAAATGGCTCAACATGGAAAGACTCCAACGAGCCATCCGCCACCAACCTTTGAATTCTCTTTAGATTAATATGACCAAGTCTTAGATGCCATAGAAGTGTTTCGTTCACGGTTTAAGAAAATTTTCTTTTCTTAGAAATGGTCGATGTGGTATAAGAAGCATTTTGTGTGTGGTGTGCACTTTTAATAGTATAAAGATTATTCACTAATGTTCCCAAACAGATGAACTCATCGTTTCGAAAAATAACAACCATATTATTAAAAGAAACTGAGTATCCATCAACGTACAATTTAGAAACCGAAATTAAATTCTTCCTAAAACTGGGAACATAAAGAACATCTTTTAATACTAAAACTCTATCTTCAAAAAATAGGTGCACGTCTCCCACTGCGACAGCCGCTACCCTCGTAGCATCGCCCAATGTGATGAGGATCTCATTCGCACTAAGTTGCCGAGTTTTCTGGAAACCCTGTAAAGTGAGACATACATGATCAGTGGCTCCCATATCCACTACCCACGAATGGGAAACATACGCCGCTAAACAAGTTTCAACAACAAGTGCATGAGAATTACCTTTCTTTCCGGCCTTCTTTGGCTTGGGACAGGCCGTCCTCCAATGTCCTTTCTCACCGCTGTTGAAACACTTCCCTTTGGTAGCTTTCTTGACCCCTCCCTCATTAGTTACCTTACCCTTTGCTTGGTTCGGGACTTTGGTCTTCTTCTTCTTCTTCCCACCTTTCGATGTAGAAGAAGTCGGACCGCTTGCCACCAAGACTTGAGTTTGGTGTCCCATGAGTGTCTCCACCGATACCAAAGCTTGCAAGAGTTGTGCCAACGTGAACTCTTGATTATTCATCATACAGTTCAACTGGAACTGCTCAAGGCTTTTCGGTAGAGAATAGAGAACGAAATCAACTTGCGTTTCCGCATCATATTCCACTCCAAGTACCTCTAACTTGTTGAGGTAGCCCATCATCTTGAGAACGTGATCCCTTACGGGCGTTCCCTCCACCATTTTCAGCGACAACATATCTTCCATGGTGATTTTCCTAGCCGTACGATTCTGATGAGCGAACATGTCATTAAGGTTTAGCATCATATCAGAAGCGGATTCCATGTCTTGGTGTTGATGTTGCAACACATCTGACATTGAAGCAAAGATGGTATACCTAGCCATTTTATCGGATTTCATCCACTCCCTATGATATTCCCTTTCGGTAACATCCGCATCATCCGTAGGCGTAGGGGCTTTGGGGTGTCAAGAATCCATTTGTGTTGTTGTGCGGTTAGGACAATAAATAAGTGACGTTTCCAATCAACATAGTTTTCACCTTCCAATTTGTTATCTTTAAGTATAGTAAACAATAGATTACAAAGAGACTACATGCTGAACTGAAATAAAACATACATTGCATCAATACATACATCGATTCGCAAAGATTATCACAAAATTTTGATTATGCTTTGTATAAAATAAAAAAAAATACATAGCATAAATCGGCCGACATCTTAAAACAATTCACATAAGCTACGATGAGTGTGGAGGTTTATGCAAACACATTTAAGCAAGTTACAAACAAGAACAGTTACAAACTTTTAATTTCAAAAATTAATAGTCGGCTCCCACTTGACCATATAAAATCGGTAGGGACTCCGATGGGGAGTAATAAAATGCCAATTTTATACCTATGTATTAACCATGATTAAATACAGGATTATCACTTCATTTTGAGCAAGCCACTTGATGGGAGGGTCAATACCGCCATGAATAATAATCCACAATCATCCTTTTGAGAATTCTTTCATGCGAACTTGTCTTTTGTCCTATCCGATAGGGAGAAAGGCGCTTGCCAATGCGAGCCAAAAGACTTCACAAACAAATAAATCATGGAGGCCAAATAATTAAATTTTATTATCTAGAATAAAATATCGAATTATATTTAAAACATACTTAGTAATTTTCGGAGTTGAGATTTTTCATCACGATATTCATGCAATCAAAATATTTAATCAAATTAAATAAATAAAGCATGTATCAAAACAAATTAAACAAATTGGCATGTTATATCCAATTGCCATGGTTTAATTTCTCGTTTTGATTACGAAATATCGTAATCATCTTTTGTCTTCAAGCTTTATCGTCCGTCTCGATTAAGCTCCCACTCGACTGTAACAAAATATTACCAACTTTGTCTCCGGGCCTTAAAATCTCCGTTCTTCGTCTTCGATATTAGTTATAATTTATTTACAAAAATAAATAAACCTATCGTCTAGACTAGTCTATTACATAAAAACATCCTAGTCTACCCGTGGCTTTTCTCACGGGAAAAATGATCCGAACGAATCGGATTTTAAAACCGCATCATCATACATGCATGCATAAATAAATATTAAATACCATGACAATTGGATACCTGCAAAAAAGATCTAGCAATTCTACTATCCAATTTTCAAATTTAATATTAAAACACTTAAATTACAATTTAACGTATAGAGCTCGAAACCGGCTCTGATACCAGTTGTTAGGGAATTAAACGCGGATCTATTCGGGGTTTACGCTAAATACAAATTTAAGCCTACAATTAATATCATGATTTAAACATAATTAAATCAAATAATTGTATACCCAACAACAGGCTTTGCATGCAAAACATATGAACATATAATATCACGTAAAGCCCTAAACATGCGGAACTAAGGGATTTAGTGAATTATACCTCTTGGAGAAAAGGCAGTTTCTGAGACAAAAGGCGTTATTTGGTTGAGCAAATTTCACAAGGCTGTTGAGATCAAAGGCGTCCTTTGAGATCCTCTATAGCCGAAGTATCAACAATGAACTTGAAGGCATCCTTCTTGAGACCCTCAACTTGATAAACCCAAAAGCCTTCTCAAGTATTCCCTTGTCCTTATTCGTGCACCGGGTGGGAGGCCACACGAATAATCACAACACAAGGAAGAAAATAATTTTGTTGTCTAACTCACTGGTAATTTTCAAAAATTACCCTCTCACAAGAATGAATATGAAGTCTTGTATCATCTCATATTTATAGTGAGAATACAAGATCTTGAATATCTTGAATATCTAATATTTCAAATCTTAATTATCATGAATATCAAATATTCAATTCTTGATATTCTCAATCATATAATTTTTGAAAAAAAGGATATATATTTAATTCCATGAGATCTTGATTTTATTAGATATTCTTGTATTCAAGATACATATCTATTTGGGCCCCAAAATTATATTAATATATATATATGATTTTCGAAAAACTCAATCATTTGGGACCCAAAATTATTTCTTTTATTTTAAACACCTTGTCAATTGTCGGACATTTAATTGGGCTACCTGAGGGGCCTTTAGGGGAATTAAGATTGGACCTCCTAATGGGTCTTGAATTCTAACATTGAGCCCAATATCATTCAACCAATTAACATTAATCTCACTCCACTATAGGAGTAATGTTGCACTATCCATCTTAACCCATATTACAATCATATGGCTCCCGGTCATTATTTCTCGTGTTTAAGATTCTCTTGTCCGTTAATTAATCAAGCCACTGAACGCTTTAATTAATTTAACATCTTATCCTTGGAGTAAGGACATCTCTTCTTTATCATCATACCGGAAATAAATTCCACTTGCAAGATTTAGTATGACGAACGTTTAGAGCCCACCAAGGGGACTAATCATGCAAGACTCTCCAAGCACACGTTCCTCTGTATTAAATCTTAGCAACTGTCATGTTCTCAATGGCGTCACCCAAGATGCAAAGTATTGAGTCTTATTGACTCTCTACCCATAACAAATTAAAGTGCCACTCACGGATCACACACAGTCCTATTTAAGGGACAGTGGTTTAGAAATAAACTACCACTGAGGTCTAATTCTTCATCCCATATATCAGTACGGAAGAATTACCTCTCTGTAGGTCCTCTTCAATGCATCATCATGCACTAGTGCAATCCCTTGGTCAAGATAAGTCAATCTGGGATCTACACATCAACCGTTTACCAATGGGGTTTTCAAATCCCATCTAGGTTGTGAAATTAGTACTTATTACAAGAAACTGATAATGTGATCTTGTTGTGAGTTGTCCGGGGATCACCACATTTATCTATAGTGTAACTTGTACTATTATATGAACGGATTGCAATAAATAAATAACATTCAAATTTATCTAAAGCACAGTGAAAAAAAATTTATTTAAGATAAAGCTCAAAGATTCAGTTTAGTTATACAAAGCAAAAGCATACTTTCTAGTATAAGCCTAACACCGACAGCTCAGAAGCAAGTTAGTTGGATAGCTATCTCAGTAAGCTCAGTTTTGTGCGGAATGTGAGCCCTTAAGTGTTTACTCATTTTAGTTTCTGAAAACTTTTCAGTTTGCTTAGTGAAACTGTGGTTAAGGCTGGTGCTCTGATTTAAGGATCAGGATGACAAAGTCAGTCCTGATGGTTTTCCAAAAATAATGCAAGTATGCTTCAGTTTAATATGAATGACAGTTTTATGATCCTGAGCAGAATAGTAAATCAGCACACAAGGGTCTTTTTAACGTGGTTCGGAGATAACCAACTCCTACGTCCACGACCTAATTGAATAGGAAGCTATCCTCAAAACCCTGAGGATAGGTACTTGGGTTTTACGTGCCAAGGGACATGAATAGCCAACTTCCTCTCTAAGGAACTGACCCCTGGGTGGTTTTACAAGTCCCAGTCCTTCCTACCAACCAACTCACAACCTGAGGGGTTTGGTATTCACGTTTTTCAACTATTTTGTATTGATCCCTCTAACAAATAAAAGCTAAGGATGGGATCAATACTCTAAGCAAAAAATAGAAAAGATTCCTACTACAAAACTAGGGAAATTTAGGGTTTCAAAATGTTGTTCAAAGTATGCTTTGAGTGCTTGGAATCTTGAGAGTTTCTCTTGGAAATTTCCCGTTAGCTTTGAATGGGAGCAAGGCCTTCTGTATTTATAGGGAGGTTTGAAATAGATCCGTTGGAGGAGATCCGTTTCAAACCTTCCTATTTTAGGTAGATGCAGGTACTGGCTGTCCTTGTCTGACATGGACCATACATAGTATGGCAAAGTTTCTGATTCGCCGCCTGCACCTCTGAGAAGCATTAAATACGCTCAGTCTTCGTACATACGTGTCACCTTCTAACTGGTAGCTTGTCCAACTGCTAGTTTGTCGGCATTGACTTTACTGATCATCGTACATTTATAACTCTGAGTTTCTGGTTCTTAACTCAGGATAAATGTTTGTCTTATGTTGGAGACTCTGACATTCTTTTTACTTCATCAGACTTCCATTCGGACGTGTAACCTTTGGGTCTCAGGACTTATGAACATCAGAAAGACGTTCAGCCTGATCAAGGTTACACTGAGCCTTCACTGACAAAGACTTCCCTGAGCATGCTTAGTCTACTCAGTTCTGTCAGGATCAGTGGTCTTCTTCAGGATGGTTTCTTCAGAACTCTTTCTAGGTTTTTCAGGTTGCATCTTCAGGTTGACCATCTTCAGGACGATCAACACCTTCAGGGTTGGAACAGCTTCAGACTTCAGACTTTAGGGATGTCTCCATCAGTCTTCACTCCTCAACACGTTCCCCCTGAACTGAATACCTGTGAATAGAAAAACTATTCTAACCTATCTATCCTGAGCCTATCATCCTGATGAACTATATTTAGGCAAATTCATTAAGGGGTTTCAAATCACTTCCTGATTATCCCAACAATTTCCCCCTTTTTGATGATGTCAAAACCCTTTAGAAAAATCCTACCATTTAAATAATTAACTGATATAAATCAGTATTCAGTTCAGGAACCTATATCAGGTCCTTACTTCTATAAGATGGAATCAGGAAAGGGTTAGTACAGTTCTTGATAAAGAGCAGAAAAGTAAATCAGGAGTCAATGAGATGTTGTCTCAGGAATGTAAAAAGTTTCATTGATATAGATGATAAGTACATGTTGTCCTGAAACTATGACAAGAATTCCTGAAACTATGATCCTGACAAACTATTCTAGTCTTCATCGTCCCACCTTGCCAAATAGATCCCATACTTCTTCAGGACTCTTAACTTGACTTCTGAAATTTCTTCTGATCAGTGAGGCTTCCAGTCCTTGATGCAATCATCGCAATCTCTTTCCTGATCAGCTCCATGTTAAGGTGGTTGTTGATGCCGAGGGTTGGAGGTGGATAAGTGATGTGCTCAGGTGCCCTGATCTGAACTCCTGCTCTATCAGCATGTCGGTCAATCTCAGTCCAGAGTTCAGTGTGATGCAGGGCCATCCACTCAGCAAACATGGTGTCCTTATTTTTACCTTCGGATGTCCTGAGCCAGTTCCCGACAACATAGTACAAGTCCACGAACTCTTTCTTGATTGGAATCTAGGATTCGTTCAGTTCGGGAGGTACGAAGTTGTCAACGTATTCATATATGATGGGACTGGCATCCTGAGCTTCCACCACTTTCTTCTTGGACGCAGCAGCTTTCTACTTCCCAGCTTCAGGGACAGGCTTCTTCGGATCAGTCTTCTCCTTCAGTACAACCATTTCACCGTTCAGCTTTTGGAGTTCAGTTGCCTGACTCCTGATCTGCATTGCAGTCTCCAAGGTCAGCTGCTTCGACTTCTTCCTTCCCTCGACAATGGGATCACCAGGGTATAATTGCTCTTCGCACTCCTCCATCAACTCACCCACGGAGACATTGGCTTTCCGCTTCTGAGCAGTAGACTTTGGATTTTTCAGAGCTTTCCCTTCCCCCCTTTTGGCAGCATCAAAGGGGCCTTCGTCCTTATCGACCTTTTCTGAATGTCTCTGATCAGGATCCCCTGAGACGCTTGCTGATCGGCCACCACCTGAAACTCCTTAGCCAGCTTTGTGTTGGCCTCAGCTCTGAGTAGGCTTTCAGTCAGTGCCTATCAAACTCCCTCCGCATTGCATTCAGCTCATCCTTCCTCTTGAGGCTTTCAGTGAACATTGTGTTCAGAGATTTATGCAATGCCTCCTCGGAAGCTTTCTGATCCTCCTTCAACTTGGTCAGGAGCAAGTAATCCGCCATCCCTGCCTCCTCCCGGGCCACTGTCCTGACCTGGGCCTCCTGCCCCTTCGGTGCTTCAGCGATCAGTGCCTTGATCTTGTCATCTAGGCCACTGAGAGAGTTGTTAATCATATCCTACACTTGGTCAGTAGTAACGCCGGTTGATCGTTGTTGCTCAAGACTCAGGAATCTATCAACTGATTCCTTATTTGCCTTGTTCAACTCAGCAATGAGATATTTGATTTTCTCACGCTGACGATCGAGCTTGCCCGCTATGGTCCTCCGCATCAGTGACACTCCCACTGAGATGGTTCGGAGCTTCCTTTTCCTTGCTGGCTTAGGTTTGGTGGTAACCTTCTTTCGGACCTCTCCTGAAGCCTCAGCAGTCCCGGTCCCTGGGAGTGCTTCATCAGCCAGTGCACCTTCCCCAACTACTGGCACAAGTGCCATAGAAGGGTTGGGCTGAGGATTCTTCGCCCTGACCACCCTCAGAAAATCCTCCTTGTTGACAACCTGGGCATAAGAACGAAGCCCAAATCTGTCTAAGATTCTCTGCTCTTCATCCCTGAGGGTGTCTTCTCCGATAGCGTTGATCAGGGCCATTACTTCAGGTATTGAAGCCTTTCTCATCATCACCGAGACTCTCAGTCTGATGACCTCCTCACTGTATGCTTCCTCCAAATCAGGAAAATGCTGATTAACAAACCTGATAGCTTGACAATGAGCATCCATCTCGAATGGAGTTAGCTTTGGTGGCGTTGACTCCTCCTGAGTTTCTTCCTCAGCTTCCTCCGGTTTGTCAGATTCGAATTCAGTATCATCGAAAATAGTCCACTTCCGTCCCCGATGCTCCTCAACATCCTCGTCATGGAGCTCCTCCTGAGTCTCCATGCCCACAACTTCATGATGCACACCTTCCCCTGCATCAGAACTCCCTTGCTCTTCCTGAGCAACCACAACACCTTCCTCTCCACCTTCATGCTCCTCCTGAGCAACCACCAATGGTTCAGCCTGAACCTTCTCTTCTCCCAAAATATCTACGACCTTCATCATTGGGTCCTCCTTATCTGGTTCCTGAGCAGGTGGAGCCAGTTCCCCCTCAATCTGAGCCACTTCCACCTGAGGTGCCTGCTCAGTGCCCGATGCAGCTGCGGTTTTAGAGGAAGGAATATCAGTGGGTGCCACAGAGGTAAGTGGCGTTGCCAAGGTGGCAGTAGAGTCTGGCCTTTGATCAGGATGATCAGATTCGGTATCAGAGTCATGAAGCATTGTCTTCTTTTCTCCGATCACAATCCCTTTCAGCTTCACCCTCTTCGGACATGACTTCACTGGCTCCTTCTGAGCCTTCGAACTTGCACCTTTTCCTTTTCCTTTTCCTCTGACCACCTTCTTGACTTCAGTGTCAAGCATCCTTTTGACTGTATCAGCAGAGTTCTTGAAAAGGATGTGCTTGTCCTTAAAATCTTCACATCCATCCAGATCAACATCTCTAAGAAAATCCAGAAGCATCACTGATAGCCTTGATCCAAAGTGGGGATTTTTGTCAAGGACTATCCTATCTCCATCCATCCTTACTTTTTTTGACTTCTGAATGAGCTTCTGAAGAAAATACTCCTCCCAATCGATCCTCGCATTGTCAACAATGGCAGCTAAGCCCCTGATCTTGGGCTGACTAATCTGCTCCATGCCTCCCATGAAGCCCATTATGCTTTGAACCACAACCTCGAACAAGAGCTTATATTCATGCTTCAGTAGCTTTTTGTTCATCCTGCTGAAGAGTGGTGTAGGAACGATCAGGTACTTGTTTATACATTCCTGCTCCTTTCCTAGCTTTGTATGCACAGAGATCAGCCAACTGATTATCCTCAGTGGAGTAAGGCAGCCTATACGTCTCCCTGATCAGACTCCTGATATTGATCCTCTCAGTAAAATATTGAACAAACTTCTTTCCATTCTTCTCCACAGACCTTCTGAGTGGAATCACTGATTCCCACTCATCATCAGCATTCAGATTCATGTTCGTGTAGAAGGCAATAATCTGATGAGAACAGGTTTTGACTGGCTTCTAGGTTACGAACTCTAGGAGCCCAGCCTGATTGATTGCTCCATATACTTGAGAAGGCTCCTTGATGGTGGATCGATGGGTGAAGTCCACCAGCCACTCATAAGACACCTTCGATTCCACCTCATTGATGGCAGCATGGAATCTTCGAGTATCTTCAAGGGATTGAGCAGCAGAAGCTGCCATGGATGCAAAGGAAATAAGAGAGATAATTTACAGAAATGTTTGGGTTAGGAAAATATGAGTGCGCAATTTTGGCACAATGAGTAATCCTTCCTTTTATACCCAAAACTTCAGTTTTAATGGATGGTTTTGATGGAAAGTCTTTTGAAATTCAACAGATTAGATGAAGGGGTATATCCGAAATAAAAACTTTACCAAATTTAGTTTTCGAAATCAATTATTCAAACTTTATAGAAAATTGTTCCCACCCACAAACACATTTAATGCTTGTCAGAGCATGTTTGAAATAAATTTCAATAATTGCATTTAATAAAAACTGAGTAATAAATTAACGGTTGATCCTGTGATTGATGTGGTGTCAGATAAGATCAGAAATGATGCAAGCAAGTCATAATTAAAGCAAGGTTCAATAATACATGCCAGTCAGTCAGATATAGAAACCTAATTGATACCTCTAAGACTGATCAGGGTGACAAGCCCTGAGCTCTGTGTCCTGAACCTACCTCTATTTTGATCCTGAAGATCCAAATCTGATGTTTATTCCCCCTGAAAGCCATCCATCTATCTGTGAAATCTGATCCCTAGTTAATCATCCTTCCTGAAAACTTTGTTCAGTCCTGAACTGAGGTTCATACTGAACCTTCTAAACCTGGGTCAAGAAGTCCTAACTCTACTGATAACTCAACAAACCTAGTTTCAGGCAAAGCCTTAGTCAGGATGTCATCTCTCTGCTTGTCAGTAAGGATCCTCTCCATCCTTATATCCTTCTTCTCAACATGATCTCTTATAAAGTGATGCCTGTTATCTACATGCTTACACCTTGTGTGTAAGACTGAGTTTTGGGATATGGCAATGGCACTATTGTTGTCACAATAAATTGGGACATCAGTGGCCTCTATTTGGTAGTCTCTCAGTTGTTGCTTCATCCAAAGAATCTGGGAGCAACAACTGCCTGCCGCCATATACTCAACCTCAGTAGTAGATGCTGCAACACTGGTTTGCTTCTTAGAAAACCAAGAGATCAGTTTACTCCCTAGAAACTGACATGTGCCTGTAGTTGATTTCCTATCAAGTCTACAGCCTCCATAATCAGCATCAGAATAGCCAGTCAGTTCTAGGTTGTCATTAGAGGGATACCAAAGTCCTAAATTGACTGTACCTTTCAGGTATTTCAGTATCTTCTTCGGATCAGACTGATATCTTGCACAAACTCCAACAGCATAAGTGCTGTCAGGATGACTTGCAGTCAGGTACACTAAGGATCCTATCAGTGCCCTATACTCAGACTGATTCACTGAGGTCCTCTCCTTGTCAGGATCCAGCTTCTCATTTGTGTTCATGGGAATACGTGAGACTTTGCTGGACTGAACTCCAAACTTCTGAATTAGGTCTCTTGCATACTTGGACTGATTTATGAAGATTCTGGAGTCAGATTGCCTAACTTGGAGACCCAGAAAGAAGTTCATCTCTCCCATCATTGACATCTCAAATTTCCCTGTCATCAGCTTGGAAAATTTCTCACAAAGCTTCAGATTAGGAGATCCAAATATTATGTCATTCTCATAAATCTGAACCAAGAGAACTTCTTCCCCTTCGGTAATCCTGAAGAGGGTCCTTTCCACTGCTCCTTTTACAAAGCCGTGGTCTATCAGGAACTGGGTGAGTGTATCTTACCAAGCCCTGGGGGCTTGCTTCAGGCAATAATGGGCTTTCTTCAGGTGATAAACCTTGTCACCGACTTCGAACCCTGGAGGTTGTTCCACATAAACCTCCTCGTTCAGTACACCATTCATAAAGGCACTCTTCACATCCATCTGATACACCTTGAACTTCTTAAATGATGCATAAGCCAAGAACAACCTGATTGCTTCCAATCTTGCAACTGGGGCAAAGGTCTCATCATAGTCGATCCTTTCGGCTTGAGAGTAACCCTTAACTACCAGTCTGACCTTGTTCCTGACAACAACATTTTTTTCATCCCTCTTGTTCTTGAAGACCCACTTGGTGCCAATAGCATGTTGACGCCAAGGTCTATCAACTAACTCCCAAACCTGATTCCGCTCAAACTAATTGAGCTCATCCTGCATGGCTAAGATCCAGTTGGGGTCAGCAAGAGCTTCTCCTATGCTCTTAGGTTCCTGATCACTCTGGAAGTAACAAAACATAGCGCTCCCATTTATATCTACCTATGAAGATGACGTGGAGCATAGATAAACTTGCTCAAGTTTATATCCAAGAACTAATGAGATTGCATGGAGTTCCCGTTTCAATCGTTTTGGATAGAGATACACGTTTTACGTCACAATTTTGGAGGAGCCTACAAACGGCCATGGGCACTAAGTTAAATCTTAGTACGGCATATCACCCACAAACAGACGGTCAATCCGAGAGGACTATTCAGACACTTGAAGACATGTTGCGGGCATGTGTCCTAGATTTTGAAGGTAATTGGGAGACGTACTTACCTTTGGTGGAGTTTTCTTACAACAATAGTTAACAAGAGACGATTGGCATGGCTCCATACGAAGCCTTGTATGGACGACGTTGTAGATCTCAATTGTATTGGGATGAAGTTGACGAACGATGCATTCTAGGGCCCGATATAGTGGAGAAAATGGTAAAAGTGGTCGAAAAGATTAGAAAGCGAATATGGTCAAAAGTCTTATGCCGACAAGCGAAGGAAGTCCCTACATTTCGAGAAGGGCGAGGAAGTGTTCTTAAAGGTGTCGCCAACCAAAGGAGTTGTTCGTTTTGGACAAAAAGGGAAGTTACAACCGCGTTTTATAGGACCTTTTGAAATCCTAGAGAAGGTAGGGAGTTTAGCTTATCGCTTAGCTTTGCCCCCTAACCTTGCATCCGTTGAGGAAGTACGTACGTGATCCTAGTCACGTGTTAGACTTTTTGTCTTTGTAAGTGGATAAGAACATAGCCTATGAATAAATACCCGTTGAAGTATTGGATAGAAAGACTCATCGTTTGAGGAATCAAGAAGTTAATCTCATTAAGGTACGTTGGAATCGCCATGGAATTGAAGAGGCGACGTGGGAAAAGGAAGAGGATTTAAAGGCTAAATACCCCGAGCTTGTTTTCCAAGGTAAGGTAGTATTTTCGAGGACAAATTTTTTTAAAGGTGGTGAGGTTGTAACACCCAGCATAGGCAGCAGCTTTTTAGTCCTTTAATTATTTTGTTTTAGGCGTGACTTTGAGTGTGAGCAAGGTTTAGTCCTTTAAGTTGCTAAGCTTTAGTATTTCTTAATTAATTTCTTAGTATTAGTTGTCCCAATTAGTATTGATTGGACCGCTAAGTAGTATTAAGTTTCGAATTTTATTAGAAGTTGAGGAGAATAATATTATTGTTGAGGTTATAGTATTAGTCCTCTAAGAATAGTATTTCCTTAAGTATTAATTCATTAAGGGCATGTTAGTAATTGAGGAATTAAATTTAGGGATTTGACTTTATGAGGATTTGACAAAGAATAGGAATAAATAATACTTGGGATAGTATTAGTAATATTTTAGAAAATAAGGAGTCTTAGACCTTAAGCAATTTTCGAAAATTAGGAGGTATTAAGACAAGGATTTCTAGTATCTTTATTTATGGAAATAAGTCATATTCTTATGCAAGAGAATATTACATGCTTGAAGGTTAAATATCATAAGAATAAAGAGTTAGTAAGGATCTTTTAAATAAGGAAATAAGTTGCCAAGTATGGAAATAGAGATACACCAAGATATTGGGCCAAATTTCTTACCTTTTTCCTCCAAATTCGGCCAGCCCCTTTTGTGTAGCCCTACACACTTATTCCAACTCTATAAATAAGTATTGATCAAGTCCCAAAACCCTTAGACACCCCAAGAATTTTTGGCAGCCACTAGCACTAATTTTCGGCCATGTATTGAAGTTATAGGACCGATTTTCCAGCAGCTTGTGAGGTTAGGAAGAGAGCAAGTTTTTGGCAGCCTTGAGTAAGGAAAGGAGTAGGATTCGAGCACAAGAAATAGTCAAGCCAACGTACAACACCTCTCTTCTTTTCAAGCAATTCAATGGTGGGGGTTTAAACGGTGAAAAGTGGTAACTCTAGTTCGATTTTTAAATACTATGTTTGATGTGTTTATGTGTTTATGTGCTAAAGAGGGATGCCCTTATGTGGTGTCAAAGATGAGTGCTCTTAAGTAGTACTAAAGAGGGATGCACTTATGTGGTGTCAAAGAGGGATATCCTTATGTGGTATCAAAGAGGGATACTCTTATGTAGTATCAAAGAGGGATACGCTTAAGTCGTGTCAAAGGTTAAGAATGATTGGTATGTTTTCACGTTTACATGTCCATTATATTTAGACTTAGAACTAAACTATCCCCACGGAGTGATTATTTTATAATTGCTCACCCCTTCACCGAATTATATTTTCAGATTTTCAAGAGTAAAGATGACGAGATTGGGGATGCGGAGGAAGGTGGATGTGATGCGAGTTTAAAGAAGTTAAAGGATGAAGATTTTTATTAATAAACCAAGTAGGCATTTATTTTATTTAGTTGCAAGAGTTCTATTTATAATTTTCGGCACTTTTATGTTTGCCACAAGACTAGACGTTTGCATGTTTCATTTCATTGAGTGCATGGACACATATATGTTTGATTTAAGATTTATTATGGTTTGATGAATTATGGGATTTTATTATGATATTCATGAGGTATTATTATTAAGATTATGTGTTAGTTTGCATGAGTTTTAGGAGTTAAGTTGACGAAATTGTTTTATTAATTAGCAGCTGATGGGCGAAATTTTTATGCATGATTAAGTGTTACTTTATGTGGTTAATTGCTCTTAAAGTATTAGTTATTGTCCTTAGTTTGCATGATCGATAAGTTAAGTTTTATAACTATAAAAATTATGAAATTTTACCAGAATGTTTGCCATGATTTATAATGCATGTTGACCAAGTTTCATGAGTTTTTACTTAGTAGAAGTCGAGGAACTAATTTTAGTCCTTTATGTGTTTCTAGTCGTCAAAATTCTTGTTTTAAAAATACCAACTTTATGCCCAGCATATTTTTGAAATGTTGGAAGATTATTAGAAATAAAATATTAAGTATTTTGGTTACAAAACCTGGAAGAAAATCATTTTAAAGTTTCAGATTGAAATTAGTCCTACAACTTTAGTTTACGAGCTTTTCATGTGTTCTAAAGGGTGATTTTCGTGGAAAGTACTTATAATATGTTTAATATGATTTAATTGAGTGTTTAGAGGTCTTAGGATGATTGGCAATATAATAGTCTTAAAGCAATGGATTTAGTAATAGTTAATGGGCTGTTTTCGTACACACCCAGTTTTGATGAGCACACCCTAGCTGTTTTCGAAAGTTATATGTTTTAATTGCTGCACCAGAATTATTTGTGAGTTATTATATGATTTAATTGATGTCTTGTATGTTGAATAAATATTAGAATAAGCCTAAGTCACATGTGAATATTATATAGAGAAAGATGGTGCATATTTGTTATGATACTTTGATGATATTCATGAATGTATTGTATGAGTTATTTAAATTGAATGAGTAATTTAATTGTTTAGATTTATTTACTTTGACTTTAGTTCAAAAAGAGTTTTCCAAAGAAAAGAATTTTATTTCAAGAAGAAAAGGGTGCACGTTCTAAAGAATGTTTTATTAAATTGTTTATTTAAAATCAAGACATCCGCTGATTTGAAATGCTTAGAATTTTAGGGCGTGACAGTGTGGTATCAGAGCAGGTTTAAATTCTTGTAGACTTGTAAAATAAAAATATTTTTTTATGCGCTTTATGTGATTGTATGCAATGTTTTTTTGGAATAATTTCATGAAAAAGTTTAATAAAAAGAGAAAAGCTTCATCCATCGCCACCGCCGTAGCCATCTCCGAGTCCTAAAGCAAGTAAGTTTTCAAAAGCTCAAGTATGATGTTTCAAGTGAATGATTTATTCAGGGAATGATTTATGATGTATGACTAGGTCGTCATGAAGGATTTTTATGAAAAGTAATGAAGGACCACTTTTGGTCAAATGTTTTAAGAAATTCTTTTCAAGGTTTTCGAAAAGAAGATGTTTCAAGGAAAAGGTTTTTTGAAAAATGTTTTATGAAATGTTGTGCTTGTACGATGGCTCATGAAGTTATGATAAATGATGAGTATGAATGCCTAGTAAGGAACGTTTAGAAGTTTTTAAGTACGACGAATTAGCGGGACCATTTTATTAAATTTATTAAGATCGGCTAAGAAATTCCTTTGTCTTGTGGGGTCTTTCGTTCTAGATGCCTCCGAGACGTGATCCGATCCATGACCCTAATAATTCTGATGGACACGCGGATAGAAGGGGTCGCCCTCAAGCTAACCCCGTAGTCCATAACGTAGCACCTATGCCTAAGACTACCGCGCAAGTAGTTGAACAATTTAGGAGGTATAAGCCTGCTACCTTTAATGGGCGGGACGGACCGGACGCTGTTGAGGAGTGGTTTCGTTCCATGGAGAGGATCTTTCAGCTGATTGAGTGCACCGATGCACAACGAATTGCTTGCGTGGCATTCCAACTTGTTGAGGATGCCGACCATTGGTAGGAGAGCCATTGGAGAATTTACCCAGTTGAGGAGAGACGTGCCTTAACTTGGGATCGTTTCAAGTGGATTTTGATGGAGAGATACTTCCCTCAACAACAACAAGGGTATATTTCCTACCATTCATGCTGACAGGAGTAATTGGACCAAAGAGATCCATGTGCAGGAGCTGAAGCACTCTATCAGTTGAGAAGGCATCTTTCTCCTTGAATGAAGCTTTGGTTTACTTGCCTTCCTGACATGCTCCGCACATGTGGTCTTTGCTAAAAACTTCATTAGGTAGACCATCTACAAGAGAAAGTCTAGAAATTTTGTTAATAATCTTGAAGTTTAAGTGACTCAGGCGTTTATGCCAAAGCCAACTGAGCTCAGAAGAGCTCTTAGCGACCAAACATGTTTCAGGAGAGCTGCTCTTAAAGTCAGCAAAATAAACATTTCCTCTCCTTACCCCTGTAATCAGAACCTGCACTGTAGATTTGTCCTTCACAAGGCATATGTTAGATGTAAACTCTAAACTATAATCTCGGTCACAAAACTGACTGATCGAAAGCAGGTTATGCCTAAGACCCTCAACATAGAATACATTAAGCACTCTAACTGAACCAACAACAAGGGTACTGAATCCTCGGGTGAAACCCTAAGAGTTATCACCAAAGGTTACCTGCGGGCCTTCCTGAGCTACGTAGTCCTGAAGGAGATCACGAAATTCGGTCATGTGCCTGCAGCATCCTGAGTCTAAGTAACAGTCCTTCATCAGATCCTCCTTCCTCTTCTTGTAGCCCGCAGTGACCTGAAAAGAATCAGGTCTCAGGTACCCATCTCGTATTGGGTCCTACAGTGTCAGCCATACCCTACGGGATCCAGATTTGTTTAACAATTCTGATGGCATCAGAAGTGTAAACCTGTCTCCCTGAAACATCAACATACATTGTCCTCTTCTTCCTTTGTGCCTGGGAAGTTGAGGTTGTATGTGTGTCAGCTGAGTGTCAGGAGCCCTGGATTGATTCCTGGGGGCGGGCCTCCTGTTCCTCCTTGACCTGGGTGCGTTGGGCTGAGGTCTGTCCTGAGAAGGAGCAGCTTGGGCCTGACCTCTAGGCACTTGAGGTCTGACCTGAGTGTTATCGGAGTCAGGTCTCCATTTTCTTTCAGGGGCCATTTGGTTTGTCCTCCTCTGAGGATTGGGACGCTCCTGGTGGGCCATGTGCCCTGTCTCAGGTGTCTGGACTTCAGTAGTCCTTGGCCTTGCTTGAGGCCTCCTCTGACCAGAGTTCCCTCTGCCCTGAGTATCTCTAGGCTGAGCCTGAGAAGTACTTGGAACTAAGTTCTTTCCAGCCTGAGGGTTCCTAGGCTGAGCTTTGGAGTTCCCCTGGTCCTTCTTCCTCGACTTAGGATGAGGAGTTTGGGCCTTTCCCTTAAGTTTTGGCCTAGCTTCCTCAGTCCTTTGCCTGACAGGTTCAGACACTTTCTCGTTCCCCTTGCCTTTATCCTGACGAGCAACACTTGGGGTCTTGTCGTCAGTTTGGGTAGGGACAAACTTCTTCTGAGAAGTGCTCCCTGAAGCACCTCTCTTTTTCTTGCCCTTTTGGTTCTTAGAGGCATCATAGCCTAACCCAGCTTTAGCACCATTGGTCAGCTTAGAGAAACTTGTTAACTCATCAACCACTTGGGAGGATGTGTGTAACTTCTTCAGCTTTTCCTCAAGATGCCCATTCTTTTCTTTCAGGGCCTCAAGCTTAGTGGTGTACTGAAGCACCAATTTCTGATGAGCATTCTCTTTTGAGATCAGCTCAAGATCCCAAGCAGTTTGCTCAGCTATAAGGCGAGCTTGCCACTCAGTTTCGAACATTACTCTTAGAGCAATTAGCTCAATCATCTTCTATTCCAGAGCAAGGAACAAATCAGTGTCACGAGTCTCAATCAGTGAACTGATTTCACCTTTCAGTCTTTCAACCTCCATTGGAGTCTCATCATGCCTTTTCAGACCATGAGGTAACTCTTTCTGAAGGTTTGCTAACCTCAAGGCTTCCTCAGCATCTTTTAATCTGAGAGACTCAGTTAGTCGATCATTCTCTCCACTCAGTTGTGCATTCACATCCACTGTGTGAATATGAGTCTCCTGCAGCGTTGAGAAATCGGCCATCAATTGCTCTAAAGCGAGCTGAAGGTCGAGATCCCTTGCTGAATCTGAGCTAAGCTCAGGTGCGTGATCAGGAGAAGAGGCAGAAGAACATACCTCATCATCTGCCGTCAGGCAGAGATCATCATACTCCTCATCGGAGAAGAGTTCAGGGGACCGGCGTCCTGGGCCATCTAAATCTGAGGAATACTCAGCAAGCATAGCTCTCCGGTCTGATGCCCTGAGCTCTCTCTTCGCTCTACCATCCTCTCGCTCTCGAGCACTGAGCTCCGGACAATCATACTGATAATGTCTTGTCTTCTTGCAGTGGTAGCACTGATCTACATCAGAAGCAAACTTTTTATCAGTGTACCTCTTTTCTGACGATTCCCTCCTGCTCCCTGATGATCTCTCAGGTTTGGAGCTGGATCTTCTGGGATTAGCATCGTCTCTCCTCTTGGAGCTCTTTTCATCTCTGCGACGCTCAGGCTCGTCACGTTCTCTCCTAGATTCTGAACCCCTCCTTTCTTATACCTGTCGAATCGAGAGTTCAATTTTTTGAAATGCCATGCCATCAGGCTGTACTCCAGGGCTAGCTCATCCTTGCTCATATCTCTGAGTGATTTCGAGCCAGATCCAGCCTCAGGCTCAGCAGTAGCTTTAAGAGCCACGCTCTTTTCCTTTTCAGGTGTCTTCTCCTCACTCACCTCCTCACTGACAACACCCTTCTTCTTCCTCTTAGCGAGGTCGAATTCCAGAGACTTTAACTCTGAGAATAGGTAAGAGTAAGGAATGTTTGTGAGATCCTGAGTATTCTTCAACAAGATCACTCATGTGTCCCATCTTTCAGGGAGACAGTTCTGGATTTTAGACGACACCTCCCTCTTGGGAAATTTCTTCCCAAGGGTTGCTAGCTCGTTCATTATCTTAATAAATCGAGCTTCCATCTGATCGATGGACTCTCCCTCTAACATCTGGAAGGCCTCAAACTTCTTTATTGCAAGATCTCTCTTGTTCTCCTTGATCTTCTCTGAGTCCTCACTCATCTCCTTCAAAGCATCCCAGATCTTCTTCGCAGTAGTTAGATGCATGAGCTTAACCGAGTTCTCGTAAGAAACGGTGTGGAGTATAATGTTCTTCGCAACATTATCCAGTCCGATTTGCTTAATCTGATCAGCAGTAAGCGCGGACCTCTCCACAGGCTCATCTCCGGCAGCCAAAACAGGGATATTGCCAGCTATAGGCCAGATGGTCTGAAGATTCCTCATAAATCTGATCGGACCATGCTCAATCACCTGGAGCATCTGATCATGGATGGAGTAGAGATGTGCAAGGACCCTGAATTTCCAATAATCATAATTATCAATAGAGAATTCAGGAAGACTGCCTTCGAGGTGTTTAGAATCGGATGCCATGAATGCAAATTTTCAGAAACAAGATCTGTTCAGTTCACCACCAAAATTTTCTCCTAAGAAAATATTGGTAAACAAAGTCAATGGTCTTTTGAACCACTGCTCTGATACCACTTGTTGGTCCCGAAACGAGTATAAATCAGTGTTTGGGGAGGAATACACTGATGTAAGATTTTACCGAAAGGCTCAGGAAAATGCTCTGTCAAACTTAGTCAGGAAGATCCTGAAGTGTTCTATAAACCTGATGGTCCTCAGGGGCAGCAGGGACGGATCAAGGAAGAACCAGAAAGGCAAGGTCAGAGTTGTGCTCTCAGAAGCTCAGTAGAGATAACCCACCAACTGAAAGCTCAAAAGCAAGTCAGCTGGATAGCTATCTCAGTAAGCTCAGTTTAGTGCGGAATGTGAGCCCTTAAGTGTTTACTCATTTTAGTTTCTGAAAACTTTTCAGTTTGCTTAGTGAAAACGTGGTTAAGGCTCGTGCACCGATTTAAGGATCAGGATGACAAAGTCAATCCTGATGGTTTTCCAAAAATAATGCAAGTATGCTTTAGTTTAATATAAATGACAGTTTTATGATCCTGAGTAGAATAGTAAATCAGCACACAAGGGTCATTTTAATGTGGTTCGGAGATAACCAGCTCCTACGTCCATGACCTGATGGAACAGGAAGCTATCCTCAAAACCCTGAGGATAGGTACTTGGGTTTTACGTGCCAAGGGACACGAATAGCCAACTTCCTCTCTAATGAACTGACCCCTGGGTGGTTTTACAAGTCTAAGTCCTTCCTAGCAACCAACTCACAACGTGAGGGGTTTGGTATTCACGTTTTCCAACTAGTTTGTATTGATCCCTCTAACAAATCAAAGCTAAGGATGGAATCAATACTCTAAGCAAAATACAGAAAAGATTCCTACTACAACACTAGGGAAATTTAGGGTTTCAGAGTGTTGTACAAAGTATGCTTTGAGTGCTTGGAATCTTGAGAGTTTCTCTTGGAAATTTCCCGTTAGCCTTGAATGGGAACAAGGCCTTCTGTATTTATAGGGAGGTTTGAAATAAATCCGTTGGAGGAGATCCATTTGAAACCTTCCCATTTTAGGTAGATGCAGGTACTTTTTGTCCTTGTCTGACATGGACCATACCTAGTATGGCAAAGTTTCTGATCCGCCTCCTGCACTTCTGAGAAGCATTAAATGCGCTCAGTCTCCGTACATATGTGTCGCCTTCTAACTGGTCACTTGTCCAGTGGCTAGTTTGTCGGCATTGACTTTACTGATCCTCGTACATTTATAACTCTGAGTTTCTCGTTCTTAACTCAGGATAAATTTTTGTCTTATGTTGGAGACTCTGACATTCTTTTTGCTTCATCAGACTTCCATTCGCAAATGTAACCTTTGGGTCTCAGGACTTACAAGTATCAGGTTAACTGATACTAGGCCCAAGTCAGGACTTATGAACATCAGAAAGACGTTCAGCCAGATCAAGGTTACACTGACCCTTCACTGACATAGACTTCCCTGAGCATGCTTAGTCCACTTAGTTCTATCAGGATCAGTGGTCTTCTTCAGGATGGCTTCTAGGCATCTTCAGGACTCTTTCTAGGTTTTTCAGGTTGCATCTTCAGGTTAACCATCTTCAGGACGATCAACACCTTCAGGGTTGGAACAGCTTCAGACTTTAGACTTTAGGGACGTCTCCATCAGTCTTCACTCCTCAACATGTTCCCCCTGAACTGAATACCTGTGAATAGAAAAACTATTCTAACCTATCTATCCTGAGCCTATCATCCTGATGAACTATACTTAGGCAAATTCATCAAGGGGTTTTGGGATCTAATCAAAACACTTCCTGATTGTCCCAACATGGGACATGAGCATAAATGGAGAAGAACAACAAAATGAAGTGGAAGATGGGCTACAAGGAGAAATAAGCATTTCTAAATCCTTAAACTCTTCTACTTGTGCTTTAATCAATAATATTATTTATTGTCAATTCATCTTGCCTCTTGATATAATTGATTACAAAATTGAATTGAGAATTCTCTTGATCATCTTTGATAGTTGGAAATGGGGGTGAAATGGTGTTATGAGAAGAAGAGAAGAAGAAAATTCTTGTGCTTATAAATTCAAATTGAAAAGAAAAGTAGGTGTTTGGGGTAGAAATCCTACTTGTTTCCTTGATCATAATGCTGGGAGGATGACAAATATCCTTGGCCATTTAGCTAACATTTGTGCGTCCGGCTAGGGGACGTTAAATCCAAGCGCTAGATGGGAGGCAACCCATCCTTAAAATTTTCTTGCTTTTTAGGTTTGCCTTATAGTTTAGATAGCTTTATTTGTTTTGATTTGCTTTACATGAATTAGTGTATTTTCTTACCTTGGTTGGTGCATATGATTGATCCTAGTTTGGGGGTGTTGCCTTGTGGTATATATTGTTGTTCCTTTGTTGAGTTTAGCATATATATGCTTTGTTTGTTCATCACTTTATTGGGTTTGTTGTTGTTTGTTTACTTGAATATCCTTCAAATCCCGGCAACACCAAAACAAGTGTTGAGCTTATATATGCCTTTATTGATTCATTGCTAATCCTATTTTCTTCACTCTTTGCCAAACTTTTAGGATCCTTGATCCAAAAAAGTTTGGGGGGTGTGTTCGTTCTTCAAATATTTGAGATTTGCAATGACATCTAATGAGATTGTTGAGTTTAGAAAGATGTGTTGAGCTCACTTGGCCAAGAAGGAAATTTTCGTGTAAAATGCAATTCATTCTCCTATTCTAACGCAAGGTATGTCTTTACACTTATCTCTCCTTATTTGCTTCTATTCCTAGGTTTAATTTGATTGATTTTAGATTGCTATTTTGAGCTTAATTGTGATTCTTGTTGTATTGTGCTTAATTTGATGCATTGCATGATCTTTTCTCCACTTTGCCAAACTTTTTAGACCCTTGGTCCAAAAAATTTTGGGAGGGGGGGGGTGTGTTCATTTCGTAAATCTCATTGCAATGCTATGCTTATGTTGATTCTTAGTGTTTCTATGATGTTTTTAGATCATGTGCTTATATGATGACTTGTTTTGCTTGTTGATTTTTACCATATTGTTGCTTGTTGAGAGTAGTGATGCATGAGATATGTTTATGATTGTGTGGATGATGTTGATAGTTCGTGCTAGATGTAGTGGAATAATCATTTGATTCATGTCTTGTCTAGTTTGCTATGGATACTATGATTTTTGATACTTTGATGATTTGAGCATTTTGATATGATATAAGTCTTGATCAACCTATACCCGTGAGTGTTGAGCCATTAATGCCCGTTTCAATCTTGAACGGATGATATTCTTTTATGTGAGTTCCACAAATGTGCATGTTACATTAGAACTTGGCTTTGATCTTATTTGAGGCTACACTAGACATTGAGTTCACATGATATGATTTGAGACATTTCTTTGATCTATATTCAGTCACTTTGCCATATGAGCCTACCAACGATATTATGATCTGTTGCTCACCATTTTGTGCCTATAAACCTTTTCTTTGGCTAACCACACTTTAAGCTATTTTCCTTCCTTTTTGGAACTCTCTTGTCCCTATGATTAGTTGAGTGAAAAGAAGGAAGGAAGATTAGTGATTTGATGAAGAACTTGGTGGCCTTAGTTGAAAGAAATCCTAAGCATGGATTGATGGCCTTTGTCATTTCAAGTGGTGGAGAATGTAGACTTGAGCCAAGCTTATGGTAGTATGTGTATGTGTTGTGCTGATTGAGTGAGCCTAACCACTTGAGGGTTGAGCTATACACTTATCATGTGAGGATCATGACTCATTTATTTGATATCTTGCTTGTTGATTCATTGTTGATGGTTGATTAGATGAGATTGCATGCTAGACTTGCTTGATATTGAGTGATACATACATGGCATTTGACTTGTGCTTGATGCTTCATCGATACAATTATTCCCCTATCTTATCGCTTCATTGTTCGAGGACGAGCAATAATCTAGTTTGGGGGTGTGATTAGGGTCATAATTGCATCTTTTTGCATCTATTTCTCTATGGTTTTGATGTGCTTATGTTCATATTTGACCGTAAAATGTTATACTATGTGCATTTAAGCCTTTTTGGCTAGAAAGTTGTGTTTTGTAGTGAAAACGAGCAAAATCGGCAAAAGACGAGCAAATTCGTAAAATTTCAGAAATTGTGAGTTGATCCAATGGAGTCAAATGATATACCATGTCAAAGAGTTCGAAGATAGGGTCATAACGGAAAAAGAATCGAGTCAACCGGAGTTCTAGAACTCAAGATATGAAGGAAACGAGGAAGTCGAGGATCAATCGAACGGGGCAAGCCAGGTTCGTGTGACCACCAATATGGGCTCGTGCGAGGAGCAGCTTAGGTTCGTGCAGAACATCCCTGGTTCGTTCAGCCATGGACCGCACGAGTCCTCACACGATCCGGTTCGTTCGGCCACAAGGGTAGGACCGTGCGGCTTTGCGAAATTTGGATGTTCAGGGATGTTTTCGTCTTTTCGCGCGTTTTAATTAAGGGCACTTTGGACTAAAAATTGTGGGCACTATAAATACCTCAAGGATCAGAATTCCATCATAATTCCAAGTTCTTAGATTAGTTTAGAGAGAGAATTAGGTAGTTACTTAGTTGGTTCTTAGTTAGATTCAATCTTCTTTCTTCCATAACTTTTGATCCGTCCGTCGGATTTTAGATCCATTTGTTCCTACATACTCGTAGTGATTATAGCTTTATTCCTGTGGTTCAATTTTGTATTTTGAGATTTGGATCAAGACTTAGCATTTGGAGGTTTGTTGCTTGTATTTCTATTCATCTACATATGGTAAGTTTTGCTTTAATTCTCTTGTTTTAATTCATATTCGTGATGATTAGATTGTTAATTGTTAATTTCCAATTCCAATTAGTCATGGGCTAATCTCTTGTTGCATGGTTGTATGAATACTATGGTGAATTAAGTCTCTTGTTAATCTTGTTGGATTAGTTCTCTTATTAATGACTAGTATGAATGCTTGGGATGTTTAATTTGATTGTATGGCTTATATGTTTAGCAATGAAATGAGAATTGAGCTATAAGAACTTTATGCATACCAAGTGTTTGATGTTTGGCTTGTATGACCAATGAGAATTGCATATTAGCCTAGACCTCTTAATTAGAGTGGTAGGAGTTGTAGATAGATCTATACACCTAATAGAGCCCTTACCTTGTGTTGTAGAGAGATCTAGACACTAGTTGGCTTGACTAAGACACTAAGAGACCTTTTGCATGCTAGGATGGATAGGACACTAAAGGAACCATAGTAGGATTACTTCCATGCACACACACCACCCTTGCTCACTTCTTTCAGGTGATAGTTAGCTTTTACTTTGCTTTGTGAAGTAGATAGAAAACATGATCTTTTTCTTGCTTTCCTACCTATCCACCTTTGTGAACACTCAACACTTGGTTGGTATTGCATCGTTTCCCTGTGTTCGATATTTAACTTGGTTAACTTTCCATGACAACAACGACCACGTACACTTGCGTGTGATAAAATTTTGGCAAACAGATATACAGAGACTCGTCATTTTGTATCTACCTTGCCCTCTACCTCATCAAGGCATTTTTAAAGAGCAAAGATGAGCGATTGTTGACTATCTTTCATAGCCGATACGTCCATGGGCTCGGGAGATTAATCCCCTTAAGATTGATGGGGGCGGACTCCAGTCCCCAGTCTATTGAAGACTGAGACCCTCGGGCGATCACGCCTGTGGAGGGCGCTCTGAGCGCTGTTCAGACTTTTGCGAGCAGAGTTACCAGGCTTAGCTCCCTTAGCGGGGGAAACACGCATGGTGGGATACCTCGATGAGTTGGTAAAATACTAAGTAACAGATGAAATACTTAGAATCTCTCTAACGACCGGCCAAGAGGAAGAGCTCTCAGACAATCTAACACAAATAAGAATTACTCATCCTAAAATAACATGTGACTCTCACTTGAGGAGATGAACTTTTGGCTTTTGGTTCTGTTGATAGGCAAACTATCCGAGACTAATAACGAGATTAATTAGCCAAGGTAATGAAGGTCGCCAACCTGTTTAGAAGCCATATCATCATCCTTGACCAGAGTTAACGTGGAGAAACTCATCCAGTGAAGAAATAAGATCGCCCAGACGCCGAGTGACCAAGTTAAATGACCGATTAAGCCTGAGAGAGAGAAGCTCGCATGCAAGCTCGCTCTTTAAAGGGTAGCTCTCCCATACCAGAGGAGAGACCAAGCCGAAATCCATCTCTATGATTCTCTACGAATGACATAGGGTCTTGAAGCGCGCCTAGGCCTAGGACATTGACATCAATTGTATAAACAGCACGTAGATGTGTAGTAGGATAAAACTTTCTAAAGGTAGCATTGTAGCGAGTAAGGATAAGTGTCAAGGACACTTGTCAGCACCTAAGGCTAAGAAGAATCACAAGGTGTCACCTCACACATGCAAACCTATAAATAGGTCTCCCATGTATCTTTGTCTCTCTAAGTTCTCATTATCCAAAACACACTTTCTCACTCTAAAGCTCTCACTTTCTCTCTCTACATTCATATCACAAGAACAACCTTAATTCTTGTTATTGTTTGATAAGATCTTTGAATTACAGCCACTTAATTATATAAATTATGAAATCTTATCAACAATTTGGCGTTAGAGGAAGGGCCGAACCTCCGATTCTGAAAATCCGAGAGTAAATTGTGAGAAAGTTTGAAGATTTGAATGTTTTCTTGACAAAAGCGAAGAACACCTTGAAGACACACCAAGATTTCCAGTTTCTGATTAAATTACCAGAATTTCGGATACAAAATACACAAAAAAGGATTTCAAACGCATGTGTGTAGACGAATAAACCAAATTTTGGATAATTCGTGTGCATGCAAGGCTAGACAAACCCTTTACAAGACTTACCCTGACTGGAAATTGACAACCTTGATGACCTTCCCATTAAAACATTAAAATGTCAACGGATAACACATCAGCTACCACCACGAGATGGAAAGGTCGCACAGACTAAAACCAGGCTGATGGGGAGACCTCACGGCGAGCTCCCCAAAGAAATGATGCCTGCGAGCTCCCTAACGAGCTGTTGAGGTCCAGGATGAACTTAATCCTACTTTGAGGAACCTCGCCAATGACCCTGACGAGCTTCAACGCACTATTGCTGCTCTACAAAGGCTACAGCAAAGGCAGCAAGGCGACCTCGCCCAGGCGTCCAGGCGAGCCCCTGCCAACGAGGTTCGGGAGCAGGCAACAAAGCCAACTCAGGCCACCTGGACTCGTGGGCAGGCCAGCGACCTTCCCGCTAAACAAGAGGCGAGCTTCGCCCGAGCTCGCAAGCACTGAGAACAGGCCGGAAAGGCCAACGTGGTGGAAAGATTAGGCTCGCGAAATGGGCGAACTACAACCTACACAGAGGCATCTGCCACCCACCAATCTTGAGAAGTCCTCTGAGGCATATTGGGACCCAGACGGGAGGAAGACGAACGAGTATCGGCCCCTGCTTCATCCCGGAGGGGGGAATCAGATCTACACCTGCGTAGGTCAGCTCATGACCGATTAAGGAGATTGGCCGCCGACAGACTCGACCCAAATTGAGGCCGCCAGTTCAATCCCATCACAGAGGGTCCACCTCAGAACGAGGGACTGCGGGGATGTACGTACACGAGGCGTACGACCTTTAAACAGCCTCCACAGGAGGTGACTCACGATGATGAGCTGGTCACACTAAAAGAGGCAGTTGAGCAGCTTCAAATTCAAGTAGCTGCCAAAACTGGCGGACCTGATACCACCTCTCTTCCGGCATCTCCATTGGCATCTGCCATTCTAAACGCACCAGTTCAAAAGAAGATCCAATTCCCGGTGATGTCCGCATACGAGGGCGAATCTGACCCGAAAGTCCACCTGGTCAAGTATACGGACTACATGATCTCAGTAGGTTCCACTGACGCCACCCAGTGCCGGAACTTCCCGATGAACCTCGGGGACCGAGCTCATTGCTGGTTCTCCTCACTCGTCCCGGGGTCGATCAAAGTATTTCAGCCAACTCGTGCGGGAGTTCTTGGCCCACTTCTCAGGGTTTGGGTCTTACTTGACCCAGAAGCACCGGCTCACCAACATCCTCCAGGGAGAAAATGAATCTGACCAGCAGTATTTGGAGAGGTTCGACAAAATACTACTGGAAGGCGAGCGGGTGAGCGAGGATACAAAGTTTGTTGCAGTGATGGTCGGACTCAAGAAGGGCACCGAACTCTGGAAAGAAATGCACCTTGCATGCCCAAACACCTACACCGAATTTCGACATAAGGCTGGGGTATACGTAGCCATGCAGGAGGCACTACTGAAGGAGGTAGGTGCCTCACACGAGAAGAAACAACATGGGAATAAGTCCGGGGGCACATACAAAGCTCCCCGGAACTTGACGGCTTTTGGCGACGGGGATGAGTTCAAGGAAAAACTCAACAAAGTACTTACTGTTCGGACAATATGAGTATTTTAATTAGATCCCAAAACCCCTGATGAATTTGTCTAAGTACAGTTGTTCAGGATTGTCTAGTTCAGGATAGTCAGGTTAGGGATTTAGTTTAGGGGGAACGTATTGAAGACTGAAGATTATTAGAGTCGACCCAATTGCCTGAAGTCTAAAGTGCTACTTTCCCTAAAGAATGTCAGACTCAGTCTTGCTGAAGATTGCCTGAACTGAAGCTGAGGACCGAAGCTTGAAGATCCATCCTGAAGAAAATCCAGAGTTCTATTGACTGATGTTTCTACTGAGTACACTAAGCATGCTCAGGACAGAACTTAGTCAGTGAAGAGTAAGTGTAACCTATCAGGCCGAGCTGAATGCTCGTAAGACCTGACTTAGGCCTTGAGTCAATTTATCTGACTCATGTAAGTCCAAAGCAAAAATGTTACACATACTAAGCTGAATGCTCGTAAGACCTGACTTAGGCCTTGGTTCAGTTTACCTGATCCATGTAAGTCCAAAGCAAAAAAGGTTATTTATGCTATGGGACAAAGAGACAAAGAGAATGTCAGTAAGATTCCGATAAAGACAAACATTCAGGCTGAGTTATTAACAGACTCAGAGTATTGAATGTACGAGGAAGGACAAGTGTCAGGTGGTCAACTAGCCGTTTGTACAGTGAGCCAATGATCTTTTGACACGTTTGTATGGAGTCTGCGCAGCAGTTAATGCGGCATTTAATGCGTCTCAGAGTTGCAGGCGGCGGGACAAAGATTGCCAGATTAAGCATGGTGATTAGGTCAACAGTACATCTAGCCTGCAACCACCCTAAATAGGAAAGATTTGAAAAGATCTCCTCCAACGGATCTTCTTCAAATCTTACCTATAAATACAGAGAGCCTTGCACCCATTCAAGGCTAACGGGAAATTTCCTAGAGAAAGCTCTCAAGAATCCAAGCATTCAAAGCATACTTTGAACAACACTCTGCAATTAAATTTCCCTAGTGTTGTGATAGAATTCACTCTGTATTTGCTTAGTTTTGATAGCTCTAATCTTTAGCATTGCTTTGTACTGCTAGGGCTATCCTTAGTTGGAAACTAAGAATACCAAATCACTCAGGGTGTGAGATTGGTTGGTTAGAAGGACTGAGACTTGTAAAACGCCCAGGGGTCAGTTCCTAAGAGAGGAAGTTGGCTATTCGTGTCCCTTGGCACGTAAAAGCCAAGTACCTATGCTCAGGGTTTTAAGGATAGCTTCTTGTTAAATCAGGTCGTGGACGTAGGAGTTGGTTATCTCCGAACCACGTTAAAAAGACTCTTGTGTGCTGATTAACATTCGTGTTCAGGCTCATAATTGTCATTCATATTAAACTGAGCATATTGCATTGTTTTGATATTCAGGCTGAATCAATCATCATGTGTCTTAATATTGTGCACCAGCCTTAACCACCAATTTACTAAGCAAACTCAGAGAAAAGTTTTCAGATGCTAAAACGAGTAGAAACTAAGGGCTCACATTCCGCACGTACTCTAGCTTACTGAGATAGTAGTCCAACTGACTTGCTTCTGAACAGTCAGTAGGTTTGTTATCTCTACTGAGCTTCCGAGCACTTTACTCACACTCAGTTTATCTGACTCATTGTTGAACTGTCCCTGCTGCCCCTGTGGACTATCAGTTTTGCTGAGTAACATCAGGATCTTCCAGACTGAGAGTGTAAGAGTATGTTTCTGAGTCTTTAGAAAAATCTTAAATCAGTGTATTCCCCCATACACTGATTAAACTCATTTCGGGACCAACACTTACTGTCTCCGTCGACCACGTCTTCACTGCGGTCAAGGATAAGGCAATGTTGAACGAACCTAGGGGGATCAAATGCCCCAGGTGATTGAGCATGGTCCGTTCAGATTTATGAGCAATCTTCAGACCACCTGGCCCGTAGCTGGCAATGTCCTTGTTCCAGCTGCCGGAGATGAGCCTGTGGAGAGGCCGCGCTTACATCTGATCAGATTAAGCAAGTCGGACTGGATAATGTTGCGAAGAACATTATACTCCACACCGTTTCTTATGAGAACTCGGTTAAGCTCATGCATTTGACTACTGCGATGGAGATCTGGGATCCACTGAAGGAGATGAGTGAGGGCTCAGAGAAGATCAAGGAGAACAAGAGAGATCTTGCTATTAGGAAGTTTGAGGCCTTTCGAATGTTGGAAAGAGAATTCATCGATCAGATGGAAGCTCGGTTCATTAAGATGATGAACGAGCTAGCAACCCTTGGGAAGGACTTTCCCAAGAGGGAGATGTCGTCTAAAATCCTGAACTGTCTCCCTGAAAGATGGGACACAGGAGTGATCTTGTTGAAGAACACTCAGGACCTCACAAACATTCCTTACTCTCACCTATTCTCCGGAATTTGACCTCGATAAGAGGAAGAAGAAGGGTGCTGTCAGTGAGGAGGTGAATGAGGAGAAGACACCTGAAAAGGAAAAGAGCGTGGCTCTTAAAGCTACTCATGATCCTGAGGCTGGATCTGGCTCGAAATCACTCTGAGATATGAGCAAGGATGAGCTAGCCCTGGAGTACAGCCTGATGGCACGACGATTCGAGAAGCTGAACTCTCATTTCGATAGGTATAAGAAGTTTTATACTGACTCTCATGATCGCAGGTATTCCAGCCCCAGGAGATCGAGCTCCCGGCGGGAAGAGAGGAAGGGTTCAGATTCCAGGAGAGAGAGAGAGGAGCCTGAGCGGCGCAGATATGAGAAGAGGGGAGATGATGCTGATCCCAGAAGATCCAGCTCCAACCCTGAAAGATCATCAGGGAGCCGGAGGGAATCATCAGATAAAAGGTACACTGACAAAAAGGGTGTTTCTGATGTAGATCAGTGCTACCACTGCAAGAAGACCGGACATTATCAGTATGATTGTCTGGAGCTCAGTGCTCGAGAGAGAGAAGATCGGAGAGTGAAGAGAGAGCTCAGGGCATCAGACCGGAGGCTATGCTTGCTGAGGTTTCCTCAGATTCAGATAGCCCTGGACGCCGGTCCCCTGAACTCTTCTCCGATGAGGAGTATGATGATCTTTGCCTGATGGTAGATGATGAGGTATGTTCTTCTGCCTCTTCTCCTGATCACGCACCTGAGCTTAGCTCAGATTCAGCAAGGGATCTCGACCTTCAGCTCACTTTAGAGCAATTGATGGTTGACTTCTCAAGGCTGTAGAAGACTCATATTCAACAGTGGATGTGAATCCACAACTGAGTGGAGAGAATGATCGGCTAACTGAGTCTCTCAGATTAAAAGATGCTGAGGAAGCCTTGAGGTTAGCAAACCTTCAGAAAGAGTTACCTTATGCTCTGAAAAGGCATGATGAGACTCCAATGGAGGTTGAAAGACTAAAAGGTAAAATGATCGGCTAATTGAGTCTCTCAGAGTGAGGGATACTGAGGAAGCATTGAGGCTAGTAAACCACCAGGAAGAGTTGCTTCATGCCTGGAATAGGCATGATGAAACTCCAGTGGCGGTTGAAAGACTCAATGCTATAATCAGCTCGCTGATTGAGACTCGTGACACTGATCAGTTCCTTGATCAGGAACAGCAGATGATTGAGTGAATTACTCTAAGAGGGATGTTTGAAACTAACTGGCAAGCTCGCTTTAGTGCTGAGCAAACTGCTTGGGATCTTGAGCTGATCTCAAAAGACAATGCTTATCAGAAACTGGTGCTTCAGTACACCACTGAGCTTGAGGCCCTGAAAAGAGAAAATGTGCGCCTTGAGGAAAAGCTGAAGAAGTTACACACATCTTCCCAAGTGGTTGATGAGTTAACAAGTTTCTCTCAGCTGACCGATGGTGTCAAAGCTGTGTTAGGCTATGATGCCTCTAAAGACCCAAAGGGCAAGAAGAAGAGAGGTGCTTCAGGGCGCAACTCTCAGAAAAAGTTTTTCCCTGCCCAAACTGACGACAAGGGCCCCAGTGTTGCTAGCCAGGATAAAGGCAAAGGGAAGGAGAAAGTGTCTAAACCTGTCAGGCAAAGGACTGACGAATCTAGGCCAAAACCTAAGGGAAAGGCCCAGGCTTCGCATCCTGAGCCGAGGAAGAAGGACGAAGGAAACTCAAAGGCTTAGCCTAGGAATTCTCAGGCCCAAAGGAATTCTACTCCAAGCACTTCTCAGGCTCAGCCTCAAAGTGTTCAGGGTAGAAGGAACTCAGGTCGGAGGGAACCTCAGGCAAAGCCAAGGGCTACTGAGGTCCAGAGGCCTCATGCAAGGCACAGGGTCCATCAGGAGCGTCCCAATCCTCAGAGGAGAAAGACAAACCAAATGGCCCCTGAAAGGCAACGGAGACCTGACTCCGATAACATTCGGCCAGACCTCAAGTGCCTAGAGGTCAGGTCCGAGCTGCTTCTTCTCAGGACAGACCTCAGCCCAACGCACCCAGGTCTAGGAGGAACAGGAGGCCCGCCCCCAGGAATCAATCCAGGGCTCCTGAGACTCAGGCTGACACACATACACCCTCAACTTCCCAGGCACAAAGGAAGAAGAGAACAGTGTATGTTGATATATCAGGGAGACAGGTTTGCACTTCTGATGCCATCAAAATTGTCAAACAAATCTGGATCCCGAAGGGTATGGCTAACACTGTAGGACCCAATACGAGATGATTACCTGAGACCTGATTCTTTTCAGGTCACGGCGGGCTACAAGAAGAAGAATGAGGATCTGATGAAGGACTGGTACTTGGACTCAGGATGTTCCAGGCACATGACCGCATTTTGTGATCTCCTTCAGGACTACGTAGCTCAGGAAGGCCCGCAGGTAACCTTTGGTGATAACTCTAAAGGTTTCACCAGAGAATTCAGTACTCTTGTTGTTGGTTCTGTTAAAGTGCTTAATGTATCCTATGTTGAGGGACTTAGGCATAACCTGCTTTCGGTCAGTCAGTTCTGTGACCGAGGATATAGTGTAGAGTTTACGTCTAATATATGTCTTGTGAAGGATAAATCTACACTGCAGGTTCTGATTACAGGAGTTAGGAGGGGAAATGTATATTTTGCTGACTTTAAGAGCAGCTCTCCTGAAACCTGTTTGGTCGCTAAGAGCTCATCTGAGCTCAGTTGGGTTTGGCATAAACGCCTGAGTCAGTTAAACTTCAAGATTATTAATAAAATCTCTCGACTTTCTCTTGTAGAGGGTCTACCTAATGAAGTTTTTAGCAAATACCACGTGTGCGGAGCATGTTAGGAAAGCAAGCAAACCAAAGCTTCATACAAGAAGAAAGATGCCTTCTCAACTGACAGAGTACTTCAGCTCCTGCACATGGATCTCTTTGGTCCAATTACTCCTGTCAGCATGAATGGTAGGAAATATACCCTTGTTGTTGTTGTTGATTATTCCAGGCAAACATGGGTTATTTTCTTGCTGAACAAGAAGGAGACTCAGGTCAAGCTTCCTGAGTTACTCAAGAAATTGAGTACTGAACAGGGTCAGAGCATCGTCAGGATCAGATCAAATTGGGGAAATGAGTTTATTAACTCAATTATAACTAATTTTTATACTGACCTTGGAATTGCTCATGAGACTTCTGCAGCCAGGACCCCTCAGCAGAATGGGGTAGCTGAGAGAAGGAACCGGACCCTGAAGGAAACTGCCAGGACCATGTTAGCTGAGTCAGGACTGCCCAAGAAGTACTGGGCTGAAGCAATCAACATTGCTTGCTACACTCAGAACCGATCAATGCTGAACAAACAACATGCTCAGACACCTTATGAAACTTGGAATAAAAGGAAGCCTCGCATCTCCTATTTCCATATTTTTTGGTGTAAGTGTTTCATCCTGAACAATGGGAAAGACTAGCTTAAAGCCTTTGATATCAAGTTTGATGAGGGAGTTTTCTTATGATACTCCTCAGTCAGCAAAGCTTTCAGGGTGAATAACTATCGGACCCTTTGTATGGAAGAAACACCTCATATTGTGTTTGATGAAACTGCATTAGTGTGTAGAAAATAGGTTCCGAGTCCTGACACTGAGGGGGTTACCAAAAGGGTGACAAGACTGAGCCTGAAGAATCCTGAATTCAAGATCAAACTTGTGAGTGCTCCCAAGTGATGGGATGATGACGATGATGATCAGGATGGACCTCAGGCCAACCCTCAGCAAGCCCCGGCCTCATAGAATGTTGAGTCACAGACGGAGGCACAGACTCAACCTGAGGTACGTACTGTCGCTGATGATGCTTCTGCACCTGAGACAGTTACTGAGTCTAACACTATAGGGGGAAACAATGTCCCTGATATTGTACAGCCCTCAGGAAATGACTCAGTATCTCCTGTTCTTGCTCGTTTCGCTTCTTTGCCTGTTATTGTCGAGACTAACATTTCAGGATTAGGCGAGGGAACTTCAGCAGCTCCCAGTGCAGCCGTCAGCAGGAGGCGGTGGCTAGATGATCACTCATTGGCTGACATCATTGGTGAAGTCAATGAGGGGGTCAGGACAAAGCTGTCCTTTGGTGAGAGTGCTATGTTCTGTTTTTCCTGAGTGATCAGAAACCTAAGAGCATAGAAGAAGCTCTTACTGACCCCAACTGGATCCTAGCCATGCAGGATGAACTCAATCAGTTTGAGCGGAATCAGGTTTGGGAGTTAGTTGATAGACCTAGGCGTCAACATGTTATTGGCACCAAGTGGGTCTTCAAGAACAAAAGGGATGAGAAGAATGTTGTTGTCAGAAACAAGGCCAGACTAGTGGCAAAGGGTTTCTCTTAGGCCTAAGGGATCGACTATGATGAGACCTTTGCTCCGGTCGCAAGGTTAGAGGCAATCAGGCTGTTTTTGGCTTATGCAACATTCAAGAAGTTCAAGGTGTATCAGATGGACATAAAGATTTCTTTTTTTAATGGTGTACTGAATGAGGAGGTTTATGTGGAACAACCTCCAGGGTTCGAAATTGGGAATAAAGTATATCACCGGAAGAAAGATCTTTATGGCCTGAAGCAAGCTCCCAGGGCTTGGTATGATACACTTTCCCAATTCCTGATAGACCACGGGTTCGTGAAAGGAACAGTGGACAGGACCCTCTTTAGGATATCCGAAGGGGAGGACATTCTCTTGGTTCAGATTTATGTGGATGACATAATATTTGGATGTCCTAATCTGAAGCTTTGTGAGAAATTCTCCAAGCAGATGACTGGGAAATTTGAGATGTCAATGTTGGGAGAGATGAACTTCTTTCTGGGTCTCCAAGTCAGGCAATCTGACTCCGGAATTTTCATAAATCAGTCCAAGTATACGAGGGACTTGATTCAGAAATTTGGAGTTCAGACCAGCAAAGTATAACGTATTCCCATGAACACAAAAGAGAAGCTGGATCCTGACAAAAAAGGAGCCTCAGTAAATCAGACTGAATATAGGGCACTGATTGGATCCTTATTGTACCTGACTGCAAGTCGTCCTTACATCACTTATGCAGTCAGAGTTTGTGCAAGGTATCAGTCTGATCCGAAGAAGAGTCATCTAGAGAGTGCCAAAAAGATACTGAAATACCTAAAGGGTACAGTCAACTTAGAACTTTGGTATCCCTCTGATGACAACCAAGAACTGATTGGCTATTCTGATGCTGATTATGGAGGCTGTGGACTTGATAGGAAATCAACTACAGACACATGTCAGTTTCTAGGGAGCAAACTGATCTCTTGGTATTCTAAGAAGCAAACCAGTGTTGCAACGTCTACTACTGAGGCTGAGTATATGGCGGCAGGCAGTTGTTGCTCCCAGATCCTTTGGTTGAAGCAACAACTGAGAGACTACCAAATAGAGGCCACTGAAGTCCCAATTTATTGTGACAATAATAGTGTCATTGCCATATCCCAAAACCCAGTCTTACACACAAGGTGTAAGAATGTAGAACTCAGGCATCACTTTATCAGAGATCATGTTGAGAAGAAAGATATAAGGATGGAAAGGGTCCCTACTGACAAGCAGAGAGCTGACATCCTGACTAAGGCTTTGCCTGAAACCAGGTTTGTTGAGTTGTCAGTAGAGTTAGGACTCCTTGACCCAGGCTTAGGGGATTCAGTATGAATCTCAGTTCAGTATGCATAAGGTCAGGAGCAACTAACTAAGGATCAGCTTGAAAGGTCTGTAGAGGGAAGGTGAATGGTTGAAGGGGGAACAGACAGAAAAAGGATGGTCAGTATAGACTGACTAAAGTTAAGGACACTGAGTTCAGGGCTTGTCACCCTGATAAATCAAATGTGGTATCAGTCAGATATCAAAATCTGACTGACTGGTATGTTTTCTGAATTATTTTAGTCATCATATCTTGCTTACATCATCCTTGATACTGTTTATCGAGTTGTCAAATCATACCTTTTTGTCGTACCATCTCAACCGTTCATTTATTTTCGGTTATTATTTAATGTAATAATTTGAATGAAATACGGACATCCTCTAACGAGCATTAAATGCGAAAGAGGCGGGAACTGTTTCCGATAAAGTTTTTGAATTATAACCTTTGAAATCCAAAACTGCCCAATCCACCTGCATGCAGCTTTAGGTTTTAATCTCAACCGTTAAAAATTAAAGGTCTTTTATTGTGAACCGTCCGATTTAACCGAACTTTTAGTATGAATAGATGCGATCCAATTCTGAAAAACCTTTCCACTTTCTAAATTCTTGCATCCTATACTACATTTCTCTCTCTACAACTAATCTTTCAGATCTCATGGCACCTTCCAAGACTACCATGTTTCTTGCCAATCTGGAGGCATTGAAAGGCCAAGTTAACTATGAGCCGATGGCTGATTTCTCATCTGGGCATCCAGACATCTTGCCCGTTCAAGAATGGGTCACGAGGGATGGTATTCTCGACTGGGTTTCGAAGATGCTGGAGAAGTTATGCCATTCTCTTGTTGCTGGGTTCATAATCAGGCTGCGGGAGAACGCAGAGGGTGAGTTAGTCTTTTCCATTCCCACCCAACATTCTGCTGAAGTTGAAGGGGAGACTGGTGTGAAGAGAACCTGGATCAAAATCAATGTCAGGAAGCTGATCAGGGACACCTTCAATCTGCCCCATTCGGAGGAGAAGAAGCAGTTGGATCTTCCCCATACCTTTGGGATTAGGAAGGAGCAAGAGATTCTGAACTCTTTTGCTAAAGGGAATCCACTGATTAAGGTCAGGCTCAACAAGTCAGTATTGACTCCTGTGGCAAGGTATTTGCTAGATTTGGTTAGTCAATCGACAATGGCAACTGCTGGAGGGAAAGAGCAAGTGTCAAGGCCAAAGTTGTATCTGATGAAGGTTGTGGTGGAAAATAAGTTGTTTGACTAGGAGGAGTTCTTCATTCAGCAACTGGTTGCTGAGAGCAACAAGGTGGTAGAGGGTGCTGATGGGACTTGCACATTTTCGAAGCCAGACCACTATGGCACTCGCATCTCTCTGATGCTCCAAACTTTAGCTCTTGGAGACTTGGACAAAGAAAACTTTACTGACCTGACTGGCAAGCAAGTCCTTTTTCGTAGCTTATCATCCGGGAAGGGCAAGGAAGTGAAGAAGAAGAGCGAGAAGAAGCCTTCAGAGAAGAAGGAATCTGAGAAGAAGGTCACAACCATCAAGTCTATAATTGTGAAGTTGAAAAGTTCTTCTGCGACCAAGTCAACATCTCCTTCTAAGAAAAGACTGACAAGGAAATTTTCTGAGGATGAGATATTGGAAGATGAGACTGTGGTGGAGGATCCGAAGGCACTGGAATAGACTGATCAGGTTTCTGATTCTGAGACTACTCAGGAACCTACCTAGATGGATGTTCAGACAGTTGCTCGAGAGAGTGAGCAAGAAGCTGGTGTAACTCAGGAACCACTTGATGCTGCACCAATTCAGGAACAAGCTTTTGTTCTTGAAAGCGAAAGGGCTTTATCCTATTCCGATCACCAACTGCACCGGCAACACGTCCTACTCTGACGACTTCTTCAGAAATTACTTTCCGGTGCAGTTGCTTGGAGTTTCTGAAGAGTGGGGGAGGATACTTGATGAATTCCGGAGGAGCGATCTCTACACCTTCAGTGTCAGCATATCTGATAATTTTAGCCCAGAGATCTGGATGCTCCTGTGCCATCCAGTGATGGAGTATGGCGTCTTTATCTTCAGTTAGATCATCCCATAACCCCACCACATTGAATAGATAGGCCCACATATTCCGGATCAGAATCCATACCTCCAACATCTCAAGCGGAATGAAATCCTCCACAAACTGAAGTAGCGGAGGACCTTGACCTGGATTGACCACTATCTTCCTCTGAGTCTTCTTCCGAGATCCAGAAGGCACATATTTCTTATTCTGAACCTGCGAAGTCAGGTACTCGTTGGAATCTTTCAAACGTTGGATCTGACTGAGTAGCGAGATCTCCTTTATCTTCGCTAACTTCTCCGCCTCCGTCATCACCATCTTCTTCTGAGTGGTCGTCCCCGGGTGCATTTGTTCCTCCATCTCAGTATACAAGGGTTCCAGGGCAGGATCTTCAGAGGACCTCAACCTCTTCGGATTTGAGCCTTAAGCAGCTTCGATGGCAGCGACAGACCTAGTCCTATTCCTGTCCGCAGCTTTCAGTTATGGGGGGAAGATCTTCTTCTTGGCTTTACCAATTTGCTTCTTTCCTTCTTCCCCCTTTTTGGCATCATCGTCATTGATTCGGCCAACGACCTCGTTTACTGACTCCACCAACAAGGTGAACTGACTGTCCATCTCAGTGTGTTTGCACTATAGTTGCCCAATCTGCCCAACCATCCCTCTCGCTGAGCTTATTCATAGCTGCATTGTGCTCGCCCTTTATCTTGGCTTCAAAGTTAACCAACCGGTTATTCAGAGCACCTTCGATCTCCAACTTCCCTTGAGCTGATAACTCACTCAGTAGCTCCGCTTTCAGATCTGCCTTCAGCTTAGCCAACTTTCCATCAACCAACTAATCGACCCTCTCATTCAGTTGTTGATCAGGAAAAGTGGCAAGCTTATGCTCTTGCTGAGTTAGTGCATCAGAAACCATTTGATTGCAACTCTGAATTGCCCCTTTTGCTTGCTCAGTAATAACAGTGAGATCTACTGAGTGTTGTGCCCGAACCTCACCGAGAAGATCGATCACAGTATTCATATCCGTCCCCATCTCGTTCAGATCTCGATCCAGCCGGTTCATTTTCTTGTTCAGAATGTCAGAATTGGAACCGACCCGACTAGCCTTTCGCTCAATGAGGATTACCCTTCTGTGAAGATTGGCAAGAGCTCGTGGAAGTTTTGAACATATAAGGATTCTTGGGTGATCCATCTTCCTTTCACGCGGACCAGACCTGATGGACCCTCTCCTGAAGCCTCAGTATTCCCGGGTCCCAGGAGTGCTTCATCTGCCGGTGCACTGACCCCTTCAGTGCCACCTTGCTGAATATCATCAGCAATCATAACCACTTCCCTCTCAACTTCCTTCTCCTTCTCCATCATATCAGCATTCATCCCAGGCTGATCTTCTCCCGTAGCCTCAGCATCCGTAACCACCGTCAGTTCCTTCCCTACTCCTTCTTGCTCGGGCTCAGGATAGATGCGGTGGACAGTTTTGATAAAATCCACCATTTTAATCAAGTGAAGTAAAGAATTTACCTCAAAGTGATCGAATAGAGCAGCTTCAGATTCAGCTATTTTATCCCATCCTCTCGATTCTCCGAGCTGACTCAATTCAGGCCAAGTGGCACTCCTGATCATGGCATAAGTGCGAAGTTGCACAACCGCCTCCTTCTGAGCATCTGAGAGGTCAGGAAACCTCTTATCCACCATCTCCACTGCCGTTCCCCTTGCCACTATCTCAAAGTCAGGCAATGTGTTTTCATCAGGCACGGGGAATGGCCATGGGACATCAGCCTGAACAACTCCAGCATCCTTCTCAATAACTTCTTCCACCCTTCCTTCAACAACCTCCGACTCAGCAACTGGTTCCGCCTGAGTGGGTTCCCCCTGATCCTCACCAGAGTGGGCCTCTAAGCCCTGATAAGCTGATACTATTTTGAGGATCTGTTCCTCAGCCACTTCTTTCTCAAGGACAAGTGGTTTCGGATCTGAGGATGCAACCTCCGGAACGGCAGAGATGGGGGCAACTTCAAGAGCAGGTTCCTCCTCCGTAGTTACATGCTGAATCACTTCTTCAGCAGCCTTCTCTTCCATGAGCTTCTTCTTTTGCTCTTCTGAACCCGGATACTTAAATGTCAGCGTCTGTTGATTGAGTCCGGAGAGCTTGGATTTGTCCTCCGCTGGCTTCAATATAAGGGCCCCTGAAGATTTGCTCGACTGAGCCTTGATTCCTCCAGTCATGCTCACCTGAGCCTTCTTCTTCTGGGTTCTCGATCGCTTCTTTGTGCCAGCATCACCGGAATAAGCTCTGAAGAGGTCTACTTTCGCTGGAATCTCGAGTGATTTGGCCTGATCCACATCACTGAGATCCAAGGTTTCCAAGATCAAAGAAATCTTGGTGCCAAAGTGCATCTTGGCCTCAAACGTTGCCTGACCCTCCGGCGAGTACTTGATCTTACTGGTCTCAGCTACCAGTAATTGGAGGAAGTAGTCCTCCCAGTGGAAGGCATGCATCGAGGCGTCTTTGATTGCCATCATGGTATACAATTTTGGCCGGGAGATCGGCTCCAACCCTCCAGCAATCCCCATCACCCCCTGATTAGTCAGGTCGAAGAAGTGACGGCAATCAGGCCTTAGGACGGACTTGTTCAGTCCCGACTTTAGGATAACATCTCCATCACAGTGAGACTGGAGATAGTCCTTCTCAGTGTAAAACCCGTAGTCGATAGGGCTTCGTCCAGAGTGGGGAAGATTAAACACCTCCTTAATCTTCTGCCTAATGTTGAGAGTGACCCACTTCCTGGTCATCTCATCTTCACCTTCTTTCCCCTTCACACAAGAAGTCAGGGGAATGCAGGTTTCCCACTCCTGAGAGTCCTTGTTCTGCTCCATTTTGATGTAGAAGGCAACAACAAGACGAGGATGAAGTCTCTGGGGTTTTGCTGTGATGAATCGTAGAAGTCATGCACCTTCAAACAGTTCTTTCACAGGCAAAATGTCAAGATGATTAGAAGAGAAATCACCATAAGGTTTCCAGTGAATCTCATTCCTAAGATGGAAAAGATTCCCAAAGAACGAATCGACTGAGGGTGAAGCCATTATCGAGGTATGAAGATTTGAAAAACCGAAGGAAAGATTTGCAGAGAGAAGTAGAATGATTTGAGTGCATAAAGTTTGCAATGTCAAAAACTTCCCCTATTTATACAAAAAATTCAGTTTAATCGGACGGCTCAGAAATCAAGACTTATGAAATTCAATGGTTGAGAGTAAACAATTAAAATGCATGGATGTGGATTGACCCTTTTCGGTTTTCAAAAGTTATGATTCAAAAAATTTTATCAGAAACCGTTCCTGCCCACTTTGCATTAAATGCGAGTCAGAGCGTGTCCTTATTTAATTCAAATAATTTGCATTAAATAATAACTGAATATTAAATGAACGGCTGGGATTAAATGACAAAATAATTTGATTTGACAATACGGAAAACAGTATCAAGGATGATGCAAGCAAGATATGATGACTAAAAATAAATCAGGAAACATACCAGTCAGTCAGATTTGTATTCTGACTGATACCACAAGTGACCTATTAGGGTGACAAACCCTGAATTCAGTGTCCTGAAACTTAGTCAGTCTATACTGATCATCCTTTTAATACTGAATGTTTCTGTTGGTCCCGAAACGAGTACAATCAGTGTATGGGAGGGAATACACTGATATCAGATTTTTCTGAAAGACTCAGAAAAATGCTCTTACACTCTCAGTCAGAATTTCCTGAATTATTCAGTATGCTGAAGGTCCACAGGGACAGCAGGGATAGTTCAGTAACGAGTCAGATAAGCTGAGTGTGAGTAAAGTGCTCGGAAGCTCAGTAGAGATAACAAACCTACCGACTGCTTGGAAGCGAGTCAGTTGGACTACTATCTCAGTGAGCTAGAGTACGTGCGGAAAGTAAGCCCTTTTCTGAAAGCATTTTCTCTGAATTGCTTAGTAAACTGGTGGTTAGGGCTGAGTGCACCGTATTAAGATTTAGGATGATTGATTCAGTCCTGAGGATAAAACAATGCAGAATGTTCAGTTTATTATGATCACAGTTATGATCCTGAACAAGTATGTAAATCAGCACACAGGGGACTTTTTAACGTGGTTCGGAGATAACCAACTCCTACGTCCACGGCCTTATTTAACAGGAAGCTATCCTCAAAATCCTGAGGATAGGTGCTTGGTTTTACGTGCCAAGGGACATGAGTAGCCAACTTCCTCTCTTAGGAACTGACCCCTGGGCATTTTACAAGTCCCAGTCCTTCTAACCAACCAATCTCACACCCTGAGTGGTTTGGTATTCTGGTTTCCAACTGAGATAGCTCTAACAATACAAAACAATGCTAAATATTAGAGTTATCGATCTAAGCAAATACAGAGTGAATCCTACTACAACACTAGGGAAATTTAATTGCAGAGTGTTGCTTATAGTATGCTTTGAGAGCTTGGATTCTTGAGAGTTTTCTCTTGGAAATTTCCCGTTAACCTTGAATGGGTGCAAGGTTCTCCATATTTATAGGCAAGATTCAAAATAGATCCGTTGGAGGAGATCAAATCAAATCTTTCCTATTTTAGGGTGGTTGCAGGCTAGAAATATTGTTTGACCTAACCGCCATGCTTATTATGGCAAGTCTGTCCCATCGCCTGCAACTTTGAGACACATTAAATGCGGCATTAAATGCTGCGCAGACTCCGAACATACGTGTCGAAAGATCATTGGCTCTCCGTTCTAACGGCTAGTTGACTTTCAGACATTTGTCCTTCCTTGTACATTCAATACTCTGAGTCTCTTGTTAATAACTCTGTCTGAATGTTTGTCTTCATTGGAGTCTTACTGACATTCTCTTTGTCTCTTGTCCCATAGCATAAATAACCTTTTTACCTTGGACTTACATGGTTCAGGTGATCTGAACTACTGCCCGAGTCAGGTCTTATGTGTCTTCAGCACAGCCTGATTGATTATTCAGCCCAGTATGTGTAACCTTTTTGCTTTGGACTTACATAGTTCAGATAAACAGAACCAAGGCCTAAGTCAGGTCTTAAGTGCATTCAGCACTGCCTGATAGATTACACTTACTCTTCACTGACTAAGATCTGTCCTGAGTATGCTTAGTATACTCAGTAGAAACATCAGCCAATGGTACTTCAGGATTGACTTCAGGACGGATCATCAGGCTTCGATCTTCAGTTTCAGACCCAGGCAATCTTCAGCAAGACTGACTAACTCCTTCAGGATGGATTATACTTCAGACTTCAGTAAATTGGGTCGACTCCAATATTCTTCAGTCTTCAGCAAGTTCCTCCTGTACTGAATTTCTAACCTAACTATCCTGAACTATTTTATCCTGAACAGCTGTACTTAGGCATATTCATCAGGGGTTTTGGGATCTAATCAAAATACTCAGATTGTCCCAACAGTTTCCCCTACAACCATTTACATTCTCTTTGAGATTCCTTCATCCTGAGTCCTAGTTAATCATTCCCCCTGACCTTGTGCATTCTGATTAGAGATTCAGATTGAATCTCCTAAGCCTGGGTTAAGGAGTCCTAACTCTACTGATAACTCAACAAACCTGGTTTCGGGCAACGCCTTAGTCAGAATGTCAACTCTCTGTTTATCAGTAGGGACTCTCTCCATCCTAATGTCCTTCTTCTCAACATGATCTCTTATAATGTGATGCCTGATATCTACATGCTTACACCTTATGTGTAAGACTGGGTTTTGGGATATGGCAATGGCACTATTATTGTCACAATAAATTGGGACTTCAGTGGCCTCAATTTGGTAGTCTCTCAGTTGCTGTTTCAGCCAAAGGATCTGAGAACAACAATTTCCTGTCGCCATATACTCAGCCTCAGTAGTAGATGTTGCAACACTGGTTTGCTTCTTAGAGAACCAAGAGATCAGTTTACTCCCTAGAAACTGACATATGCCGTAGTTGATTTCCTATCAAGCCTACAACCTCCATAATCTGCATCTGAATAGCCAGTCAGTTCTAGATTATCATCAGAGGGATACCAAAGTCCTAAATTGACTGTACCCTTCAGGTATTTCAATATCTTTTTGGCACTCTCTAGATGAGTCTTCTTTGGATCAGACTGATATCTTGCACAAACTCTGACTGCATAAGTGATGTCAGGGCGACTAGCAGTCAGATACAACAAGGATCCTATAAGTGCCCTATATTCAGTATGATTTACTGAGACTCTTTTTTTGTCAGGATCCAGCTTCTCAGTTGTGTTCATGGGAATACGTGAGACTTTGCTGGACTGAACTCCGAATTTCTGAATCAAGTCTCTCGCATACTTGAACTGATTTATGAAAATTCCAGAGTCAGATTGCCTGACTTGGAGACGCAGAAAGAAGTTCATTCCTCCCATCATTGACATCTCAAATTTCCTAGTCATCAGCTTGGAGAATTTCTCACAAAGCTTCAGATTAGGAGATCCAAATATTATGTCATCCACATAAATCTGAACCAAGAGAATGTCCTCCCCTTCGGATATCCGGAAGAGGGTCTTGTCCACTGTTCCTTTTACGAACCCGTGGTCTGTCAGGAATTGGGAAAGTGTATCGTACCAAGCTCTCGGAGCTTGCTTCAGGCCATAAAGAACTTTTCTTCAGGTGATATACCTTATTCCCAACTTCGAACCCTGGAGGTTGCTCAACATAAACCTCCTCGTTCAGTACACCATTTATAAAGGCACTCTTCACATCCATCTGATACACCTTGAACTTCTTGAATGTTGCATATGCCAGAAATAACCTTATTGCTTCCAACCTTGCGACAAGAGCAAAGGTCTCATCATAGTCGATTCCTTCGGCCTGAGAGTAACACTTTGCCACTAATCTGACCTTATTTCTGACAACAACATTCTTCTCATCCCTCTTGTTCTTGAAGACCCACTTGGTGCCAATAACATGTTGACGCCTAGGTCTCTCAACTAACTCCCAAACCTGATTCCGCTCAAACTGATTGAGCTCATCCTGCGTGGCTAGGATCCAGTTGTGGTCAGGAAGAGCTTCTTCTATGCTCTTAGGCTCCTGATCACTCAGGAAGCAGCAGAACATAGCGCTCTCACCAAAGGACAACCTTGTCATGACCCCCTCATTGACATCACCAATGATGTCAGCCAATGAGTGATCATCTAGCCATGTCCTCCTGCTGACCGGAGCACTGGGAGCTGCTGACGTCCCCTCACCTGATCTTGAAACATTAGTCTCGACAATAACAGGCAAAGAAGGAGAACGAGCAAGAACAGGGGAAGCTGAGTCATTCCCTGAGGGTTGGCCAATATCAGAGACATTGTTTCCCCCTACAGAGTTGGACTCAGTAACTGTCTCAGGTGCAGACGCATCATCACAGACATTACTTACCTCAGGTTGAGTCTGTCCCTCCGTTTGAGACTCAACATTCTCCGAGGCTGGCGCTTGCTGAGGGTTAGCCTGAGGTCAATCCTGATCTTCATCATCATCTTCCCATCCTTTGGGAGCACTGACAAGCTTGATATTGAATTCAGTTATACACCCTGAAAGTTTTGCTGACTGAGGAGTAACCTAAGAAAACTCCCTCATCAGACTTGCTATCAAAGGCTTTAAGCTGGTCTTTCCCATTTTTCAGGATGAAACACTTACACCCAAAAATTTGGAAATAAGAGATGCGAGGCTTCCCCTTGTTCCAAGTTTCATAAGGTGTTTGAGCATGTTGTTTGTTCAGCATAGATCGGTTCTGAGTGTAGCAAGCAGTATTGATTGCTTTAGCCCAGTACTTCTTGGGCAGCCCTAACTCAGCCAACATGGTCCTGGCAGCTTCCTTCAGGGTCCGGTTCCTTATTTCAGCTACCCCATTCTGCTGAGGGGTCCTGACTGCAGAAGTCTCATGAGCTATACCATGGTTAGTACAAAAGTCAGTTATAATAGAGTTAATAAACTCTATTCCTCGATCTGATTGGATCCTGACTATGCTCTGACCCTGTTCAGTACTCAATTGCTTGAGTAACTCTGGAAGCTTGACCTGAGTCTCCTTCTTGTTCATCAAGAAAATAACTCAAGTGTACCTGGAATAATAATCAACAACAACAAGGGTATATTTCCTACCATTCATGCTGACAGGAGTAATTGGACCAAAAAGATCCATATGCAGGAGTTCCATTAACTGATGTTTCTATTGAGTACACTAAGCATGCTCAGGACAGAACTTAGTCAGTGAAGAGTAAGTGTAACCTATCAGGCCGAGCTGAATGCTCGTAAGACCTGACTTAGGCCTTGAGTCAATTTATCTGACTCATGTAAGTCCAAAGCAAAAAGGTTACACATACTAAGGTGAATTACCTATCAGGCCGAGCTGAATGCTCGTAAGACCTGACTTAGGCCTTGGTTCAGTTTTCCTGATCCATGTAAGTCCAAAGCAAAAAAGGTTATTTATGCTATGGGACAAAGAGACACAGAGAATGTCAGTAAGACTCCGATAAAGACAAACATTCAGGCTGAGTTATTAACAAGAGACTCAGACTATTGAATGTACGAGGAAGGACAAGTGTCAGGTGGTCAACTAGCCGTTTGTACGGAGAGCCAATGATCTTTTAACACGTTTGTACAGAGCCAATAATCTTTTGACACCAACGTGCCACCTGCCTACCAAGCTGCTCGCGTGGCCGCGCGCGCGATGGTTGCCGATCCAGGAACATGGTCGCATGAAGGCTGCCTAGCACAAGTGTATGTGCTGCCGATCAAGTCACTTAGTGTCGATCAATGCACTACTTCCTCATTTTTGTCATATCATGAGTTCTAGGACTCCGATTGACTCGATTCATTTTGCGTTGCGACCCTCTCTTGAAGCTCTTCAACATAGGACATCAATTGCACCAATTGGTTAAACTCCAGAACTTCGGACTTTTCTCAAACTTGCTCGTTTTTTGCCGGTTTTGCTTGTTTTCACTACAAAATATAATTTTCTAGCCAAAAATTGTTAAATGCACAAAGTATATCATTTTAGGGTCAAATATTAACATAAGAACATCAAAACCATATAGAAATGGATGCAAAAAGATGCAATTATGACCCTAATCACACCCCCAAACTAGATTGTTGCTCGTCCTCGAGCAACGAAGCGATAAGATAGGGGAATAATTGTATCAATGAAGCATCAAGCACAAATCAAATGCCATGGAATCATCAATCAATATCATGCTAGTCTAGAATGTAATCTCATCTAATCTACTATCAACAATGAATCAATGAGCAATATATCAAATCAATGAGTCAAGATCCTCACAAGATAAGTGTTTAGCTCACCCCTCAAGTGTATAGGCTCACTCAATCATCACACCACATACATAAACTACCATAAGCTTGGCTCAAGTCTACATTCTCCACCACTTGAAATGACAAATCATTCACACATCATTGAGGACTTTCATAAGGTTGTAGTGTTGGCTCTTTGGTAAGGAAGGAATATATGGATAAAAGTGACTAAGTATGATTAGTAAAGCATAGAAGGAATCATGTAATAATCATCCAAATCTTCATGCAATGTTGCACATACTCTTCATGCTCTTTCAATATCACACTTTCAAAATCATTCTTCCCTTTCTTTGCAATTAATAGCCATACTCACAACAAAGGTCAATTTGACCATATTTTCAACAAAAGTCAACTTTTTCTCATGCTTGCATGCGCTTGCGTTTGAACCTTCTTTTCACATCAATCCATGCATAGAATTTCTTTCCACCTTGGCCACCAATTTCTTCATCATATCACCAATCTTCCTTCCTTCTTTTAACTCTACTAATCATAGGGACAAGAGAGTTCCAAAAAGGAAGGAAAATGACTTAAAGTGTGGTTAGCCAAAGGAAAGGTCTAAAGGCACAAAATGGTGAACAATGGATCATAATATCAATGATAGGCTCATAGGGCAAAGTAGCTCAATATAGATCTAAGAGAATGCCTCAAATCATATCATGTGAAATCTTCATCTAATGTAGCCTCAAATAAGATCAAAGCCAAGAATATCATCCGTTCAAAATTGAAATGGGAACAGATCGCTCAAAACTCACGGGTATAGGGTGATCAAGACTCATATCATATCAAAATGCTCAAATCATCAAAGTATCAAGTATCAAAGAATCAACAGCAAACTAGACAAAACATGAATCAAGAGATAAGTCCACTACATCTAACATGTACTATCAACTCATCCACACAACCATAAGCATATCTCATGCCACACTAATCTAAACTAGCAACATCATGGCAAAAATCAACAAGCAAAAACAAGGCACATGATAAGCATATGGTCACAAGACATAGAAAAGCACTAAAAATCATCAAAAGAATAGCATTGCAATGAGATTGACGAAACGAAGACACCCCTCCAAACTTTTTTGGACCAAGGGTCTAAAAAGTTTAGCAAAGAGTGAAGAAAAGATCATGCAATACACAAATCAAAGCACAAAATACCACATGAATCAACACTTAAGCTCAAAATAGCAATCTAAAAATCAAGCAAACTAAACCTAAGAATGGAAGCACATAAGGAGAGATACGTGTAAAGACATACCTTGAGTTGGAATTAAAAATAGGAGAGTTACTTGCCACTTACACGAAAATGTCCTTCTTGGCCGAGTAGGAAGAGAATTCTCCTCATCACACCTTTCTAGAGCTCACAAATCACATCAACTATCATTGCAAATCTAAATTGCAAATGTAAATTTGAAGAACGAATACACCCCCCCAAACTTTTTCGAATCAAGGATCCTAAAAGTTTGGAAAAGAGTGAGGAAAATAGGATTAGCAATGAATCAATGAATCAATAAAGGCATATATAAGCTCAAGTAAGCCAAAAAATCACCATATAAACCTGAGGCAACACCCCCAAACTATGATAAATCACATGCACCAACCCAGGTAATAGAATACACTACCTCATGTCAATGTTCAAGAAATCCAAATCACATCCCTAAGCTTCAAATTCCTTCATTAAAACAACTAGCAAAAAAAATATCTTACTACCAAGAAAACAACAAAACAAGCAACATTTTTTTTAAGGATGGGTTGCCTCCCATCTAGCGCTTGGATTTAATGTCCCCTAGCCGGACGACACCAATTTTAGCTAAATGGCCCAGGATATTTGGCATCCACCCCATTAAACATGAATCTCATAGCTTCATAATCAAGGAAACAAGTAGGATTTCTACCCCACACCCCTACTTTCCTTATCAATTTATATTTGTAAGCACAAGAATTTTCCTCTTTTCTTCTCAAAACACCATTCCACCCCCATCTCCTACTATCAAATATATTCAAGAGGATTTTCAATTCAATCTTATAATCAACTATATCAAGAGGCAAGACGAAATCAACATAAGCAATATTATCAATTAAAGCACAAGTAGAAGAGTTTACGGGTTGAGAAATGCTCATTTCAATTGTAGGCTCCTCCTCTACTTCATTTTGTTGTTTTCCTTCCATGGAGCTCATGTCCATGAGTGGACATTCTACTTCCTCTTCTAGTTCTTTTTCTTTTCCTCCTCTTGAATCTTCTATTTCCTTATCCTCCACTTCTTGATTTTGATTCCTATCAATTTCAACAAGAAGAATATCATTCTCAATATCATCACAAGAAGGATTAAGATCATGATCAAGAGAATTAATAAAAGGATTAATGAAATTCTTAAGATAAGAAATTTCTTGGACACAAATCTCTTTGATCTCCTCAAATGTATCATCCTCTTTCTTTTCACGCTCTTCTATTTCTTCTTCTTCTAGTCCATCCTTCTTTTTTTCTTGATTCCTAATCAATATAGCATGAGGAAATTTGTAAGCAATATCATCATTAATAATAGGAATTTCATAGTCAATGTAAGCATGAGAAGGTTCAATAGATATTTTAGCTCCAATACAATCTAGAATAGAAAGAGATATGGTCTTCTCATGATGATGATCATCATCTTCATCTTCCACATGCCCTTCTTCATCATTACCCCCTTCTTCCTCCTCACACATCTCATTGGCTTGAATGCTCAATTTCTCCAATTGGAACTCCAAACTCTTGATTAGGTCACCTTGAGTCTTACAAATTTGATCGAACTTCTTGTTTGTCTCCTCAAAGTCCCTTTTAACTTCAACGCTCATCTCTTCCAATTCCTTCAGAATGTGAGCTAGATTCTCATATAAATGGCTAGGAGGAATTTCTTCTTGATGGCAAGGCATAGGAATGGGTTGAGTGTAGGAATATGGTTCTTCATAAGAGTAGGAATCTTGGTATGAATATAAATTGGGAGGATAAGGATAATAGTCGTGTTGTGGAGGTGGTGGTTGATATGGGTAAGGTTGATATGTATAGTAATTAGGAGGATATGTGTGTTGTGGGAAATACGAGTAATGATTGTATTCGTCCATCTTCAATTGAGTTAACTCCTACAAAAACAAGCAAGTTTCAACACTCACCAAGAATAGTCAAAAGAAACAAAGAAATAAAGAAAAACAAAGTAAACATCATTACAAGCCTAACAAAGTGATCATTTCCTCGGCAATGGCGCCAAAAACTTGTTTGCCAAAATCATGTATGATTTCCACGCAAGTGAACGTGGTCGTTGTTGTCGCGGCAAGTTAACCAAGTTAAATATCGAACATAGGGAAATGATGCGATATCAAGCAAGTATTGAGTGTCTACAAAGGTGGATAGCTAGGAAAGCAAGAAAACAATCATGTTTCTATCAACTAAATCAACAAGAAATAGTAAATCCAAACTATCACCTCAAAGAAGTGAGCAAGTGTGAAGTGTACATGGAAGTAATCCTACTATGGCTCCTTTAGTGTCCTATCCATCCTAGCATATAAAAGATCTTTGGTGTATTAATCAAGACAACTAGTGTCTAGATCTCTCTACAACACAAGGTAAGGCTCTAGTAGGTGTCTAGATCTCTGTACAACTCCTAACACTCCAATTAAGAGGTCTTAGGCTAATATGCAATTCTCATTAGTCATACTAGCAATATATCAAACACTTGGTATGCATAAGGTTCTTATAGCTCAATTCCAATTTCATAGCTAACCATATAAACCATACATTCCAATTAAACATCCCAAGCATTCATACAAGTCATTAATAAGAGAACTAACTCATCAAGATCACTAATTCATGCATAGGATTAACAAGAGACTAAATTCACCATAGTATTCATACAACCATGCAACAAGGAATTAGCCCATGGCTAATTGGAATTGAAAATCAACAATTAACATTCTAAACATCATGAATATTAACTAAAACATGAGAATTAAAGGAAAACTTACCATATGTGGGGAAATTGAATACAATCTACAAACCTCCAAAATGTCAACTCTTGATCCAAAGCTTGAAAACATAAATCGAACCGTAGAATTGAAGCTAATAACAAGACTAAGCTAATGGAACAAACGGATTAAAGATCCAATGGTTGGATCAAAAGTTATGGAAGATAGAAGATTGAATCTAACTAAGAACCCACTAAGTAACTACTAATTCTCTCTCTAAACTAATCTAAGAACTTGGAATAATGATGATGATGCTTGAGAATTTGATCCTTGAGGTATTTATAGTGCCCACAATGTTTAGTCCAAAGTTCCCTTCATTAAACGTGCGAAAATACGAAAATAGCCCTGAAATTTCGGACATTTCAGCACTGCTGCCTATCACCAACTGAGTAGCTGTCAACCTTGGTCGGCACCCTGGTCGCACGACGTGCAATTCTGCAGATCACGAACGTGCCACCTTCCTACCAAGCTGCTCGCGCGGCCGTGCCCGTGAAGGCTGCCGATCCAGGAACATGGTCGCGCGAAGGCTGCCTAGCACAAGTGTATGTGCTGTCGATCAAGACACTTAGTGTCGGTCGATGCGCGACTTCCTCGTTTTTGTCATATCTTGAGTTCTAGGACTCCAATTAACTCGATTATTTTTGTGTTGTGACCCTCTCTTTAAGCTCTTCAACATTGGTCATCAATTGCACAAATTTGTTAAACTCCAGAATTTCGGACTTTCTCAAACTTGCTCGTTTTTCGCCGGTTTTGCTCGTTTTCACTACAAAACATAATTTTCTAGCCTAAAAGGGTTACATGCATAAAGTATATCATTTTAGGGTCAAATATGAACATAAGCACATGAAAACCATATAGAAATGGATGCAAAAAGATGCAATTATGACCCTAATCAGTCCTTATTCTTCACACAGGATAGTACTGAGTGTATTATTGTCCTTTTCTTCAGAATTCTGGCTGTCTTCAATATAATCTTCATTATCCTCCAGATTTCTTTAGAAATAACCTCCTCTTAAGTACATTTTAGTGAGTGCGCGCATGAGAGCTACACTAATTGTGCTTAAGGGTCTTCATAATCTTCAATTAATCTCTGACTTATACTCTCTCTTCAAACGTTCTTCTCAACTGTAGGGTCTTCAACCTTGCAGCTGTAGAGTCCTGTAAATACAAAAATCGGCTGTAGAGAAACCTTACAGCTATAGGGTCATGTCTGGCTATAGAATGATCAAGTATACAGCTGCACACTTCATTTACAACTATAAATTTGAAAACCAATTTCCTTAGAACAAGTGTTAGATTAATTTAGCCAATTAAGTGTATTGTTTTGCACACAACAAAATCTAGCACAGGGTACTTAACATCCCTAATAACCTAATAAACTTGATTATGCATCCATCCACTTTATTTAGCAGCCACTACATAATATATAACTCTTTATATTATATAAAGACGAAGTTTAAAATCAACCAGAATGCTCGATTTCAAAATTTCTCTATTCTCATTAACTCTAGCATAAAGAATTAATCTCGACCTTATATTTTAAGTGTTTTAATCTTGACCATACGTTTTGATATTTTACATATGTATATATATTATATAAATCTTATAAATATATTCATAATATCAAACCTTATATATAATTTTTTTTAATCTCAATCGTTCATCTTAATTTTTGTATCTTTATAAATTTCAACTCCATAAATATTATTATTATCATCTTTTAACCTTATTTCTACATGTGTCTCTTGCTTCTTCTTCTTATTTCTCTTATGATATTCTTATTTATCGTATTTTGATATTCGAATTATTTATTAATTTTTTTGCGTTCGATTTTTTTCATGTTATTTTTTTCTATTGCTACACAATTTTCGTGGTTTTCTTTTGAAGGTAATGTTTAATTGCTACAATTGCAGTTTTATTTGATTTAAAATTTTGATGTTTGAATTATTTTCTTTTCTATTGCTACACAATTTTTCTGATTTTTTTGGAGGTAATGTTTAATTGCTACAATTGCAAATCTATTTGATTTATAATTTTGACATTTGAATTGTTTATTTATCTTTTTTTTAATATTTTTTTCATGTTTTTAATATTCTGATATTGTTTATTTATATTTTTATGTTCAATTTTAATTACATGTGCGTATTAAAATCATTGTGTATAGGCAATTACATCTTATTTTACACCGTAAGTTATTTATAATTTCTTCAAAAAAAAATGTTATAGAGCATAAAATTGTGTATGCGTTGTGCATATGTACATATTTTTTAATTATATAATTTATTTACCGCAATATTGTGGATTAGCTAATCAACCAAAGACCAATCTATACTTCCATTATATTCTTTTGATGGACTTTTAAAATCAACTGCTCTTACTCCATTGTCTTTCCGTCCAGATGATTAGGCTTTTAGATTCATATCTATTGCCTTCATATCAAGATGAAAAACTGTAAATACAAATGCAGTTTCATAAAACCGTATCCGTTTTGCAATTCCTTGGATATTCAATTGTAAATGTTTAAGTTTAACCCTAAAAATTTCTTAAATATCAAATCAATCGCAAATATAATTAAACAATCTAAATATTATAAAAAAAATATATAAAAGTAATACTATATCAAAAATTTATAACTGAGAAGATAAATTTAGGTATGTATAGGGAGAGATGAATTCTGTTTCAAACAGTCATTTTTTATCAGTTATTGAACGCAGAAACGGCTTTAGTGGTAGCTTCTAGTAGTGTGCTGCTCTAGGTTTGTTGATAGGATATATGTATGAGATTAGTTCACACACAAAGTTGAAAATCACTTGCTGTTCTCCAGGGAAACCACTAATCAGTCCCCTGTTTGCGCGCACATCATATATATATTTTTTTTGAAATGTAAACAATGCAATATAGGGGTTTTATTTCCATAATAAAATTTGATGATTATCAAAATAATATATTAAAATATGACAGCACATACAAGATAGACTGCCGCATGCCTGTCATTGTGAACCAAAAAGAATTCACTCTAGAACCTTCCAGCCACATTTTACTTTTTTTTTTTTAAATTCAATTTTCAAACATTTTTTCATTATTTATAAAGGAGATTTCATATCAATTTTTCCCTAGGATATTTATATGGGAATCTAGAACCTTCAACCCATTTTTCTATTTCACATAGATAGAAGTATTAATAACCACCGGCTATAACCTCCAATGGACCCACTTTTTGTATACTAATGCAATCAGCCTGTCCCATTTGTGTACAAAACATGATATCTATTTTTTTAAAATATTATATTGAGGTAAAATTCCACACCGTCCCACAATTTTAATTTTTTCCGCAAAAAGTTCCAAAATGTTAAATATTTAATTTTATTCCATAATTAACTTCGTAACTCCATAACTATTTCGAGTTTGGTTGCCCAATTTTGCACTTTTAGTCTTCGTAGCAAAAAGTTCCCATAAAATTGCATCAATACAAAGTCATTTGTGGAATTTTGGTAATCATGGGATTGAAATCAAAATAATTACAAAAATATGGGAGAATAGAAATCTTAAATTTTTTAATCTTTTACAGAAAAATCTAAAGTTGTTAGATTGAAAGCTGCAAATAAATATTAGACATACATTTCTTGAGCCTCTTGTAAACTAAAAATATTCATATTCATTTAGAAAATGAATAGTAGATAGAAATCAAGACTTTTCTTACTTTTCCTAGCTATTAACCTTTGTAAACACTCAATGCTTTCTTGATATCGCATTGTTTCCCTGTGTTCGATATTTTTATTACTTGGTTAACTTGCCACGTATACGACGACCACGTACACTTGTGTGAGACACGAAATTGGCAAACAAGTTTTTGGCGCCGTTGCCGGGAAAATGATCACTTTGTTGAGTTTGTATTGATGTTTACATGTTCTTTTCTTAGTTTTTCTTTTTTTGGCTTTAATTTTTCTTGATAAGTGTTGATACTTGCTTGTTTTTGTAGGAGTTAGCTCGATTGAGATGCGCGAATACAACCATTACTCGTATTCTCCACAAGACACATATCCTCCTAATTCATACACATATCAACCTTACCCATATCATCCACCAACTCTACAAGAAGATTGTTATCCTCCTAATCCATATTCAAATCAAGATTCCTACTCTTATGAAGATCCATATTCCTACACTCCTTACCTAGATACATGCTCCTACACTCCATTACCTCCCATGCCCTTCCATCAAGAAGACACTTCTTCAAGCTATGAGGAAGACATTTTAACTCAAATTCTCAAGCAATTGGTAGAGATGAGAATGAAAGATGAAAGGCACTTTGAGGAGACAAACAAGAAGTTTGACAAAATTTGCAAAACTCAAGGTGACCAAATCAAGAGTTTGGAGTTCCAATTGGAACAATTGGCTTGTAGTGTGCTAATCGAGAAGTTAGGGCTCTACTTGGAGCAATTGAGTAACCAAGCCAATGAGACTTGTGAGGAGGAAGATGGGGGTAGTCTTGATGATGAAGTTCAAGGGGAAGTGGAAATTATGGGGGAAGAAGGGAATGTGGAAGATGAAGATGATGATGATGTTCCAAAGGAGAACAAAGCTCTTTCTTTTCAAGATTTTTCCAATGCTAAAATTTCTACTAACCCTTCTCATGATTCATTTGAGTACGATATTACTATTCTTATTGGTGATATTGCTTATAATATTTCTCAAGTTGAATTTGTTAGGGATCAAGAAGAAGAGAAGGATGGACTAGAAGAAGAGCAAAGAGAAGAGAGTGAAAAGGAAGAGGATGAAGAAGAAAATGAAAAGGAAAATAATGAGAGTGAAGAGGAGGATGATGATGAAGAATATGATTATGATTATGAGGAGATTGAAGCTCTTTATTTTCAAGAAATTTCTAATATTGAGAGTTCTACTAATCCTCTTCATGATGATATTGAGTATGATATTCCTCTTATTAAAATGGATAGGAATTGAATAGAAGGAAAGGAGAAGGAACAAGAAGTGGAGGAGAAAAAAGAATATGATTCAAGAGGAGGAAAGGAGAAAGAACTAGAAGAGGTAGATGAAGGTCCATTCATGGAATTGAGCATTATTGAAGAAGAACAACAAAATGAAGTGGAGGATGAGGTTAAGGATGAAATGAGCATTTGTCTACCCTTAGACTCTTCTACTTGTGGTGTGGGTAGTGGTGTTGGTAGGATTCTTGGTTTGAGTAGGAGTGTGAGGTTGATTTGTGTAAGATGTAGAAGGATTCGTATAGTGTGGAGAATACGAGGAGCAGTTGTATCTGTCCATCGCAAATTAGCACAATCCTACAAGAAATAGCAAGTATCAACACTCACCAAAGATAATAAACAATCAAAAAATAACAAAACAACAAACCCAACTAAACAAAATGGCAGTTTCCCCGGCAACGGCGCCAAAAACTTATTTGCCAATTTCGTATCTCACGCAAGTGTGCATGGTAGTTGTAGACTAGGCAAGTTGACAAAGTAATAATATCGAACACAGGAAAACGGGGCAATGTAGAGTACGATTGTTATTTTAGAAATCGTATCTAAGAAAGCAATAAAGGATCGGGTGTTTATCTACTAATCTTGGTAAAATAGTAAAACTACCTATCACCTTTTGTCAAAAGTGAGCAAGAGTGAAGACATGCAATAGTGTAATCCTCCTATGGTTCATATGGTGCCTATATCTCTTAATTATTAAAATTCAATTGGATAATCAATTAGGCAATAGCCTTGTTAATGTGCCTAGGTCTCACTAATGACACTTAACACCCTAATTGTAGTGACTAATCACAAAGGCAATTCTCATTGTCCTAAGGAATTTCGTCAAACACCTAGCATGCATAACCTTCAATAAAGAACATTCATGTAAAGCTGAATTCTCATGTCTTGCTAATTCACTAGGGTTCCAAACATTCAATTGGTAATACCAAGCATTCATTCATATCATCAATTAAGAGAATCAATCAACCAATATCACACAGCAATCATAAGATCAATAGAATCACCATACTACTTCATAGGATTCATACACCAATGCATTAGGAAATTAGCTCCTGGCTATTTGAATGGAAAAAACTACAATTAAACTATCTAACATCATCATAACAATGAATATGTAAAGAAATTACAAAGTTCTTACCTAATACAAGAGAATTGAAATAGCTATCCACTACCTTGGAATCTCAACTCTTGATTCGGAACTTGAAATTGAAAACCAAACTGTCAAAACATAGCTCTAATCATGACTAAGATGCAAGAACAAACGGATCGTCGATCTAATAGACGGATTGAAATTAATTGAAGTTTGAATCTAAGAAAATCTAATAAACCCACTTTGGTAACCTCTCTTAATTTCTAATCTAATGAAGAATCTAAGAAAATGAAATGGAAGTGAATGGAATTGTCCTTGGAAATCTAAGCTTGAAGTATATATAGTACTCTCCATGCATGTACCAAAATGCCCTTCATTAACACGCGCAAAAGACGAAAATGCCCCTGAAATCTGGAAAAATGTACTGGGTGCGTGAGCATGCACAGGTGGACGCGCGAGTTGGACATCGCGCGCCAGTCCTCGCGCGTATTTCTCATGTGGTCCCAGGACTTGACGCGCGATCGCCTAGAGCTGGACGTGCGAGGTACTTCAGCTGGGCGGGTGAGCTACGACGTTCTGTCCGTCAATCCTCGACTTCCTCATTTTCTTCATATATTGAGTTCTAGAGCTCCGATTGATTCGATTCTTTTTCCGTTGCGACCCTCTCTTTGAGATTTTCAACATGGTATATCATTTGCACCATTAGGATCAACTTAAGAAATCTGAACTTTATCAAACTAGCTTGTTTCTTCACCTTTTTGCTTGTTTTCACCTATAAATACAACTTTCTGGTCAACAAAGGGTCAAATGCACAAACGTATATCATTTAAAGATCAAATATGAACATAATCTCATCAAAACCATATAAAAATGGATGCAAAAAGAAGCAATTATGACCCTAATCAATAAGAAGTTTTATATTGACTCCAGGGATCGCTGGTATTGTAGCCCCAGGAGATCGAGCCCTCGGAGGGAAGAGAGGAGGGGCTCAAACTCATAGAGGGAGAGAGATGAGCCTGAGCGCCGGAGAGATGAGAAGAGCTCCAGGAGGAGAGATAATGGTGAGGCCAGAAGATCCAGCTCCAAGCCTGAAAGATCATCAGGGAGCAGGAGGGACTCAGAAGGTAAGCGTTATACTGACAAATCTGCTGCAAGTGATGCAGATCAGTGCTACCATTGCAAGAAGGTTGGGCACTATCAGTATGACTGCCCGGAGCTCAGCGCTCGTGAGCGAGATGATCGGAGAGCAAAGAGAGGTCTCAGGGCTTCTGATCGGAGAGCTATGCTTGCTGAGGATTCCTCATATTCTGATGGCCCAGGACACCGATCCTCTAAACTCTTCTCCGATGAGGAGTATGATGACCTCTGCCTAATGGCAGATGATGAGGTATGTTCTTCTGCCTCTTCTCCTGATCACACACCTGAGCTTAGCTCTGACTTACCAAGAGATCTCGACCTTCAGCTCACCTTAGAGCAATTGATGGTTGATTTTTCGAGGCTGCAGGAGACTCATACTCACACAATTGATGTGAATGCTAACCTGAGCAGTGAGAATGATCGTCTCACTGAGACTCTGAGAGTAAGGGACACTGAGGAGGCCCTAAGACTAGTAGATCTTACGAAAGAGCTACTTCATACCCGTAATGGAAATGATGAAGCTCCTCTTGAGGTTGAACAACTAAAAGCTGTCGTGTCCTCTCTCATCGAGACTCGCGACATTGATCGTTTCCTAGTTCAGGAACAGTTGGAGGTTGAGCAGATCTACCTAAGTCAGATTCTCGACGAGGAATTGCATACTCACCTTAGGGCTCAGTGTGATACTTTGGGTCTTGAGCAAGACATGAGAGACATCGCTGACCAACTTCTGGTGGCGCCATACATCGCTGAAATTCAGTCCCTAAAAAAGGATAATCAATACCTGAATGAAAAGCTAGAGAAGTTACACAAGTCAGCCCTAGTGGTTGATGAGTTAACGATTATCTCCCAGCATACTAACGGTGCTAAAGTAGGGTTGGGTTACGACTCACAGAACCCTAAGGGCAAGAAGGAGAAAAGAGGTGCTTCAGGAAGCAACTCTAATAAAGTGTTTGTCCCAGCCCAAACTGACGGTAAAAGCTAGGGTATTGCCCGTCAGGATAACGGCTCAGGGAAGGGGAAATAGTCTGCTGAACCTGTCAGACATACGGCAGAGGGATCAGTGCCAAAACCAAAGGGAGTCGAGGAAGAAGGACCACGGGAACCCCAAGGCTCATCCTAGGAACCCTCAGGCCTCAAGGAACTCTGCCCTAAGTACTTCTCAGGCTCAGCCTCAGAATACTCAGGGAAGAGGGAATTTAGGCCAGAGGAAGCCTCAGGTGAAACCAAGGGATACTGAGGTCCAGAAGCCTCAGACAGGGCACAGGGCCCATCAGGGACATCCTAATCCTCCTAGAAGAAGGACTGACTGGGTGGCTCGTGTGCCAAGAGGTCAGGAACGAGCTGTCTCTCACTCGGACAACACTCAGCCCACTGCACCCAAGCCAAAGAGGAACATGAGGCCTGCCCCCAAGAAGATATCCAAGGCTCCTGAGCCTCAGGATGACACCCATACACCATCAACTTCCAAAACCAATCTATGCTGAATAAACAACATGCTCATACACCCTATGAAACGTGGAACAAGAGGAAGTCTCGCATATCCTATTTCCATATCTTTGGGTGTAAGTGTTTTATCCTGAACAATGGGAAAGACCAGTTGAAAGCCTTTGATAGCAAGTCTTATGAGGGAGTGTTCTTAGGATACTCCTCATTTAGTAAAGCCTTCAGGGTGTACAATTGTCGGACCCTTTGTGTGGAGGAAACACCTCATGTTGTGTTTGATGAGAGTGCATCAGTGCATAGAAAAGGAGGTTCCAAGTCCTGACACTAGGAGAATGTTGAGTCTCAGATGGAGGCACAGACTCAACCTGAGGTAAGGATTGTCGGTGATGATGCTTCTACACATGAGACAGTTACTGAGTCTAACTCTGTAGGGGAAACGATGTCCTTGACATTGGACAAACCGTAAGGAATTACTCAGTGTCCCCTGTTCTTTCTCGTCCTGCTTCTTTGCCTGTTATTGAGACTTAACATTTCAGGATCAGGTGAAGAAACGTCAGAAGTTGCTCCCAGTGCTCCAGTCAGTCGGAGGACATGACTCTCTGATCACTCATTGGCAGATATCATTGGTGATATCAATGAGGGGGTCAGGACAAGGTTGTCCCATGGCGAGAGCGCTATGTTTTGTTGTTTCCTGTCTAATCAGGAACCTAAGAACATAGAAGAAGCTCTTGCTGACCCCAACTAGATCGTGGCCATGTAGGATGAGCTCAATCAGTTTGAGCGGAATCAGGTTTGGGATTTAGTTGATAGACCTAGGCATCAACATGTTAATGGCACCAAGTGGGTCTTCAAGAACAAGAGGGATGAGAAAAATGTTGTCAGGAACAGGGCCAGACTGGTGACTAAGGGTTACTCTCAGGCCGAAGGATCGACTATGATGAGACCTTTGCTCCGGTCGCAAGGTTGGAAAATATCAGGTTGTTCTTATCTTATGCAACATTTAAGAAGTTCAAGATGTATCAGATGGACGTGAAGTGTGCTTTCCTGAATGGAATTCTGAACGAGGAGGTTTATGTGGAGCAACCTCCTGGGTTCGAAGATGGTGACAAAGTGTATCATCTGAAGAAAGTGCTTTACGGCCTGAAACACGCTCCTAGAGCTTGGTATGATACGCTCTCCCAGTTCCTGATCAACCATAAGTTCGTGAAAAGAACAGTGGGCAGGACCCTATTCAGGATATCCGAAGGGGAGGACATTTTCTTAGTCCAAATTTATGTCGATGACATTATTTTTGGATCACCGAACCTGAGGCTTTGTTAGAAATTCTCAAAGCTGATGACAGGGAAGTTTGAGATATCAATGATGAACTTCTTCTTAGGTCTTCAGATCAGGCAAACTGACTCCAGAATTTTCATAAATCAGTCCAAGTATGCATGGGATCTGATTCAGAAGTTTGGAGTTCAGTCTAGCAAAGTCTCACTTATTCCCATGAACACAAACGAGAAGCTGGATTCTGACAAGAAGGGGACCTCAGTAGATCAGACTGAACATAGGGCACTGATTGGTTCGTTGTTGTATCTGAGTGCAAGACGTCCTGACATCACCTATGCAGTTGGAGTATGTGCGAGGTATCAGTCTGATCCAAAGAAGAGTCATCTAGAGAGTGCCAAAAAGATTTTGAAATATCTTAAGGGTACAATCAATTTAGGACTTTGGTATCCCTATGATGACAACCTAGAACTGAAAGGTTATTCTGATGCTGATTACGGAGGCTATAGGATTGATAGGAAATTGACTACATGTACATGTTAGTTTCTAGGGTGCAAACTGGTCTCTTGGTTATCTAAGAAATAAACCAGTGTTGCAACGTCTACAACTGAGGCTGAATATATTGTGGCAGACAGTTGTTGCTCCCAAATCCTTTGGTTGAAGTAACAATTTAGAGACTACCAAGTAGAGGCTACTGAAGTCCCGTTTATTGTGACAATAACAGTGATATAGCCACATCCCAAAACCCAGTCTTACACACAAGGTGTAAGCATGTAGACATAAGACATCACTTTATAAGAGATCATGTTGAGAAGAAGGATATAAGGATGGAGAGGATCCCTACTGACAAACAGAGAGCTGACATCCTTACTAAGGCTTTGCCTGAAACCAGGTTTGTCGAGTTGTCAGTAGAGTTAGGACTCCTTGACCCAGGCTTAGAAGATTCAGTATGAATCTTAGTTCAGGAGTGAACAAGGTCAGGAGGAATGACTAACTTAGGATCAGGAGGATGGTTGTGAAAAGAGAGGTGGTTGGCTGTCAGGGGGAACAAACATCAAGAGAAGATGTTCTGACTGAGGATGATTAACGTTCAGGACTCATAATTCAGGGCTTGTCACCCTGATAGGTCATAAGTGGTATCAGTCAGATGACTATATCTGACTGACTGGTATGTTTGTCCTGATTTATTTAGTCATCATATATTTCTTGCATAATCTTTTGATCTTGTCTGTTGTATTGTCAAATCAAAGATTTTTGTCTTACAATCCCAGCCGTTCATTTAATATTCAGTTATTATTTAATGTAATTATTTGAATTAAATACGGACATACTCTGACCCGCATTTAATACAAAGTGGGGGTGAAAGGTTCCCGATAAAGTTTTCAAATTATAACTATTAAAAACTGGAACGGCTCAATCCACGTACATGAATTTTCCGCGTTAATCTCAACTGTTGAATTTCTAAAGTCAGTTCATCTAAGCTGTCCGATTAAACTGGATTTTTGTGTAAATAGAAGGAGATATAGACTTTGCGTCCTTTACGAACCCTAAATATTTTCTTGCTATCTATATTGTTTCACTCTCTACAACTAACACCTCTTTCAGCACTCATCAATGGCATCTCCATCTCCGAATTCATTCTTTGACAATAATTTCCACTTGAGGGACCAGGTTGCTTTTGAACTAGTGGCAGATTTCTCGTCGGATCACGCTGACATTACTCCTGTTCGTGATCTCATCAAGAATGCTGGTCTCCTAAACTGGGTCACCATGAAGCTAGACAGACTCTATCCTCATCTGGTCGCTGCCTTCTACTTGTAGATGAAGGAGAACAAAGATGGAGAGTGTGAGTCTGGCATTCCGTCGACCTTCAACACTGTCGTAAAAGGGAAATCTGTGGTTCAGAGGAAATGGACAACTGTCAACATCAGGAGGTTGATCATGTCTACCTTTGACCTCCCTCACTCAGGAAAGAAGCTCCGGGAGCATGGAGTGGGCTAGGAGCAGGATTTCCTGGATTCCCTGTGTGATGGAGTGGTTCCCGTCAAAGCCAGGCTGAACAACTCTGTGTTCAGAACTTCGCCCAGCCACTTCTTTGATCTGACCTGTCAGAGCTTGATGGGTTGTGTTGGAGGGCTAGAACAGGTGTCCAGGCCCAAGCTGAACATAATGATGGCAGTGAAGGAAGGTGTTGTCCAATCATTCAACTGGGAAGAATACTTTCTTCAGCAACTGGTTCTGGAGTTGAAGAAGATAGAGTATTCAGAGAAAGGTCAAGCTACTTTCAAGAAGCCTGTGTACTACGGAACCAAAATTTCACTGATGATTGAGAAACTATTAGTAGGGTATGTCGACGTCTCTCAGATCATTGCTCTTCCTACCCGAGTTACCCTCTTTTGCTCTCTGACGGAGGAGACAGGCAAAAAGACCAAGACCTCCAAAAAGGCTCAGGCGAGCAAACCTTCCGAGGTGAAGGCCCCCAGACCAGCTGAGGCGAAAACCTCAAAACCTTCTAAGACTAAGGTCAAACAGTCCATCATTGTGAAATGCAAGAAGGCAGCTGAGGCCAAGAAGTCAGCAATGGAGTCAGAGAAGGTTGCACAGTAGGTGGATCTGGAACAGCACCATGATGAGATTATTCAAGAGGAGGATCTGATTGTTGCTACTCCGGAGGTCGCTTCTTCAGCTCCTTCATTTGTGTACGATCAGACTATAGCTGATGTACAAATCCGCACTGTGGTAGCAAAGTTTCAGGACGAGGAGGTTCATTCTGAAGAAGGTCAAGGGGAACCCGCTCAGGGGGAACCCTCCGCTGAGGTGTTGGAGAAAGAAGAATAGGAGATGAAGGATGGGGAAAAAGCTGAGGAAGAGAAAAGAGAGGATCATTCTGAGGCTCCATGGTGGTTTCCGTCTCCTGACCTGACTAGCCTGACGAATTTTGAAATTTGGCCAAGAATCAGGCCTCAAAGCTAGTGACTCGGCGTTTCCTTGACCTGATAGAAGCTCAGCAAGAGGAAGTCATTCAGCTCCGCACATACGCCCTGATCAGGAGGGAAACTTTTGCTGAACTCGCCACCATGGCGGAGAAGAAGGGGTGGGAAAAGCTTCAGGAGGAAGAGTCAGCGCTATTTGATGCGTTCAATATCAACTCCCTCAATCAGCTCATCAAAGTTTATGATTTCGTGCTTACCGTCAGACAAATCTAACCTGATGCTGCTGCAGTGGAGCCAGAGAAGGCTAAAGGTGAGGGAAAGGAATTGGTGATAGTTCCGGAGGCGGTGAAGGAAGTGGAGAAGAAGACGGAGATTGAGTTTATGGTGATTGCTGAAACTGCTCAGCCAGTTGCGACTGAAGGGGTCAGTGCACCGGCCGATGATGCACCCCCTCAGCCCGGGACTGCTGAGGCTTAAGTAGAGGGTCCATTTGATCTAGTCTGTGTTCCAGGCGGAAGGATTCAGAGACAGGCCTTGTGGCTTGCCAACTCTTCAAGAGCTCTGGCCAATATGCACAGGCGTGTGACCTTGAACGAAGCAAAGGTTGGTCAGTTCAGTAGAAATGATGATCTGATCAACAAGCATTTGAAGAAACTGACTCAGGATCTGGAGCGGATGGATCAGGAGATTGCTGACGGACTTTCACATCTTGGAACCCATCATTAAACGGAGGTCACTACCATTGCAGGGCAAGCATTGGAAGCGCTCAACTCCTGCAAGAAACTGACCACTGACTCCTTAGCTTAGTAGGAAGAGAGATTCAGCAAAATGTTGGATCAGAAATTCGAAGAAAGAATCAACCAACTGATTGATAAAAGAATTGCTCAACTGAAGGGGGAAGTAAAGGCAGAAGTAAGTGGTGAGGCTTCTGCTGAGGTCAAATCTGCAGTGACGGTGCTGAGTTCTGAGTTGCGCTCTGAGCACAATGAGGCTGTGAAGTTGTTGGGTTCTGAGGTCCAGTTGTTGTGCCGTCAGGTTGGGGAGGTTCAGGAGAAGCAGCACAATCTGATCAATAAGACTAGAATTCTGGCTGGATCAGTTGAGGAGATAGTCAAGAAACTCAACGATAATGATGCCAAAAAGGAGGAAGGAAAGCGAAGGGAAGGCAAGGCCAAGAAGACGAACTTCCCTCCTGAATTGGTGGCTGCTGAGAGGAAGCGGGAGAGGTATATAGCTGCTGCTGAAGCTGAAAATCCTGAATCCGATCCGAAGAGGATGAGGCAGACCTTTGAGGATCCCTTCTTGAAATCGCTCTTCAAGGAGATGGAGGAAGCCATGTATCCAGGATCAACCACTCAGAAAACGGAGATGACCGAGAAGGAGTTGCAGGCAAAGATGAGGGAGATTTCGCAACTCGGTCAGATCCGGAGATTGAAAGAAATAACGGAGTACCTCACTTCGCAGATCGAGAAGCAGAGGAAAGTTGCTTCGGGTCTTGAAAGAATGCTCCACGGGAGTTGGTGGTTGCTCCGGATAAAGGCCCTCCTCAGCCCAGGATGGTCGAGCAGTTTATTCCGGTGGAGCTGTTGGAGAGGTGGATTCCGATCAGGAATCAGTGGGCATACTTGTTCAATGTGGTGGGGGTCTGGGATGACCTCAAAGAAGACAAGGAGGCAATCCTTCATCACTGGATGATGGAGGAGTATCCTGACTTTTAGTTTAAAGTGGTCAGGCATGCTGACATTGCTGGTGTCGAAATTGCTCCTCCGGACTTCATCAAGTACGCTCCACCTCTGCAAGGGAATTCCAAACAGCTGAACAAGCCTGTCATTCAGGAGGAGGTTGTTAGGATCGCGAAGGTGTCCAATGCGCTGAACGACAAGAGTAGAATGGACAATATTTTGATTCGAGTTCTTGACATGTATCGGATTTCGCTCTATCAAGGGAAGATGAAGATGAAGAGTAGTTAATCAGAGTTAGTTGTCAGGATATGTTTTGTAATAACTTCAGGACACCATGTACTTACCTTGTATATCTAATGAAGTTAATTTTTCTTGAGTACAACTTCTTGTTGACTCCTGACTTTACTTTTCTGCTTCTTTATCAAGAACTGTACTAACCTTTTCCTTGTTTCCATCTTATAGACTAAGTGCCTAGTTTGTCATGAGGTATAGAATCTTTTCACTGACTTAGTCAATTGATTGTTTAGATGGATAGGAATTTTCTTAAGGGTTTTGGCATTATCAAAAAGGGGGAAATTGTTGGGCCAATCTGAGTATTTTGATTAGATTCCATAACCCCTGATGATTTGCCTAAGTGCAGTAGTCAGGATTATCTAGATCAGGATTAGTCAGGTTAGGTATTCAGTTCAGGGAGAACGTGTTGAAGACTGAAGAATATTGGTGTCGACCCAGTCAGATGTGTATTCCATCCTGCAGAAGTCAGAGTCAGTCTTAATGATTGCCTTAACTTAAGCTGAAGTCTGAAGACCTGAAGATCCGTCCTGAAGACAATCCGGAGATTCTACTGACTTATGCTCCTACTGAGTACACTAACCATGCTCAGGTCAGGACTTAGTCAGTGAAGGGCAAAGTAACCTATCAGGCTGAGCTTAATGTTCATAACACCTGACTTGGGCATTGATCATATACTGATACATGTAAGTCCGAAGCACAAAGGGAACTAATGCTATGGGCAGTTGACATTGTTGGGAAAACCCTTATGTTTTTTATGACATTAAAATCAGCTGATCTTGGGAAGACAGCCGGGGACAGATCGGATTAGACGTGGATGGTCTGCTGAGGTGCTAGACATCAGCTGAGGTTAGATCAGGTCATCTGAAGCTGAGTCAGGTCTTCTGAAGCTAAGTCAGGTCGTCTGAAGCTGAGTCAGGTCATCTGAAGCTAAGTTAGGTCATCTGAAGCTGAGTTAGGTCATCTGAAGCTGAGTCAGGTCGTCTGAAGTTGTTGCATAGAAGTTCTATTTACAGAAAGTCATTCATGTCAAGAGGACAAGATCACAACAACGGCTAGATCATTTCCAGAATCATAGGCAATCAATCAAGTCAAATCAGATTGAAGATCAAGCCAAGATGGAAAGATATCAACCTGGAAATCAAGAATCAATCAATCACTCTGATTGATTGATTACATATTTATAGGTATTTCAAATCCTAGTCAACTCTAACGGCTAGTTTTTATACCTATAAATATGAGTACAAGAGAGAAAAATAATAATTATTCTACGCGCAATTACTCTAGCAGATAGGCTACAATATGGGATGCAGGACAAGTTGGTCCGAACCACTATAAATCATGTGTTTTACTTGCTTTATTTATTTGCTCCTACTTGCTGCACTAATTAAAAGGATTAAACTAAAAACATTTCCGCACTAAGATCACTATGCACTCAGCTGATTGTAAGGTCAGCTGTTTTCAAAACAAGAAGACTCAAAATCTTATTTAGGGACCAACAAGTGGTGTCAGAGCTTTGTGTCCTAACGGCCACAGCCTGAGAAGCTTTAGGTGGTCACCAGGGCAGATTCAAATCCTTTTTGAAAATTTTTGTGTGTTATTTCTCCTAACACATTTTGCAGGAATCATGTCTTACAACTTTGATGTGAATTTTGAAGAGGAGATGAACAAGATTATTCAAGATTTTGAGGAATACGTCTCCACTACTGATTCACCATCATCAGAGGATTTTTGCCTCATGGCAGACACAGAAAAGGTAGAAGCTGAAACCCCCCCTGTTAGCTCATCTTGCTCTTCTACCAATTCTATGGACTCTGAGTCTCAGATCTCCAATTCTCTCTAAGTGTCTGTGCTAAACTAGAAGAGGAGAACTCAAGGCTAAAAGCTGAAGTCTCTCAGCCGACCCTCGAGAAAGGTCAGTCTGCTGATCTATCAGCTGAACCCACTTCCTCACAGACTCAAGACTCAGAAGACTTAAGAGTCAAATGTGAGGAACAAGAACAGTTGGTAGCTACACTGCTGGCTGAAAACCTAGGGTTGGAAGAGGAACACAAGCTATTAAAGGCCAAGTTCGATGAACTCTTCAAGCAGCATACACAGACAAAAGAAAATGAGGATCAGCTCAAGTTGAAATTGGATCAGCTGACCAATGCACATAATGCAATGTCATCAATAGTTGTTTCCTCTCAACAAGAGCATGACAAAAGAGGTGTTGGCTTCCCTAAGTCCTCTAAAGGGAAGAAAAAGGCACAGGTTCAGGGAGCTGATATAAGGAAAAAGGGAAAAATCAGATGAGAAGGGATCAGCCTAGACCATCCCAGAAGGGCAAGTCCAAGCAGAACCCTTCTCCACACTCGGTTACATTTAAAGTACTACCCAAACCTGCACAATCAGCTAAGGTTGTTGTCTATGAGTCATTCAAAGGCTCCAGCAGGACGTACCCTTATAATCAGATCACAAGACCTGTTCTTCTAAGACATCCTCCTAAGAAAAACCCTCTGAAGGAGATTGTCTTTGTTGATAAATATGGGAGATGGATAAGGGTCTCCTAAGCCTCATATGGATGACCTATTTCTATGGATCCCGAAAGAACTGCCTCCTGACCCTCCAGGACCCAGTAGGGTACCTATTCCCTGATTTTATTTTTAGGTACACACCATCTCAGGAGATCAGACAAAGAGCTGATATCATATGAGAAGAAGATCAAATCAGATGAGCTGAGTGTGATGAATAGATCCAAACGCAAACATCTACCCAATAAAGGGGGAAGGCCTACACTTAGGTGGAAATTCAGCTAAGATTTGTGTAAGGGGGAACATCAGATGAGATTAGGCAAGCCAGCTGATTGGAGAATGATCAAACTTTTCTTGGGCTTTAATATCATCAAAAAGGGGGAAATTATTGGGAAAACCCTTATGTTTTGATGACATTAAAACCAGCTGACCTTCGGAAGACAACCGGGGACAGATCAGATCAGACGAGGATGGTCTGCTGAGGTACTAGACATCAGCTGAGGTTAGATCAGGTCATCTGAAGCTGAGTCAGGTCATCTGCAGTTGAGTCAGGTCATCTGAAGCTGAGTCAGGTCGTCTGAAACTGAGTCAGGTCATCTGCAGCTGAGTCAGGTCATCTGAAGCTGAGTCGGGTCATCTGAAGCTGAGTCAGGTCATCTGAAGTTGAGTCACATCATCTGAAGCTGAGTCAGGTCGTCTGAAGCTGAGTCAGGTCGTCTGAAGCTGAGTCAAGTCGTTTGAAGCTAAGTCAGGTCGTCTGAAGCTGTTGCATAGAAGTTCTATTTACAGAAAGTCAATCATGTCAAGAGGACAAGATCACAGCAATGGCTAGATGATTTCCAGAATCATAGGAAATCAATCAAGTCAAATCAGATTGAAGATCAAGCCAAGATGGAAAGATATCAACCTGGAAATCAAGAATCAATCAATCACTCTGATTGATTGATTACATATTTATAGGGATTTCAAATACTAGTCAACTCTAACGGCTAGTTTTTTATACCTATAAATATGAGTACAAGAGAGAAAAATAATAATTATTCTACTCGCAATTACACTTGCTGATAGGCTACAATATTTTCCTTTGTACAAAAACACGTTCACACAATTATTATTCATTTGTAAGACTTTATTGAAGTCGATCAAGTTTTAAGAGAGATTTCTCTCGAAGGTTGCAAGGAAGGAAGTAAGTGAGTAAGAGAGCCCCTTAACTCCAAGTTGGATTGAGGAGAGTGGATGTAGGACAAGTTGGTCCGACCCACTATAAATCTTGTGTTTTACTTGCTTTATTTATTTGCTCCTACTTGCTGCACTAATTAAAAGGATTTAACTAAAAACGTTTCCGCACTAAGATCACTGCGCACTCAGCTGATTGTAAAGTCAGCTGTTTTCAAAATAAGAAGACTCAACCCTAAAATAATTAATGTATGTACAGAGTCTGTGCAGCAATTAATGTGGCATTCAATGCGTTTCAGAGTTGCAGGCGGCGGGACAGAATTTCCGGATTAAGCACTGGAATAGGGTCAACAAGTACATCTAGCCTGCAACAACCCTAAAATAGGAAGATTTGGGTGGATCTCCTCCAATGGATCTATTTCAAATCTGCATATAAATACAGAGAGCCTTGCACCCATTCAAGGTTACGGAAAATTTCTAAGCGAAAGCATTTTCAAGAATCCTAGCACTCAAAGCATACTTTGAACAACACTCTGAAGATTTAAATTTCCCTAGTGTGGTAGTAGGATTCACTCTGTATTTTCTTAGATTGATAGCTCTATATATTTTGCATTGTTTTGTATTGCTAGAGCTATCCTTAGTTGGAATCAGAATACCAAACCCCTCACGTTGTGAGGAAGGTTGGTTAGGAAGGACTGAGACTTGTAAAATCACCCAGGGGCTAAGTTCCTAAGAGCGGAAGGAAGCTACTCATGAACCTTGGCACATTAAAAACTAGTTCTGATCCTTAGTGGAAGAGGATCACTTCCTGTTAAATCAGGCCGTGGAGTTGGTTATCTCCGAACCACGTTAAAAAGCCCATTGTGTGTTGATTTACTTACTTGTTCAGGATCATAACTGTCATCATTATAAACTGAGCATTGGAATAAGTTTTAAATGTCAGGAGAACTCAAGTCTCCTGATACTGAATCTTGTGCACCAGCCTTAACCACCTCTTCTAAGCAAGTCAAAGATAACATTTTCAGAAACTAAAACGAGTAGAACTTAAGGGCTCACATTCCGCACGCACTCTAGCTTACTGAGATAGCTATCCAACTGACTAGCTTCTGAGTGGTTAGTAGGTTCGTTATCTCTACTGAGATTTCGAGAGCACTACACAGACTCAGCTTATCTGAACTCCTGACTGATCTGTCCCTGATGCCCCTGCGGACTATCAGTTCAGTGCAGTACCTTTAGGATCTTCCTGACTGAGTCTGTAAAAGCATTTTCTGAGGATTTTTGGAAAATCTGATATTAGTGTATTCCCCCCCATACATTGATTTACTCGATTCGGGACCAACAGGGATTCAATATCTTTGACTATGCAAGTGTCATGTGTAAAATCTACAGTGTGGCATTTGTCACAGAATTGACTTACACTCAGAAAATTGTACTTTAAACCTTCTACCAAATAAACATCATTGATCTGAACATTTCCTTTAAGCAAACTTCCTGGTCCTTTAGCTTTTCCACTGGCATTATCACAAAAAACGACTTTAGGACCTTTGTAATCTTTCACATCTTGTAACAAACTTCTATCTCCAGTCATGTGTCTTGGACAACCACTATCTATGTAGCAAATCTCTCTCTTGGTGGTTGTAATTTGTCCCTGCAAAATAAATTGAGTTATTTAGGAATCCAAAATTTTGGATCTCCTTCAGTGATACTCTTTGCAACCCAAGCCTTTTTGCGAGCTGTAGAGTTTCTACAGCTCTTACTTGAACCTCCTTTGTGATTGGTCATAGAGGGAGACAAATTGGACACATTTCCATTCCAGAATCTATCAAAATTGAGTCTTCTTTCAATCTTGATCTTGTTGAAAATTTCATCTTTTGACTGTATGGTTGTCACAGACTTTGCAGTTGTTTCTAGAGTCATGTCTTGAAGCATGTTGGTGACTTCAGTAGCATTCATAATCTCCTTTATCTTTTGTTATCTTCTTGGTGACAATTCTTCGAATGAATTCAAGAATTGCAGATCTTCTGGTTGTAGGATTGTAGTTACAGCCTTTTCAGTAGTTGATGTAGACCCGTTGATGAACTTTCTTTCTAGTTTCTTTCCAGGGACTGACTTTTGCAAGTGATCCATCCATTTGCAAGGATTATATACTATACCAGTTAAATCACCTATGTGTCTTTGTTCAGACAACATCTTTCTCAATTGTCTGGATGATTTTCCAAAACAATCTAACTTCTTTTGAAGATATGCATTTCCTTTTTCCAGATCAGCTATCATAATTTCTTGTGCTCTGATTGTTTCTTTTAATTTAGCACAATCTACAGATCTACAACTTGCCTCATTGAAGAGTTCTTCATTGTCATTTTGCAGACAACTGGAACCTTCTCAGAGTTCTTGTAGAATTTGCAGTTGCTTCTTAGCATCCTCTATTCCAGCCAATAGAGCCTTTACATGTTCTCTTCCAATATGATTATCTCTTCTAAGATCTTCATTCTCCTCTTGAAGTCTTTAGATTGCATCAAGCTTCTCACTGGGAGACTCCTTGTCTATTATATAACTGGATGATGAGCATACCTCTTCATATTTAGCCATAAGATAGATAAGAGTTTCTTCATCTAAATCAGTTGAGTCAGAATCTTCTAAATCTGCAGTTGACTTTTGAGAAGAAAAGTGACATTCTTCCTGGTTTTTATCAAACTCTGAAAGAAGTGCTCTAATTCCCTCCTTGTCAAACTTTTTCTTCTTGTCCTTTCTAACCTTCTCTTTCCTCATCTGTATATTTCTCTGCCTTGGGGTATGGACAATCTTTGATGTAATGTCCAGGTTTTCTGCAGTTATAACACAGATAAGTTGAGTTAGGTGTTGTAAACCTCACTTTACCATCTTCCTTTGGTGTGTACTGCTTCTTTTTAGTCCATTTGCCAAACTTCTTAAGCTTCTTTATAAAAAGAGTCAAGTCTTCTTCATAAGAATATGTAGCTGCAAGGTTGTCAGCTACTAGAGCTGTAACCTTTCCACTGTCAGGTTATTTTCTTCTACTTATGTCAAATTAATAAGCCTTCAAGTCTGAAAAGAGTTTAAAGGTGGATATCTTAGATAAATCCTTTGATTCTCTCATGGCAATCAGTTTCATATCCCATTCAGAAGGTAAGCCTCTAAGAACTTTCATGTTCATTTCTCTCTGAGAGTACTCTTTACCAAGTGAGTCTAGCTCATTGAGATTCTCATTAAATCTTGATTCAAACTTTTCAAGAGTTTCTCCAGATTTCATCTTGAAGTTCTCAAACTTTTGAACTGCTATCATGAGTTTATTTTCCTTTATTTGTTCAGTTCCTTCACAAATCATTTCCAACTTTTCCCATATATCTTTTGCAATTTTTGATCTTGCAAAACATAATTTTATCCAGTGAGTGATAAATTGTGTTCTTTGCAACGTTGTAAAGATTGGACCTTCTCTTGTCATCCTTTGTCCATTCCCTTCTAGGTTTGGGGATGATCTGAGCTAGTCCAGCTGACTGATCAGCTGCAGTGTTGACCTTCTCAACAACTATAGGACCGTCCTCAGTGATTGACCACATTTCATCATTGATTGCAGATAAGTGAGCTTGCATTCTGATCTTCCATTCAATATAGTCTTCAGCTGAGAACATAAGAACCTTAGATTTCACCATCTTTGGAGCCATGCAAGTATGCAGGTGTGTTTTTCAAAAACAAAAAGGATCTAGCTAGGTAATGATCAAAGTAGTGCCAAGCCAACTGCTCTGATACCACTTGTTGGTCCCTTAAGTGGTCAAGGTCTAGAGGGGGTGGTGAATAGACCTTGAGAGTCAAAAACTAAATTTTCAAACTTTTCAAAAAGGAAATCTAGAACCTTACAGTAGCAATTTTATAAGTTTAAAAATAGTTAGTCTACAAGAGGTTTTATGGACCACAAAGGTTATAGATGTGGACTAAAGAAGTCTGCAGCTGCAGAGTTATAAAACTTGCAAACAAAATAATCAACTTGTAGAAAAAGTAACAGAGGGATTCTCACACTTAAAAGTGTATTGAGAATACTCTAATGTGCAGCGGAAATAAGTGTAAGTGTTAATGAAAAACAATTTGAACACACTTATCAGCTAAGTGTTTTAGACAAGTCTACAGCTGTAGAAGCCAGTTCCTTTGTGAAAAACACAAATTTTTTATGCACAAATTTAAATACAATGATGAATGAGATTATGGTCATAATTGCATGTTTTTGCATCCATTTCTATATGGTTTTGATGTGCTTATGTTCATATTTGACCCTAAAATGATATACTTTGTGTATTTAACCCTTTTTTGCTAGAAAATTGTAATTATAGGTGGAAACGAGCAAAATAAGGAAGAAACGAGCAAGATTGAGAAATGTTCGTATTTTGGACTTAAGCCAATGGAAGTAATTGTTATTCCATGATGAAGAGCTTGAATAGAGGGTCACAACGAAAGAAGAATTGAGTCAATCGGAGTCCTAGAACTCAAGATATGATGAAAACGAGGAGAGTCGAGCATGACCCGAGCTAAGGACTCAGCTAGGCAGCACCAACACTTGCGATCGGCAGCACCTAAGGTTACACTCGCGCGCCAAATCCCTAGAGCGGCAGCCGAAGGCTCGCGCTACCTGGCACGCGAGTGAGATCGGTAGGAAGCACGCCTGGGTTCGGCAGCTTGTAAAAGCGCACGATCCCGCTGCCGATCATGATTGGCAGCCACCATGCTCACGTTCGACAGCAGTTCAGGATTTTCGAATTTTCAGGGCTATTTTCGTATTTTTGCGTGTTTAATGAAGGGCACTTTGGACTAAACATTGTGGGCACTATAAATACTCCAAGGATCATATTCTCAAGGCATCGAAGTCATAATCTAGTTTAGAATCAAGTCATAATTCAAGTTCTTAGATTAGATTAGAGAGAGAAAGGTAGTTACTAGTTGGGTTCTTAAGATTTCTTCCTACGATTTTATTGATAACTTTTGATCTACCGCTTGGATCGTCGATCCGTTTACTCCTGCATCTTCGTCTCAGCTAGATCTATGTTTCTACCATTTGAATTTCATTTTCTATTGCCGGATTGTTAGATAACATTTTAGAGGTAATTTGTATCTTTTCAATTTCCATTGTAATAGGTAATCCTTCTACATTTCTTTCATAATGATGATTGTTTCTAGCTTCATTGGTCTTTTGTTTACCAAATTAGCCAAGGGCTAATTCCTTTTTGTGTTGGTGTATGACTCCTATGGAGTAATGTGCTGATCATGTTGATCTTTTGAATGCTATGAGTTGTTGTATGATCAACTCTCTACATTGATGGATTGTATGAATGTTTGGTATGCATAATTGATTTCTAGGGCCACTAGGGAGTTAGTCTCATACGAGAATAGAGTTATTTTCCTAAATCTTCTTATATTAAGGCCAATGCATGCTAAGTGTTTGATTAAATTCCTAAGATAGTGAGAATTATCATTACGGAATTGGAAAGACAATTAGAGGCTTTGATGTGTAACTAGGGAGACCTTTTTGCATGTTAGAGTGGCTAGCCGATTGATTTTACAATACCTCATTGCATGATTAACGGATACTTCACCATGTGAAACATAGGATAGTACACTAGCACATATCTCTCACATTTGCTCACTTTGCAACCCAAGGTGATAGGTAGTTTACTCTTTTGACGCATTAGTAGACAATAGATACCTTTCCCCTTAATTTCTTTGTTTGCCTTCTAATTGAAACAACAAATTTTCCTTACAATTCCCAATCTCCCTCGGGTTCGATAAATATTAAACTTGGTCAAACTTGCCATAACAATACCGTACACGTACACTTGTTGAGGACACATTTCCATTGAACAAGTTTTTGGGGCCGTTGCCGGGGAGATGGCTAGTTTGTTTGGTTGTTTGTTATTTCCTTTATTTTCGATTGGTTAATATTGTGAGAGTTTTGATACTTGTGGTGATGTGTGTTTACATGTCTTATCTTTGTTTCTTTGTGTGTTCTTAATCATTCTTGGTGAGTGTTGATACTTGCTTATTTTTGTAGGAGTGCGCTCAAATGAAGATGGACGGATACAACCATTACTTGTATCCTCCACAATACACATACCCTTCTCTACCATACAGATATCAACCTCATCCATATTCACCATCTCCATATCAACCACCACCTCAACAATCCTACCACCATCCATACCATTATCCCTATCCTTATTATTCTCCCTATCCATATCCATACTCTTATCCTTCTCCTACTTCCAAAAGTAAGGAAAAAGAGGAAGAAAAAGAAGAGAAAGAGAAATATGAACCGAAAGAAGACGTATATGATCAAATCGATAGATTTCTTGAAGAGAATAAGGATTTGAAAGATGAAGATGTCAAGATAATCTTGCACTACAATGATAAAGGATCTTATGATCCTTCTTCTTTCACTATTCATTATATATCTCTTAATATGGACATTTATGATTCTACTTCTTGTGTTAGACTTGATAGGAATGAAGGAGAAGATGGAGGAGAAAAAGAAGGGGAGTATGATAAAGAGGACTCCTTTGTGGAGAAGAGGATAGAGATCATTCCACTAGTCGAAAGAGAGGAAGAGGAATGTCCAATCATGGACATGAGCAAGATCGAAGATGAACATCAAGAAAAAGTAGAAGATGAGCAAAAAGTTGAAATAATCATTTCTAAACCCTTGAACTCTTCCATTTGTTCAATAATTGATAATATTGTTCATTTTGAATTCGTCTTGCCTCTTAACATAATCGACTATAAAATAGAATTGAGGATCTTTTTGAATAATTTCGATAGTCAGAAAAGGGGGTGGATAGGAATGATGAGGAAAGAAGAGGTGAATAAATGTGCTTACAAGTTCAAAATAAAAAGGAAAGTAGGTGTGTGTGGTAGAAATCCTACATGTTTCCTTGATTTTAAAACTTTGAGATTAAAGCTAGATGGGGAGGATGACAAATATCCTTGGCCATTTAGCTAACATTGGTGTCGTCCGGCTAGGGGACGTTAAATCCAAATGCTAGGTGGGAGGCAACCCACCCTTATATCCTTTTTGAATCCATTGTTAGTTAGATTTTTGTTTGTTTTCATGATTTTGGATTTGGTAGTAAGTTGTGATATTTTCACTCTTGATTTTTACTTGTACTTAATTGGTAGTTTCGGGAGTTTATATTGAGATGGTAGGATTGGTTTTGGATAGTGTTGTGCATGATTATATTTGGATTTGTGCTTTAATTGCTTAGCCTATGCCATATTCATCATTCTTTTCCAAACTTTTAGGATTTACAATCCAAAAAAGTTTGGGGGGTGTGATCATTCTTCATATGGGCTATTTTGATATTGATTGATGATGTTTGTGGTGGTTAAAAATTGTTTGAAGTGGTGTAGAAAAATTAAATTCGGAAATCTGGAATAAAAGGCTCTGACCGAGCGGCTGAATCAAGGTGTCTGAGCGCTGGCCTTAGTGTGTTCGAGCTATTTGCTACGGCCAAGGGCAAAAAATCCCGCTCCCTCAGGAGCCGTCCGAGCGGTGGCCTTAGGCTGTCCGAGCGGCGGTGGTCACGTGACCGAGCGCAGCACCCAAGGTGAGTAATCTTGACCATTTTTCTTGCTTTGACCACACTTTCTTCCTACACCATTGTACACCATTTACCACACACAAACACACATATTTTACACCACATTCTTGCACATACACTCATCCAAAAACACATGAGAAGAGGAGAGGAAAATTCTTGGAATTCAAGCTCTACATTTCTACTCTTCACTTCCTTCCACAGGTATGTTTTCTATACTCCCTTCTTACTTATGCTTGATACTTGCTTCCTTTTCCTCATGTTAGTTTCTTCTTTTGTAGATTGCTATTTTGAGCTTATGTGTTGATTCTTGGTGTATTGTGCTTTATTGTGCATTGCTTGATATTGTCTTCACTTCTTTGCTAAACTTTTTAGACCTATGGTCCAAAAAAGTTTGGGGGGTGTGATCGTTTCGTCATTTTCTTCGCAATGCTATTCTTATATTTATTTTTAGTGTTTCTATGATGTTTTGGACCATATGCTTTTGATGAGGCCTTGTTTTTCTTGTTATTTTGGCCATATTGTTGCTTGCTTTGAGTAGTGAATGCATGAGATATGCTTGTTGTTGTCATGATTAGTGTAGTGGATTTATTGCTTGATTCTTGTCTTATCTTTAATACTTTTGATTTCATGATTCTTGAGATTTAAATGACAAGAGCATTTTTTATAGGATATGAGTCTTGATCACCATAACCCATGAGTTTTGAGCCATATATGCCCGTTTCAATCTTGAACGGATGATATTATTTTAAGTGAGTTCCACACATGTGCATTATACTCTAGAACTTGGCTTTAGTCTTGTTTGAGGCTACACTAGATAAGGATTTCTCATGATATGATTTGAGGTATTTCTTTGATCTATATTGAGTCACTTCGCCATATGAGCCTACCTTGATATTCTTATCCATTGCTCACCATTTTGTGCCTATTGACCTTTCCTTTGGCTAACCACATTTTAAGTCATTTTCCTTCCTTTTTGGAACTCTCTTGTCCTTATGATTAGTAGAGTGAAAAGAAGGAAGGAAGATTGGTGATATGATGAAGAAATTGCTAGCCAACGTGGAAAGAAATTCTATGCATGGATTATTATGAAAAGGAGGTTCAAAGGCAAGTGCTTGCAAGAAATTGAAAAAGGTTGACTTTTTGAAAAATTATGGTGAAGTTTGACTCTAGTGTTGTGAGTAAGTTCACAATTTTGCAAAAAGGGAAGAATGATTCTTTGAAGTGTGATTTTGAAAGAGCATGAAGAGCATGTGTACAATTGCATGAAGAGGTGAATGATCTTTACTTTGATTCCTTCTATGCTTTACTAATCATACTTAGTCACTTTTACCCATATGTTCCTTCCCTACCAAAGAGCTAACACTACAACCTTTAAAAGTCCTCATTGATGTGTGATTGATTTGTCATTACAAGTGGTGGAGAATGTAGATTTGAGTCAAGCTTATGGTAGTATGTGTATGTGGTGTGATGTATGAGTGAGACTAAACACTTGAGGGTTGAGCTAAACACTTATCTTGTGAGGATCATAACTCATTGATTTGACATTATGCTAATTGATTTGATCTTGATAGATGATTTGATGATCTTGTATCTTAGATTTGCTAGACATTAAGTGATGATTCTATGGCATTGATCTTGTGCTTGATGCTTCATACATACAATTATTCCCCTATCTTATCGTTTCGTTGCTCGAGGCCGAGCAACAATCTAGTTTAGGGATGTGATTAGGGTCATAATTGCATGTTTTTGCATCCATTTCTATATGGTTTTGATGTGCTTATGTTCATATTTGACCCTAAAATGATATACTTTGTGCATTTAACCCTTTTTGGCTAGAAAGTTGTGATTATAGGTGGAAACGAGCAAAATAAGGAAGAAACGAGCAAGATTGAGAAAAGTCCGGATTTTTGGATTTAAGCCAATGCAAGTAATTGTTATTCCATAATGAAGAGCTTGAAGAGAGGATCACAACGAAAGAAGAATCGAGTCAATCGGAGTACTATAACTCAAGATATGACGAAAACGAGGAGAGTCGAGCATGACCCGAGCTAAGGACTCAGCTAGGCAGCACCCACACTTGCGATCGGTAGCACCTAAGGTTACACTCACGCGCCAAATCCCTAGAGCGGCAGCCGAAGGCTCGCGCGACCTTGGCGCGCGATTGAGATCGGCAGGAAGCACGCCTGGGTTCGGCAGCTTGCAAAAGAGCGCGATCCCGCTGCCGATCATGATTGGCAGCCTCCAAGCTCACGTTCGGCAGCAGTTCAGGATTTCTGAATTTTCAGGACTATTTTCGTATTTTCGCGCTTTTAATGAAGGGCACTTTGGACTAAACGTTGTGGGCACTATAAATACTCTAAGGATCAGATTCTCAAGGCATCGAAGTCATAATCTAGTTTAGAATCAAGTCATAATTCAAGTTCTTAGATTAGATTAGAGAGAGAAAGGTATTTACTAGTTGGGTTCTTAAGATTTCTTCCTACGATTTTATTGATAACTTTTGATCTACCGCTTGGATCGTCGATCCGTTTACTCCTGCATCTTTGTCTCAGCTAGAGCTACGTTTCTACCGTTTGAATTTCATTTTCTATTGCCGGATTGTTAGATAGCATTTTAGAGGTAATTTGTATCTTTTCAATTTCCATTGTAATAGGTAATCCTTCTACATTTCTAGCTTAATTGTTCTTTTGTTTACCAAATTAGCCATAGGCTAATTCCTTTATGTGTTGGTGTATGACTCCTATGGAGTAATGTGGTGATCATGTTGATCTTTTGAATGCTATGAGTTGTTGTATGATCAATTGTCTACATTGATAGATTGTATGAATGTTTGGTATGCATAATTGATTTCTAGGGCCACTAGGGAGTTAGTCTCATACGAGAATAGAGCTATTTTCCTAAATCTTCTTGTATTAAGGCCAATGCATGCTAAGTGTTTGATTAAATTACTAAGATAGTGAGAATTATCATTAGTGAATTGGAAAGACAATTATAGGCTTTGATGTGTATCTAGGGAGACCTTTTTGCATGTTAGAGTGGCTAGCCGATTTATTGTACAATACCTAATTGCATGATTAAGGGATACTTCACCATGTGAAACATAGGATAATACACTAGCACATATCTCTCACATTTGCTCACTTTGCAACCCAAGGTGATAGGTGGTTTACTCTTTTGACGCATTAGTAGACAATAGATACCTTTCCCCTTAATTGCTTTGTTTGCCTTCCAATTGAAACAACAAATTTTCCTTACAATTCTCCATCTCCCTTGGGTTCGATAAATATTAAACTTGGTAAAACTTGTCACAACAATAACGAACACGTACACTTGCGTGAGGACACATTTCCATTGAACAGAATGTAACAGTAAGATAAATATGAAATACAGAAAATAAATAAACAAGATAAGTAAAAACAACTGGGTTTATAGTGGTTCAGTATCTATGAAAAAGACAACCTACATCCACTATTACACCACTCGGGTGCCAAATTCACTAAGAACAGATCACAAAGATCAATACAAGTAGTTTCCCCTTAGAACTGGATTCACTCAGATTTCTATTCTAACAAGAGATTAACTACTATCATATTCACTCAGAATAACTCACTAAGAGTTAACAAACCTCACAAAGAGATATCTACACTCAATAGAAAATAATAAAAACACAAGTGATGGAACAACAACAACAATAAGAATGGTTTTTTCTAAGAAAATTCAAAACAACTATCCTATGAATAGACTAAAATAAAAATAGACGGTCATACCCTTTAACTTCATTCTCGCGCGAAAATGAATAGCGCGCATAACCTTCTAACTTCCCAGGCATAGGCATTATATGATTTATAATTTAAAATTATATTCTTTGCGTCTCCATCTAAAATATTCATTTATTTTCTTTGGTTTGCTTCAATTATATACATTTATAATGTTTCAATTATATATTACCTACCTTAATTTGCGAAGACGAGACACACACCAAATTTAAATATAATATATATATATATATATATATATATATTTATATGTATTTAATTTGGTTTGCTTCAATGTGTTAATTGATGAGTCATACTCTTTGTTCATATTCCGGACATCCAAAATAGAACTTATAGTAATTTCCATGTTTAGTGTAGTATCAGGTTTTGGAAAATTATATAAAGAAATATAAAATGCTAAGTAAAAAAAAAATTTATTTAAGTGATTCGCATGTTATATATATTCTTTCTAATTGAAGTATAGAGAGATTAAAATGCTATATGTTTTTTTGTTATAAATTTTAGGAAGCTATGTATTGCATTTCTACTTGATTAGGACTATATATTCTCTTGCAAAGTTTAGTACATTATGTTTTCTTATTAAGTTTAAGACATTATCTTTTTTTGCTAAGTTTAGTATATCATATTTTCTTGCTAAATTTAGGATGATATATTCTCTTGTTTGAATTTAGGACTACATATTTTCTTAAGTGATAATAATAAAATAAGTAGGACACTAAGTGCGTCAAAAGTCCCATTTGAACCAACATATGTAAAATTTAAGAAAATTTCTAAGACTAGTACAACAAATGGTGCTAGATTTCAAGTGTGTGTACGGTGATAAGAATTTTCGTGTGAAAGATATGGGGGTTATTTTTCAAAAGGAAAGTGTTTAAGTTGGGTGACATTTACTGTATTGCCTAGAATACAATGTGGATTGTTGGTGTTTGCGAATAAAAATATTTTGACCTTCAGATCGAGTTGCATAGTTATTACATGAATGATTACAGGCGAAGTATCTCAAATGATACATAGTGGTCTGGCCTGTGTGGCTAGGCGCAATGGTGGAAAATAGCTTAAAGCTAAAATATCTAAAATGATATATAATGGTATGACCTGTGTGGCTAGGCGCCGTGGTGTAATAAACCTACGGGTAATATGATAAATGGTATCTCAGATAATACGTAATGGTCCGACCTGTGTGGCTAGGCATCATGGTGGAATGAACCTACGACTATATGATTTATACATACCATGATTTCATTGGCTTGGTAGTGAGTGATTTATACAACCACAACTCTTATCTTATAAATCTCTTTTATCATCAAAAAAATTATAAAGAATATATATTTATATAAGAGTTATATAAGAGAAATTATAAAGGATATATATATATATATATATATATACATATACATGTGTACGTAAAACTAACAACACTCTAAATCGGCGATAACACACGACCTCTTGTGCCGCCACCGGGTGAGAGAAGAAAGGTGCCCAGGTCCGGGCAAGCGATTCCTCTGCGACGCCTCAGTCGCCTAGATCGGTGTTGGCGACGCGCCCGCGATGCCTCAGTCTTCTTCTTCGGTGACACCTCTTTCATTTTATCAGTTGTCTCTCACGCGGCGGTCGCAGCTTGAGCGCACCATGGCTCATCGTACAGCGGCGGCCGACACCCCTCTCTCTCACTTGTTTACATCTTAACCATATATATTGTTAGGTTTTAAGGAAGAAGTCGTTTACAAGTCTGGAAGGGGGGTTGAATAGACTTGTAATAGCACTTCAAAACCTTTCATTTTTAGCTTTTATAAAATTAGCAGACTTCCAAAAAGATCGTCTGAATTTGAAAGCAACAGAAACCTGTTGAGTGCGCTTGTGAATTATAAGTGCAGAAATATTTTTCTAAAAATTCTTTTTAATGAGATTGTGCACAAGTAAATGACAAAGGTAAAATAGCAAGGACACGAGAATTATAGTGGTTCAGATAAATATTCTACATCCACTCTCCACAATCTAATCAGATTGTGGGTCTATCCACTAACTCATTTCTCACTCACTCACTTTGAGATTATAAACTCTCTTACAATGTTAGCGCAAACATGCTTTCAACTAACTCATTGGCTTCTCTAAAGCCTTGCAACATATTTGCTTTTGTGTGTAAATGTTTTGAGTACAAATGAGAATTTTGGCAGCGTTTCTGCAAAGTAATAATCGCGTAAAGATTGTTTTGATTTCCCTAATCTTCAAATATTTAAAAATCACATTGTATATCATTTCTATTTTAATAATATTTTATTTTCACAAAATTTGTTATTACATATGTAACTTTCTACTTCTCATAAATAGCTCTAAAAAGTATTGCATCATCCTCGCCACCATTCTCCAATCTCCACATTATTCTTGAAAATGGTTGCTACAATTTCTTCTAATCTCTAACCTTCAGAGCATGTATAATTCATTTTGTTGTGGTAATCGAGATCATTGTCTCTAGTTCTTGAATATATATGCATTAGTGTACTATCCTATATTTCATATGATGTTGTATCACTTAATCATGCAATGATCTATTGGATAATCAATTAGGCTAAGCCTCTTCAAAGTGCAAAGGTTTCCCTAGATACACATTGAAGCTCCTACTGTAGTGCCTATTCACTAGGAATAATTCTCACTATCCTAGTAATTTCTTCAAACACCTAGAATGCATTGGCCTAATGACAAGAAGATTAAAGAAAATAGTTCAATTCTCATATGTTGCACTTCCCTAATGGCCCTAATGATCAATTCAACAACATACCAAGTATTCATACATATCATCAATATAGAGAATTAATCATCCAACATTTCATCACAATCATAAGATCAACATTAACACCATAATAATCCATAAGAATCATACACTAATGCAAAAGGATATTAGCCCATGGCTAATTGAGATAACAAATGAGCAATTAAACTAACTACAATCATCATAGCAATGAAATTAAAGAGAAATTGTAAAGTCTTACCTACTACAAGAGGAATGGAAATATACTCACTACCTTGAGAATCTATCTAATGATCCGCCAATGGAAAATACAATTCAATCGGTCAATATGTAGCTCTTGATATGACGAGAGTGCAGGAACAAATGGATCAACGATCCAAACGGTAGATCAAAAGTAATCAAAGAAATCTTATTAAGAAATCTAATGAACAACTACCTCTAACTTCTAAGAATCTAGAGAGAGTATGATGATGTAAGGAATGTGAAGAATGATCTAAGAAGTCTGAAGTATGAAGTATATATAGTACCTCTTAGGCTTGGAGCATTATATCCCTCATTAAATGCGCAAAAAGACGAAACAACCCTCAAATTTGTGAAGAACCGAGCCTGTGCACGATCCTGTTCTTGTAGGCGAACGAACCAGATCGTGCGTGTGTGCGTGCGGCTTCTTCAGCGCACAAACCAAAGAATGGGCGCACGAACTCTAGCTTGTGGTTGCACAATCCCATGCTTGTGAGTATACGATCCCAACTAGCCCCGTTCGGTCGATCCTGGACTTCCTCGTTTCCTTCATATCTTGAGTTCTCGAGCTCCGATTGACTCGATTCTTTTTCTGTTGCGACCCACTCTTCGAACTCTTCGACATTGTATATCATTTGCCTCCATTGGATTAACTCACAAATTCTGAATTTTTACAAACTTGCTCGTCTTTCGCCTGTTTTGCTTGTTTTCACTACAAAACACAATTTTCTAGCCAAAAAGGGTTAAATGCACAAAGTATAACATTTTAGGTTCAAATATGAACATAAGCACATCAAAATCATATAGAAATGGATGCAAAATCATGCAATTATGACCATAATCGCATCCCCATTGCATAAACCTAAAAAGTAGGTTTTTTTGGTCTCACTTCAATTAATATTCTATTTGTTTTTTATAATTTAATTTATTAACTATATTAATAATCTAATTTTAAGATAAACAATATAAAATAAATATTGTAATTATTTTAATTTTAATATTTTATTATATTTTTAGAAAATACTCTAAAAATATATAACTGATTTTTTTATTACATAAACAATAAAATACAAATTCAAAACACGCAAAGTATACAAAAATATACGAAAGCAACAAAGTAAATTTCACAACAGTTAATTCAATATGTACCTAATTAAACCAGGTGGGTTATCTCACCTGGCCACCGGGCACCTCACTTGAGTGAGTGACCCGGGTTCGATTCCCTTTGGGAACGAATTAGGAGAGAGATATAAGGTTGGCTGGAAGATATGGAGTGTTTGGAGACTTGGTGTACTAACTTAACTACTAACAACTAATATTTACCGATAAAAAAAAAATATGTACCTAAATATTTTGAAATCGAACCCAAACACGGTTAATAATAAGTGGGCGGTTCTATTCCAAGAAAAAAAAAAAAAAACATATGATATAACTTAAAAAGGCCTACGGCCATGTTGCAAAAAGGAAAAAAAAAATCAATTACAATTTTAAACGCCATATTGCAAGGAAAGGCTGGGAAAGCAAAATAATAATAAAAAAATATTGTCTTACACACGGGCCCACTTTTCTTTCTTCTTCCTCACATATCCCCAATGTAATAAACCTCTTCCCTAGGTGTTTTTACCAGTGCCGTGTCATCATCTACCTTCAAATGGGAGGGCCTACTGAATTGATAATTTTATATCTTTTAAATCACCCTAAATTGATAGTTTTACCATTTTAAGGCCCTCCTCAGTGCAAATATCCCAAAAGCAGATTTTTCTCTCGTCACGATAGCGCCACATTAAAAGCAAAAAGCATCTACCTTCAAAACTAAATTCATCTCCATTGCATAAACCCAAAAAGTGAGTTTTTTTGGGGACCCACTTCAATTAATATCATATTTATTTCTTTTATAATTTAATTTATCAACTATATTAATTATCTAACTTATAAATAATAAATAATTAAATATTTTAATCATTTTAAATTTTAATATTTTATTATATTTTAAAAAAATCCAAAAATATATTATTATCTTTTTTTTATTACATAAACGATAAAATACAAATTCAAAGCACGCAAAGTACACAAAAATATTCAAAAGCAACAATAAAAAGGAATGAAAATTCAAAATTATTTCCAACCGATACAATCACAATAAATATATTTAACTAAAAAATAAAAGAAAAAGGAATGAAAATAAAAATTTTGGCTGACTTGAACCCACACCACAACACCTTTCTGCAAAAAAACGTGGGTAGTAATTTTATTACATGAGTTTATACCTATGCATCCCACCAATGGTAAAAACCTCATTCATAGGTTTTTTTGTTTTGCCACATCACCAAATACCTCCGCGTTGAGGAGGACCTAAGTCGTGAATTGATATTATTCTAAAAATTATTTTGCAGTTTAGATAAATAAACTTTTTAATTTGTGATTATTATTATTATTATATATTTTCAATTTCAATTGTTGTACCTAGGTTTTATTAATGTTATCTTTTTCTTATGACTTCCTTTACATTTTGAAATAATTCCTTTTATATTATCAAGTATTTTTAAGTTCAACAAATGACACTATCTTATACAATATTTTCTAATTCCTTTTTGTATAAGAACTTGCTTGCTGTCTTCTAACCACTGATTTTGCATATCCACATAATTTTTTTTAACCAACTTTTTCTTTCTTTTCAGAAAATTGCGATTATATCTTTTTACATGAATTTTTCTCTTTTGTTTACAACTTTTTAAAAGTTTGCAAAAAAAAACAAACGCCAAATTAAAAATATCTCATCATGCATGCTTTTAATATTTCTCAGTGTAACTGATTTGTGAGTTATAACTTATAAAACGCCAAATCACATATCTTATAACTACATATATCAAAATATATATATATATATATTTATCTTGACAAACTTTTGTGCGCATATTACGCAATACAGATATGCACTGGCATCTCAGAAGGACAGGTGAAAGGCGACACGTATTTTGAAAAACACGTTTTATGTAAAATATACATAAATTTTTAAAGTTTGATTAAAATTAAAATTTTAATTATAAAACTACAGTTAAATAAAAATATTCAAATAATGAAAATGCAATATTTAATGAAATAGAGTAAATTTTATTAATATTCTATTCTAGTTAGTTGACCTTTTATTGTTTTGCCAAAGAGTATAATACTATTAATTATTCTTTTTCAGAAAACGTATTGATAATATATTTAGTCATATAATTTACTAAATAGTCTAATGCATTAATTATTCTTTTCCTAAAAATTTATTCATCATAACAATCATAATTTTGTTATTAATTTTTACCAAGAGTAGCAGATTATATATCAAAATGATTCACGATATGATTTATTATTTTGGGGCATTCACATATTGGTTCAGAAAATAGTCATACTTACAAATTGGTTCACATTATTTACACAAAAGTGTATATATATATATATATATATATATTTACACAGAAGCATATATTTTTCTGCACTGAATCAATTTATAATTAGTGTCAATTTTGTGAATTATTTTGTAATTTTTCCATTATATTTCAATTTCATAATTCACTATTTCTTTTTATTATTCTTAGCTAAATAGTTAATAATTTATTTCAAAGACTTGATATTTATGCTTAAGTATTATAATATTATATTTTCATATTAAATATAAATATTATTCACTCAATCAAATAAAATTTGCACGGTAAAGATTTGTCCGTTTTTAAAAAAATTATTTTTGAATAAAGTACTGACGTATGAATAAATATGTGTATAATTTTGTCTGTAATACCCCGAACCAAATTAGATTTTGTTTTCTATTTATATTACA
>JAPKLY010000263.1:322101-369570 GCA_026898435.1 Prunella vulgaris
CCCCTACTTTTAAATCCTTTTTCAGGTCTCGATGACGGGGAGTTTGCGCCAGTGGAGGTGTGATACTACTTCCCTACCAAAGTGTTTTAAATTACTCGTGAAAACGAGACTAGTAGTTTTAATATGACTTAACTAATATGCCGAGGCGGTAAACGTTTATAATTTCCTCGATGATGGTGTGTAATATTTATCAGAACTATCTATTTTGCGCCAAACTTTTATAACGATCGTGTGTGTGATATTTTGAAAATGGCCACTGCGTTTTATAACCTTAATGTATGCTTCCGCTGTTCATATGATGTTACTTGTAGTTTTCAAAAAAAAAAAAATATTAGTCCGGATTTTTCGACATTAAGTGACGACTCGGGTTTCTAGAATGCCAAGAAACATTTTGGAAAATTGGGGCGTTACATTGTCAGTCCGCACATACCGATGGTTCCTCTTTTAGTAATATGTAAATGTGTGTGGAACATCCAAATAAAAAATTAAGTGTATAAATTCCTACGGGACAGAAGAATTATAAATAGATTTTAAAAATTAATTGTTATTGATATTTATTAATAATATTATGATATCATTGATGTCCTACTATAATTCTTAATTCTCTTAGTTAAATATTTAATACATTAATTCCCAAAAACTTATCCATCATATTATAAATTATTTTTATTATACAAATTATTCTTGACATATTTCATATTTGAAATAAACCATATACAAAACTTCGCGGATCTTAGTCGTGTCGGATCGAATTTGGACAACTTTTTCCAAATTCTCGTGCTAGACAAATTTCAGGATTTTCCTTCCAATTATGTTACTATATAGACAAATTCATTTTACTGAAGACAAAATGTATTTTACTATCAGACTAAATATTATTTTTTACATATATTTATTTATTTTTATTGAAATAAATATTTTTTTATACAATGTAAGAGCAAAATATGTGTTACTATAAGAACAAATATTGATGTTTCACAAATTTTTATTTGTTTGTATAAAAATAATTATTTTAAAATAATAACAAATATAAAATAGTAAAATGTGTATTAATATATAAAACAATATACCTAAATTTAAAGGGATGATGATTAAATAAAAAAAATACATATTTGTTCTTATAGAAACACATTTTGTCCTTACAGTAGCACATGTTTGCTAATATAGTAACACAAACCGGGAGTAAATGTGTTTTACTATTGAAGAAAATGTGTGTTACAATCGTATTAAATGTTGTTATTTTATAAATATTTATTTGTTTGTATAGAAACAAGTATTTTTTTCGTATAATATAAGAGCAAAATGTGTGCTATTATAAAATAATTATTAGTTTTTTATAAACATCATTTATTTTTATAGCAATAATTATATTTTCGTTAAATAAGACATTTAGAGTAGTGAAAATTGTGTTACTACATAATATAATATACCTAGATTTTAAAGGGATAATGATTAAATTAAGAAACATATATTTGCTCTTATAAAAACTCATCTTATTCTTACACTAACACGAATTTGGAGCAAATATGTGTTAGTATTAGAGTAAATATATATTACTGTAGGAGCAAATGTGTGTTATTATACGTACAAACATTTATTTGTCTTTAAAAAATACATATATTTCTTATAGCAACACATTTAAGGTATTAAAAGATATGTTACTATATTAACAATATAGTATCGACATTAATAAAAAAGAATAAAAATTTATTAAGAAACACATAATCATTCTTGTAAATATACATATTGATAGTTATTTCAAAAGTACAAAATATTAGTTTTTTAGGGTTTAGTAACACACATTTTGTCTTTCAGTAACACATATTGGTTTACATAGTAATACAATTTGAGATCGAATTTTCTAAAATAAGTCATCGCGAATTCTTCTTGAAAATTTTATTTGACCCGGTTAAAATGACCGGGAGTGACCCATGACTGCAAATTTTAATATTTAATTATTTTAAGTATATTTTACATTTGAAATATTTTAGTATATCTTTTTATTTTTAATAATAAAGAGTATATCAGCATTAATTATAATTTCCCAAGCGCATTCATATCGACCTGTCACTTATTCATAAGTTTCCTAAAGAGTATACCATATGTACCTATATTTTTAGACAAACATTTATATACAAATTTCTACGGATCTTAGAAATATCTATTTTTTAAAATTTGCGGGTCTAAACCGGGTCAGGTCGAATTTGAGTATTTTTTTCCAAAATTCGCGCAGCTTGTGATTTCGCTCCCAGGTATGTTACAGTTGGGGCAAATGCATGTTACTTTAAGGCAAAACGTGTGTTACAACTAGATTAAATGTTGTTTTCTACACATATTCATTTATTTTTGTAGAAGTAAATATTTTTCATGCAATGTAACACATGTATATGTTACATTGTATGTGTAACACATATTTATTCTTAATAAAAATATATTTTATCCTATAGTAACATATATATGCTCATACAATAACACAAATTGAGGAACAAAATGTGTTACAATTAGAGTAAATATGTGTTACTGCAAATTTATGTTACAATTGGAGTAAATTTGTGTTACTGCAAATGTATGTTACTGCAAATGTGTGTTACAATTAGAGTAAATGTGTGTTACTGCAAGAACAAATGTGTGTTACTGTATGCACAAACATTTATTTATCCTTATAAAAATATATATTATATTTTATATAATAATGTATTAAATGATGTATTAAGTACATGAATAACATATTATTAACATAAATCAACAAAGAGAATAAAAATTAAATTAAGTAACACATATTTATACTTGCAGAAATACATATTTTCTTTATAGTTACTTGAAAAGAACAAAAAATTAATTTTTTAAGAATTTGCAACACAGATTTTGCCTAATTGTAACACGCCTTTGCCCAAATTGTAACATACCTGGGAGCCAAAAAATATATTATTAACATAAATCAACAAAGAGAATAAAAAATAAATTAAGTAACAAATATTTATACTTGCAGAAACACATATTTTCTTTATAGTTACTTGAAAAGTACAAAAAAATTATTTTTTAAGAATTTGTAACACAAATTTTGCCTAATTGTAACACGTCTTTGCCCAAATTGTAACATACCAGGGAGCGAAAAAACCTGGAACTACAAGTTGCGCGAATTTTGGAAAAAAATGTCCAAATCTGACCCAACCCGGTTTAGATCGGTGAATTTTACAAAAATGGATATTTCTACGGTAAAAATTTATACACAAATGTTACTCACATTTTTATTATTCTTATCTAAAAAAACTACCATAATATCAAAAAATATTAGTTTTTAAGACTTAGTAGCACACATTTAAGTCTTTAAGTAACACATATTGGTTTATATAGTAATACAATTTGAGAACAAATTTTCTAAAATAATTGTCATGGCAAATTTTTCATGAAAATTTTATTTGACCCGGTTAGAATGAACTGGAGTGACCCATGGTCTGCAAATTTTAATATTTATTTATTTTAGATATATTTTACATTTGAAAATTTTTATATGAGAGTGTCTCTTTTTATTATCAATAATAAACACTACAAAAAAATGGGTTTTACCGACCGCTTAGAATCGGTCTCTAATTATGTAATTAGTTACCAATTAGCGACCGTCATTGACTAATGGTCAAACCCTAAATTTTCCGACTGAATACCGACCGAAAAAGCGGTCGGTAATTTAAAAATAAATTACCGACCGCCGTATCAGTCGGTAAATTGTTGACTGACAATATTACCGACCGATAAAGCGGTCGGTAGTTTATTTTTAAATAACAAATCATTTTTTCGGTCGCTAAAATTAAAACCCGAAAGCGGGTAGGTGGGCAATTATTACCCGATTCAATGTTCATATTTAGCGACCGAAAAATCAGTTGGTAATTTAAAAATGCGGTCGCTAAATTTATGATATAGAATAGCCACTGCCATTTTCTTTCCTTTTCAGTCACGAAAATTTACCCCCCAATCTCTAAAAAATTTCTGAAATGTGAAGAAATACTATTTCAACGTGTTGGTTGCAATCGTTCGGGTCCATTGTCACATTGTGCTCGTTGCTTCAATTTGACCGTACGTTTTTACATTTTTACCGTTAAAGTTTAATATTATTTGCATGTCGTACATTAATTATTTATGGATATCTCTATTTTTATTGTAGATTAATCCTAATTTAATTTGTTAGAATTTTGTAGTGTAATTAATGTATAATTATATATATTGGATTTTTTGTTTTAAGAAATCGGATATGCTTGTTTACAGTCGAAACTCTGGCGAATTTTTTTATAATTTTAATGTGGTATATTCTTAATTTAAATCAGATGGAACTCCCTGATCGTCGTTGGATGTATGAAATGCCTCGTCTGATACAAGGATCGATCAACCCTGAATTTTACAAGAACATTCATGAGTTTACTAAGTTTACCTCTCTTAATCCACACTGCATGGTTAGATATGGCCAGATTAGATGTCCTTGTTAAAAAAAAAGTGCGGTAACAAGAGATTTTTTAGCATTGATGAGGTTCTAACTCATCTCGTGATGTCTGGTTTTACTCCATACTATTACAATTGGACCGTATATGGCGATACCTGGTGGAATTATAATCTTGAAACAGTGGTTGCCTGCTATGATCAGTTTCGTAGTAGTGGAGGTGAGAGATTTGAGATTGGTGGTTTGAGCCGTGATTCACCTACTCCATGCTCTGAGACACCGGTGGATGAATTCCAAATCTATCATACGATGATTGATGAGTCTGGTTTGGGTGGTCACCACATGGAAGAGGAACCAAATCCTCGTTCGCAGAGATTTTTTTAAATGCTTAAATCTTTCGATCAGAAGCTGTTTCCTGGTTGTGATACTGAGACACAATTATCATTCAATGCTCAGATGTTGTCCATAAAAAATGAAGGCAAAGTGAGTCAGAAAGTGAACAATCAATTTGCAAAGTTGTTCAAACGGGCCCTACCTAAAGAAAACACAGCGCCAGAAAATTTTTATCCAAGTAAGAGGCTCTTGAAGGATATGGGTTTACCATTTGACAAGATTGATTGTTGTACCAATGGTTGCATGCTATTTTGGGGCGACGACGAGAGCATCGATCAGTGCAGGATGTGCAACTACCCTAGGTTCAAACCCTCAGATCGTAGGAAGAAGACATCTTTCAAGTCAATGTATTATCTTCCCATCACTCCTCGTCTAGAGATGTTGTATCAGTCGAGTGCCACTGCAAAAGACATGAGATGGCATGCTGAGGAGTGTTCTGATGAGAATTCCGGAGAGATGCGTCATCCTATAGACTCTAATGCGTGGAGACATCTTGATAGAAAGTTTCCAGATTTTGCGAGTGAGAAGAGAAATGTGAGGCTTGGCCTGTGCACAGACGGATTTGCTCCATTCGGTATGCACGGGAAGAAGTATTCATTGTGGCCTGTGTTACTAACTCCGTACAATCTACCTCCTTGGTTGTGCATGAAGCCTCAACACATATTTCTCACTGTCTTAGTGCCTGGTCCTCAGAATCCTAAGCAAAACCTAGATGTCTACCTTCAGCCAGTGATTAAAGAGTTGTTATATTTGTGTCATACGGGAGTAGAGACATATGACGTGTACAGGAAGGAGAACTTCACATTACGGGCTGCTATTTTATGGACCATCAGCGACTTTCCAGCATATTCTATGTTGTCTGGGTGGTCGACAGCTGGAAAATAAGCTTGCCCGTACTGCATGGATGGATCAAATGCATTTTATCTTTTACTGAGTAAAAAGGTATCATGGTTCGATAACCATCGGAAGTTTCTATGTAATGATCATAAATTCTGGAAGGACAAAGTGCACTTTCTAAAGGGAAATGATGTAAAGCGTCCAAGGCCACGAGTTCGAACAAGTATATAAATGTTGTTTATATTTTAATCACTACTTATTTATGAAAAGAGTTTTATCAATTTAGTTTAACCATACACATTTTATTTCAGGTGATTCTTTGTTGAGAGAGGTTACAGTAACTGGCTTGTGGAAAACGACTGAGGAGGGTTGGATGAAACACAATAAAGGGATCCGTGGAGGTTGGAAGAAGAGAAGCATCTTTTGGGACTTGCCTTATTGGAGTAAATTATTGATTAGACACAACTTGGATGTGATGCATATAGAGAAGAATGTGTTTCATAACTTGTTCCACACGATCCTTAATACAGACGGCAAGACCAAAGACACTGCAAAATCCAGAGAAGAGTTAAGTGAGTTGTGTTCTCGTCCTAGTCTCTCCAGTGGTCGACGAGCAGGTGAGTGACCACAAGCAAGGTACCAAATTTCCAGAGTAGATAAGAAAAAAATATTTCAGTGGGTGAAGGATTTGCGCTTTCCGGACAATTATGTGTCGAACATGGGTCGGTCGTTTGAGCCAGAAACAGGGAAGGTCACTACGATGAAGAGTCATGACTGTCATGTTTTTATGCAGCGGTTGCTACCGATTGCCTTTCAGTACGCACTTCCAAAGGATATATGGAGTGTGATCACAGAATTAAATCTATTTTTCAGAGACTTAACTTCCTCAATGATTACAGTGGACGACATGCAGCGTTTGAATAGAGACATCCCTGTTATACTGTGCAAGTTAGAACAGTTTTTTCCACCCAGTTTCTTTGACTCGATAGAGCACTTACCTGTTCATTTACCGTATGAAGCTTTACACGGTGGTCCAGTGCATTATAGGTGGATGTACCCTTTCGAGAGGTAAGTATTATTATTCTAAAGTTTTTTGTTAATTATATTAAATATTGATCAATTGAATGTTTTTGTATTTAGGTATCTGCACAACTTGAAACGTAATATTGGAAATACAGCACTCATTGAAGCATACATTGTTAATGCATATCTCACTGAAGAGGTTGGAACATTTTGTTCTTATTATTTCGGCGATCAAGTTCAAACCAGGATCAGAAATGAGCCTCGCAACTACGATGGCCGGGGAGAAGAACATCCTCTTCGTGAGTTCGATGGTATGTTGTCTGTATTCTTACATGCTGGTCGACCACTGGGTAAAGGGACCAAATGGTATTTTCAAAATGACTGGGAATAAGAGACGATACAGTCGTACATCTTGATGAATACGCCCGAGGTTCAACCATACATAGAGTGAGTAATTTATTATTTTTACAAACTACACTGTAAATATGTCATTGTTTTTATACGAATATTTGTTATATGTAGGATATTTTGTGAGCAAACTCGTCAACAAGAACCAGGCATCACAGAAGCAGAGGTTTATGAAGCAGTTCGCAAGAAATTCATATACTGGTTCCAAAAAATGGTATGTAATACTATTCCATATAGGAAAATGTGTATTTCAATAATGTTCTAAAATTTTAATATGTACAGGTACTAAACAATCATCTTCACAATCCACATCTTGAAGCTTTGAGCAAAAGACCACTTCGACAAGTGACATGTTATAATGGGTACTATTCAAATGGTAATAAATTTCACATAGCTGTGTATGCTTCAGTAAAAGCCACTTCAAACAGTGGTGTTTGTGTTACTAGTGGAAATTACAATGAAGCACCTATCGAGTACTATGGTGTGTTGCAAGAAGTCGTTGAAGTGGAATATCTAGGGTGGCTTTCGAGAAAAAATGTTATGTTCTTTTGTGAATGGTATGATCCAGGACGAGGAGGGAAAAGATTCGATGCAAACTACAAGATTGTTGATATTATGATCAACAAAAAATACCCAGCTGCATACGACCCATTTAGTAGATACTCGGCAACCAATAAAGCCGTCTGACGGACTGTAAGTTTTTTTATAATATTAATACCTAATTGTTTTATAATATTAATACCTAATTATTTATGCAGTTTGATTCCGAGTAATAAGGCTTCTGGGTTGGTCACGAATGCACTGAAAAGTGTTGTCTGGCGTTATGGAGTGAGATCGTTGTCTAAAGTTCCCGATTCCAAAAGGAGAGCATTTTTTGAAGAGTATAAGGTATATATATATATATAAATATTATTAATTTTATTTAATTTTAAAATTATTATTGAATTTAATTTATATGTTTGTTATGAATTTTATTGCAGAAGCTCTGCGTGTGGGAGCCGTGACACGAGAATGTGGTGCGTGCTCTCTTCTACGAAAAAGCCCAGAACCGTATGAAAGACTTGGTACACGAGATGAAAGACAAGTGGACGAATTTGGGGATCAGTCAGAATATGGGGACAGACGAAGAGGGCCGTATTATCTGGGAGGGACTAGTCTAGTATTGGCTAGATCCGAAGCATGTTGCGAGGGCCGAGGCGGCCAGTAGAAATAGGCGCAGCGACCCCACCGGGCAAGGCATAGCCATACATCGAGCAGACTCCCGGACGATTTACGAGCATGCTCTCGCTTTTGTAAGTATTTAATTAATTTTTTAATATACTCACATTTAAATTTATTAATTTTACTTTATTAAAAATTTTATTTTTTTGTACAGGAGTATGCTCACGGACGGAAGCCCACCCTCATCAAGGAGATGCATTTTGCTCACCCAGTTGGGGAGAGTGGACAGTCCACTTATGGCGCAACCACCGAGCTTCACGTATGTATTTTATTATAATTTATGTATTTTATTAATATTAAATTATAATTTATGTATTTTATTAATATTAAATTATAATTATGATTATTTTTTAATTTCAGAATCAGATGAGGCAGGCCCTCGAAGAGGCTCAGACGGCGTCAGCACCCACCCCGGAGAATCCTTCCCCCGCCCCTGTTGACGAGGACCAAATTTTTCTGAATTTGGTCAAACCGAAGAAGGGAAAGTATATAGGATTTGGAAGTCACAGTAAGGCTGTCCGCCTATCCCAGAAGGGGAGCTCTTCCTATTCCCTCAACTCTTATCCGTCTTCCGATGTAGAAAGTCAACTCTCCGATGTGAGAAAGACATTGGAGAAATATCAGACTAAGGATAAGAAGATAAAGGATAGGATGAAGCAAACGGAGGACTTGGCAAAAATGATGAAGGCTTGGGTTGAGAATATGGGGAAGGAGATGGGTTGGACAGTCCCAAAATTTCCCGAGATTCCACCAGAGGATGATGAGGATGAGGAGGCTGTGGATCTTGGTGACGACGGCTTTAATTCCTCCTCACAGTAGTTTTTTTTTTTTTGTTGAACAATGAATATTTTTTTTGTTGAACAATTTCATTTTATTTATGTTGGATGTTTTATATCGGAGTATGAGTAATTTTATGTTGAATGTTTAAATTTTAGTAGTGTAAAATAATTAGTTTCAAATTAGAAACAAAAAAAAATTATGTTGATGAGGCAATTTTAAAAAATCCAAAGAAAGTGAAAATTTTGAAAGAATTGTATTTATATTTTTAAATTAAACAAATTAATAAATTTTCGTAATGTTAAATAATAAATTTGTAACATTATAATATTTAATGAAATATATATATACATAAATAAAGTAGAAACAATACTCATTTAATTAGAAGCATTTAAAAAAAAATGTGACTCCATTTGGAGTTAAATACAATTAATTGCAAAAAAATGAACAAATTAATAAATTTTCATAATATTAATTAATAAATTTTTAACATTATAATATTTAATGAAATATATATATAAATAAGTAAAGTAGAAACAATACTCATTTAATTAGAAGCATTTTAAAAAAAATGTGACTCAATTTGGAGTTATATACAATTAATTGCATGAAAATGAACAATAACGACAAGCGCCCGAGTGGTCACGCCACCTCTGAGACGCCCAGAGGTCGCGTGTTCGACCACTCACAGGCGCGAATTTGGGGAATTAAATCTGAGCCATCTGTAGCTCAAATAAAATATGTGGTACATGTGCTTACATATTGAGGGCTTGGCCTGGGTTCGAACCACCTTGGCCCCAATTTTTTTTTTCACGACAAAATTTAGCGACCGTCTTATCGGTCGGTAAGTATATAATTACCGACCGACGAATCGGTCGCTACATAAAAAAATAAAAAAAAATCAAAAATATAATCATTAATTAGCGACCGATTTTTTGGTCGGTAATTATATACTTACCGACCAATAAGACGGTCGCTAAATAAAAAATAAAAAAAATTAAAAAATATAATAATTAATTATCGACCGAAATATCGGTCGGTAAAATCACAACACTGGTCAACACCCGGATCTTTTAGCGACGAAATACCGACCATTTAAGCGGTCGCTAAATTAGCGATCGATTTAAAATTCGGTTGCTAAATATTAGCGACCACAGTTATGCCGACTACCGTGTTCGGTCGGTAAATCGGTTGGTATATCTAATTAGCGACTGTTTTTCGGTCGGTAAATCGGTCGGTAAATCGCGAATTTTTTGTAGTGAAAGAGTATATCAGCATTAATTATAATTTTCCCTAGCCTATTCATCTGTCATTCATAAGTTTCGTAAAGAGTATATCATATGTACCAATATTTTAATTATTCTTATCTAAAAAAACTACCATAATTTTCAAACTTATTATTTAATTCTACTATTGATAATATTTTTTACCACTTACTTATACCGAGAGCCTTGACATACAATCGAAATCAAGAAATATTTTTTACCAATAATGAAATAAAATCGTAAAATAGAACCTAGATTACTCTTTATATATATATATATTCTTTTTGTTTGTTTACCACGCTAAAATAGGATTATTCCTGCTAAATTATGGCAGGAATAATCCTATTTTAAGCATGTTTTGGCAGGAATAATCCTGTTTTAGTGGGATGGACTAATTTCTTAAACAAAACACTTAGGGACGCTTAGTATGAAATTCTTTAATGTTAATGAGAGTGAGGATAAATGTATAGTATTTATAATAGATAATAAGAACAAATGAGGTACATAATATTGATTTTCCTTCTAAATAAGGTAATCATTATCCTCATTTTATTACCCTCATCTCATCCTATAATCATCCTCCTTAATCAATCCCTCATACCACAATTAACAATTTTCCTTTTTGTCAACTTATTTTAAAATTGGAGCACAATACAAATGATATAACAACCATGAACACAAACTCTTATTTAACATATGTCAGGATAAAGAAGGAAAATAAAATTTCATTCTCATTAAAGAATTTGATACAAGCGCTCACGTATTAAAATAAGTTATATTACATAATAATTACAAATGGATCAACAGTAAGACGTTTTAGATTTTTAATTAAAGATAAACTCGGTATGTCTCATAATAAATTAATTGATTGGTCAATTTATCTATTTAAAGAGATTAATTAGCTAAACTGGATTTAGAAAACTACAGTAAATTATTTGCATCTAAAGTCTAAACACACCATAAATAAATTTATGATACTACATTTATTTGCATTATCAAAAATTTAAACCCCTAATGTGGAGCCTCCTTGCGGAGGGATACACCACACCCTGTACCACCGTAATTATTTAACTGCAACATTTTTCCCCTCTGCTTACACTCCACATCAGTCCCTTTCACTCTTACATCCCATGATCTTTGTCTCTCCTAAATTTCAGACATGCATCTCTCTCTCTCTCATCGTTATTACATCATCTCAAGCCCTCCTCAATCTATCCTGTTTCACCACAAATCCACCACCAAAAACCACCCACCACCGCCACCACCATTGATTTCATGCAAAATCATAATTGATCCATCAAAGAAAAAGCCCACGGGCAACCATCCGCCACCGCGGCCTCAGACGGCACCGCCGCCGCCATCTATTTTCTTGCCAAATTCCATTCCGCCGCCGCCACTTAACCCATTCCAGAAACTAGCGGCGGCGGCTCTAGACACGGCGGAGAAAACAATCGTGTCAAAAATGGAAAAGAAAAAGAAACTGAACCGGATGGTGGATCCGGCGGTTCAACTCGAGGGAAACTACGCCCCGGTTCCTGAGTGCCCGGTTCAGCACGATGTTGAAGTTATTGGCACAATTCCTATAAGTGTAGAGGGCGTGTACCTTAGAAACGGTGGCAACCCTTTATTTAAACCAATCAGCGGCCACCATTTCTTTGACGGCGACGGCATGATCCACGCCGTCAAATTGGTAGCCGGAAATCGAGCGAGTTACTGCTGCCGATTCACCAGAACAAATCGATTAATTTGTGAATCCGCTTTAGGAAAACCAGTTTTTCCTAAGCCGATTGGCGAGTTGCACGGCTACACTGGTCTGGCTCGCCTCGCCTTATACGGTGCTAGGTCGTTCATCGGCTTGATAGACTCAAACCAGGGCATCGGCTTGGCTAATGTGTCGTTAGTCTACTTTAACGGCCGTCTATTATCTATGTCCGAGGATGACCTCCCATACATTGTTCAAATTTTACCTGACGGCGATCTTCAGACAATCGGACGGTTCGATTTCGATGGACAAATAGAAGATTCCATGATTGCGCACCCCAAGGTGGACCCCATCACAGGAGATTTCTACACTTTGAGTTACAATGTAATATCAAAACCACACCTTAAGTATTTTAGATTCAACAAATGGGGGATTAAGTCACGTGAGGTAGCTATTTCCCTCCAACTCCCTACCATGATTCATGACTTTGCTATTACACAAAGTCACGTGATCATCCCGGATCATCAGATGACATTCAAGTTATTCGAGATGATCCGGGATGAATCTCCCGTGGTCTATGACCAAAATAAAATTACTCGATTTGGAGTAATCCAAAAAGATGCTACCAACGAATCCACAATCCAATGGATCGACGTACCCGATTATTTTTGCTATCACATGTGGAATGCTTGGGAGGAGTATGATGATCACGGCGATAAAATCATCGTCGTCATCAATTCATGCATGACGCCGCCGGATTCTTTATTTTCCGGTGACAACAAATCAATAAAGAGTGAATTATCCGAGATACGATTGAATTTGAAAACGGGTGGGTCGACCCGTAGGGTTATTGTTTCGGGGATGAATTTAGAAGGCGGTCAAGTGAATAAGCAAGACCTAGGCAAGAAAACACGTTACGTGTATTTGGCTATAGCTGAGCCGTGGCCAAAATGTAGTGGAATTGCTAAGGTTGATTTGGTCACTGGAAATGTGACTAAGCATTTATACGGGGACCAAAAATTCGGCGGGGAGGTGTGTTTTGTGCCGCGAAATGAGGAAGAGGACGAGGAAGAAGAAGGGTTTTTGATGAGTTTTGCGAGAGATGAAAAGAGAGAAAAATCAGAATTTGTGATTTTGAAAGCTTCAAATATGGAAGAGGTGGCTGTAATGAAGATTCCTAAAAGAGTCCCATATGGGTTTCATGGCACATTTGTTAGTCCTCAAGAACTGGAAAAACAATCATCGTATTAGTTGATATGTGTTCCAAAAAATTGCTAATAATTTGGTGATTTTGATATCTGTTTTATCATTTTTATGTAATCGTATATGTTCAAGACATTTTTTTTTATGAGGAATGTGAGTTTGGTACCCACTGTTCATTACATATAAATATCTAAATTTACTACTTAATTCGTAAAATAAAAAGAGTTGGACTTGTCAGTAGCCATAAGCAATAGTCTAATATGTTTAAAAAATGACGTCCTTCAACACTTTAATGTTTTCAATAAAAAAAACGCACATATTAATAATCGAAATTAGCGATCCCCTATAAAAACTGTCGCTAATATAGACATTTGGCAACCGATTAACGACTGGAAGCCTCCAACAACGATACTTTAGCAACCGCCGTGCAATACGGTTTCTAAATTAAACGATTGACGATGGTCTAAGCTGTCACGAGATCATCTGGCGTGCGTGCTATTTTAAATTAGTATTTCACGAACGTCCACAGACCACTGCAAAAAAACACGCGAATTAGCGACCGCCTCAAAAGCAGTCGTTAAATATGTAATTAGCAACCGATTAGCGACCGCCGTTGAATGTTGGTCAAAAAAGAGAATTTTGCGACCGATTAGCGATCGACGGCGGTCGATAATATAAAAATAATTAGCGACCACCGGAAATCGGTCGCTGAACATGTATTTTGCCAATTTAGCGACCGATTATGGCGGTCGCTAGTTATTTTTCTATTAGTCACCGCCGTGTCGGTCGCTAAATATAGTCTCCAAAGGCGGGTGATCCGATATTTATAGTTAGCGACCGTCAAGGCGGTCGCTAAATTACGAATATACAACAGCTTCTGCCATTTCCTTTCTTTTCTATTCGCGAAAAAACTTCTCCCCAACCTCCAAAAAATCTCTCAAATTTGAAGAATTATCGTTTCAACGTGTTGGTTACAATCTTTTGGGTCTATAGTACGTTTTTACATTTTTACCGTTTGATTTCTATTGTTAAATAATGTTTATTTGCTTGATAAAATACATGTTATTTTGTGTTGGATTTGTGATATATTTAGCATTATTTATTGTATATCAATTGTTTATGGATAATTTTAGCATTAATTAGTTGTACATTAATTTTTTATGGATAATTTTAGCATTATTTGTTAGAATTTTGTTGTGAATTACATATATGTTTGATAAAGTTAGTTTAATTGATGTATGATTATAGTGGATTTTTTGTTTTAAAAAATTGGATATGCTTGTTTATAGTTGAAACTCTGACGAATTTTTTTTATAATTCTAATGTGATATATTCTTAATTTTAAGCAGATGGAACTTCCTAATCGTCGTTGGATGTATCAAATGCATCGTCTAATTGAAGGAATGATCAACTCTGAATTTTATGAGAAAATGGATGAGTTTATTAAGTTTGCCTCTAGTAATCCATACTGCATGGATATGTGTGGCCAGAAAAAAATGCGGTAACAAGAGATTCTTGAGCATTGATGAGGTTAAAACTCATCTTGTGATGTATGGTTTTACTCCATACTATTACAATTGGACCGTACATGGCGAACCCCGGTGGAATTATAATATTGAAACAGTGGTTGTCTTCTATGATCAGTTTCGTTGTGGTGGAGGTGAGAGATTTGAGATTAGTGGTTCAAGCCGTGATGAGCCTACTCCGTGCTTTGAGACACCGGTGCATGAATTCTAAAGATATCACACGATGATTGATGAGTCTGGTTTGGGTGGTCACCACACTGCCATGGAGGAGGAACCAAATCCTTGTTCGCACATTTTTTTTGAGAGGCTTAAATCTGGCGATCAGAAGTTGTTTCCTGGTTGTGATACTGAGACATAATTATCATTCAATGCTCAGATGTTGTCCATCAAAATTGAAGGCAAAGTGAGTCAGAAAGTCTACAATCAATTTGCAAAGTTGTTCAAACGGACCCTACCTAAAGAGAACACAGCGCCATAAAAATTTTATCAAAGTAAGAGGCTCTTGAAGGATATGGCTTTACCATTGTAACGCCCAACATAATTGGATTCAAGTTATAGTTTATAAGTCGTCATTTGAGGTTTTAAAGTTAAGTTGCGCGTAGGAATTAAATATTGTGCTTTAGTTCTTTAAGTTTTTCACGAGCCTTAAGTATTAATTTTCTGATGATTAAGTTAGTAAAGATGATTTGAGTGTTTGGGAATTAAGATTAAGTTCTTGATAATTCATTTTGGGCTTTAGTATGTGAATTAAAAGTTAGAGGGCCAAATTAAGATATGATCCAATTAAGTATTTAATAAAGGATTAAGAGGATTTGACTTGATTGGTTATTAAGTGTTATAATTCAAATTGGATTGAGAAAATTAGGATTTATTAAGTACCAATTTATTAAGGGTATTAGTGAGTTTGTTATTTTAGAGATGAGAATGGAGTTATATGGGATCTTGACTAGGATATGTCATTAAAGATTAAGATCAAGAAATTAGGAATGAACTTTTGGAATCTCGATTAGATTATATGAAAGGTTATAGATCAAGAAAATATTCAAGGTTTAGATTTTCTTGAAATCAATATCAAGAGATTATTAGCGGAATCATTTTTATTAGTCAAATATTTGGTTTTTAAGCAAAGGAATAATGTTAGGACTTTAAGGTATTACTCTCAAGGAATAAAGGTGCATGTTGCAAGGTTAGACTATGTGTCGGATATGTAAGGAGTTAAGTTGAGATTTTATTGCTAGGTGTTAAATGTTACTTGCAAAAGTTAGAAGTATTATTATTTATGGACAAGAGTGATATTATAAGTATCTAGAATATATTTATTTGAGGATTAATTCAATTACTAAGTTAAGGTATTAATATTGTAATTAATTTATTAAGTATAAGATTTATTTATTGAGATTAGTAATATTGGCAAGAATAAGGATTAGCACTTTTATTAAGGAGAAGTAGCATTAGATTTCTCTAGAAGATATTTACTTGGAGGATAATTAAGTTATTGCGGCAAGTTAAGGGTGGACTTAGTCCACTAGAAGAAGTAGTCGGTCACCTTGTGAAGAGTGTCGTTTGTGCATACATTTTTAGAGAGTTAGTTAAGCTTGAGTTTTATTCTATTTTCTTGCTTAGTATTAGTTGTGCCAATTAGTATTATTTGTACTAGGTTCGAAATTATTAAGAGCAAGGAAGAGAGGTATTATTGTTGAGGTTATAATATTAGTCCTCTAAGAATATTATTTCCTTAAGTATTAATTCATTAAGGGTATGTTAGTAATTGAGGAATTAATTTTAGGGATGTGATTTTATGAGTTTTTGACCAAGAATAGGATTAAGAATAATACATGGGAATATATTGATAATTTTCGAAAATATGGGTCTTGTGTATTAAGAGAATTTTCAAAAATTAATAGGGCATTAAGACTTGGACTTTCGGTATCTTTATTTATGGAAATAAGTCATATTTTCTTATGCAAGAAAAATACATGCTTGAAGGTTAAGTATCAAAAGAATAAAGAGTTAGTAAGGATTTGTTAAATAAGGAAATAAGTTGCCAAGTATGGAAATAGAGATACTACAAGATATTGGGCCAATTTCTTGCCCTTTTTCCTCCAATTTCGTCCAAACCCTTTGTAGGAACCCTACAAGACTTTTAGTCCTTATAAATAGATGATCAAGGATCACTTCATAACCCTAGAACACCCGAAAATTCGACCAGCCACTATAGCACCCAAAAATCGGCAATTTCATGAAGTTAGGGGACCAGTTTTTCAGCAGCTTGTGAGGTTAGAGAGAGAGCAATTTTGGCAGCCTTTATAGAGTAAGAAGGAGTAGGATTTCGATCAAGGAGTTAGCAAGCCAACGTACAACACATCTCTAATTTTCAAGACAAGAAAAGGTGAGGGAATTAACGGTGAAAAGTGGTAACATACGGGTTCAGTTTATAAATTTTTGTTAATGAGTTTTGTTATTTTACATGCTTTATGAGGTGATAATAGCCGTAAAGTGGCTATGCATCCATTGCCGTAAAGTGGCAAAAGTAAAAGGGATGATAGCCGTAAAGTGGCTATGCATCAAAAGCCGTAAAGTGGCTATGTATTAATCGTCGTAAAGTGGCAAAGGTAAAAGGGATGATAGCCGTAAAGTGGCTATGCATCAAGAGCCGTAAAGTGGCTATGTTTCAATGGCCGTAAAGTGGCAAAGGTAAAAGGTTAGGTGTGTTTGATTACATTTCTCGTGTCTTTAATTTATGTATTGAACTTGTATATTTTTCCTCACGGAGTGATTTCGATTACTCACCCTTTCACCGAATAAATATTTCAGATTTTCATGAGTAAAGGCTAAGAGATTGGCAATGCGGGGGAAGGTGGATGTGATGCGAGAAAGGAGAAAATAAAGGATGAAGTTTAATTAAACCAAGTAGGATTTATTTTTAAGTTGCATGTTTTTCTTAAGAATCTCGATACTTATGTTGATTTCCACATGTTGGGACGTTTGCAAGTTTTATTTCGATGAGTGCATGCACACGTAGATGATTGATTTAGGATTTCTATGGTTTGATTGAATCATGGGACTTTTATTATGGATTTTTATGAGGTATTATGTTATTATGATTATGTGTTAAATTGCATGAATATTAGGATTAAGTTGATGAATATTTTTATGAAGATATAGGCTGCTGGACGTTTTTAATATGCAAGATTAAGTGTTTGATTTATGTGATTAATTGTTCTTAAGAATTAAGTTATTTACTTAGATTTGCATGCTCGATAAGTCTAGTTTTATAACTCCAAAAATTATGAAATTTTACCAGTATGTTTGCCATGATTTAATATGCATGTTGACCAACTTTCGTGAGTTTTTACATAGTAGAAGTCGAGGAACAGATTTTAGTCCATTATGTGATTCTAGTCCTTAAATTCCTTGTTTTAAAAATACCAATTTATTGCCCAGCCTATTTTCGAAATATGAGCAGTTTATTAGCCATTAAAAATTAAGTTATTTTGGTCTTCAAACCTGGAGTAAATACATTTTAAAGTTCCAGATTTATTTTAGTTCTTTAACTTTATTTTACGAGCTTTTCATGTGTTTTTTAAAAGGGATTTCGTGGAAACTCTTTTTATTATGTTTAGTATGAATTATTTAAGTATTTAGAGGTCTTATATTGTATGGCAAGATAATAGAATTAGCAAATAAATTTTATTTAAAGAGGAAAAAGAAAAAAGGTTCAGCGGAAATCCCACAACCCGGGAGGCAGGATCAAAAACAATTTTTGTTGCTCTCGTTAAAAACCTCGCCGAAAAACCACCCTTGTGGAAAAACCGGACGGAGGGAAAAATAGTACGAAATAAATTAAAGTCATCCCATAGGTAAAATAATGTAAAAGCAAAAAGAAACAAAACTGCCAAATGTCGCAACATGAAAGGCAACAAAATCTGCCAAATTTGCCCAGAAAAAACGTCCAATCCGGCAGCAATCCAAGGTTTAAACACCCATTTGCGAGCTGCAAATGTAAAGAGTGTGAAAAACAACATACAGGCTGCTTCAATTCCAGCCCCACCAGAAGCATTCAACAAATAAAGTGTAGAGAAATACACCCCACTCAAGCCTTGAAGAGGATCCCCCAAAAACAGCCGCTCATTTACAAAAAATCAGCCTTATAATGCAAGAGAGCTAAATGAAGAATAAAAGTGTAAGAATGGAATTCTTGAAATCAGGCCTAAAATTACCTGCCCAATAGGTCCAGCCCAGAACAGCAGCACAAACTGCAAAAATTAACTCCCAAATTCTATACCAGCACAATAAAAGTGGCAGCAAAACGCCCATGTAACAATAAAATCGCAGTGACTGCCCCAGCAAAATCAATGCAATGATAGACCTCTGTCATGCTTAAATTAATCAAACCCCAAGGCCTGCTGGACTCCTTAAATAAAACCAATCACATTCAACCCCCAAGAATTCTTACCAACCCAAATATGTGACCAAAACAGATCAACCAACCCCTCCACCAATCTAATAAGACCACAGCAATAGTGGCCAAGTAGATTAGCAGCCTGCACCCTTTCATTGCAGCACCACTCCAGAAGTAGAATCAGGAGCCAAACATCCATGCATAAAATGACAGTTGAGCGTGAGAATACTAGCAGCAGGGTGTAGAGAGGAAGAACCCCAAATCAGGCTGCTTCAATTCCAGCCCACACAAGCCGAAAACTCTGACCAGCCTAAAATTTACCTGCCAAACATGATCCCAGGGCCTGAGCTGAAAAAAAAAAAGCAGCTTCCAGCCCAGAACAGCAGCACTTCAGAAAGGCAAAGGAACCAGACCCGAGCAGACCCCAACCCCAGCAATCACCAACCTGTTGTACCTACCATACCAGTGCAACAATATAACATACAGGGGAATGAGCAACTCCCCTACACTCAGCTAAAAGAAGTGACACCAAGAAGATACGAACAACCCTCCAGTGAATACACTCCCCTGCCAAAAAGAAAAGTATAATTTCACAGCAAACCAAATTGTAACAGCAAAAAGCAATCAATGTATGTAACTCCCAAATTCTTTCAATTCCGTCAACAGCAATGAATTGCCAAAACTCCCTGCCCAAGATGCACAAAGAGCCACTCTCAATAACAAAAACCACCCTCAATGACAGCTGGCCTACAACAAACATACAAACAAACCAATCTGTGAAAACCAACAGCCCTGAACAAAAGTAATAACAACCTGCTGTAAAATAAACCAGGAGCCAAGAAAGGTCTCCAAGAAACCAGCATCCACAAAGGACTCAGAAAAGTAAATCCTTTTAGCCAGAACTTCCCCAAAAAATTCCTGGAACAAGGAACAACATCTGAACACCAAAAAACAGAAATTCAACATCTATATGTTAAGACTTAACTCTGTGGAAATCAGCATGCATATCCGTATAAAGATAATGCCCAAGGAACTCCGGGCAGGGACCCTCCCAAACCTCCGTAGTCCGTCTGCGAGCTAACAAATCGTCAATGGAATTACCCTCATGAAAAATATGAGAAAAACAAACCGACATAGAAGGCAGCAATCCTAAAACCGAATTCCACCTAGACCTTATCCGCCACGGAACAAGACTCAAATCCTGACGCATCGTTTTAACAGCAAGTATCGAATCCGATTCTACCCAAAGATGACACCAACCACGTGCATGGGCCAATTCAACTGCCCACAAAATAGCAGAAAGCTCCGCCTCAATAGGCAAGCCCCAACCTACCTGCTTCGATGCAGCCATCAAGAAAAAACCACGGTGATTACGAAAAATAATCCCAGCATAACCAATGCAAGGAGGTGAACCTAAGCTAGCATCCACATTAACCTTGACCCAACCTAGAGGAGGGGGCTGCCATCTCCCACTGATCACCTTAGGAGCTAATCGTGAACGTAATTGGGTACCCAACTGCCTTACAATAATAGAATTAGAGAAAGTTGATTTTGTATTAGTTAGTGGGCTGTTTTCGAACACACCCTGTTTTGATGAGCACACCCTGACTATTTTCGAAAGTTTTACACTCCAGCTGCTGTATACGAATTAAACATGTATTATTGCATGATTTAATTGATGTCTTATATGTTGTATGATATTAGGATGAGTTAGTTTCACATGTGAAATATGTTATGTATAAATGTGATGATATTTTGTGATTCCTATGAATGTACTAAGTGAATTATATTGAATTATGATAAATATATATGAGATGGTATTTTATCATTTCCATGGATGTATTTAATGAGTTATTTAAGTTGAATGTATGATTTATTTATTTTAGTTTCAAAAGGGTTTTTAAAGAAAAGAAAATTTATTCCAAGCATGTTAGTTCACGTCCTAAAAGATATTTTCCAAATTATTAATTATAAGTAAGACATCTGCTGTTTATGAAAATTCGGGCGTGACAACCATTTGAGAAGATTGATTGTTGTACCAACGGTTGCATGCTATTATGGGGCAACGACGAGAGTATCGATTAGTGCAGGATGTGCGGCTACCATAGGTTCAAACCCTCAGATCGTAGGAAGAAGACATATTTCAAGTCTATGTATTATCTTCCCATCACTCCGCGTCTGGAGAGGTTGTATCAGTCGAGTGCCACTGCAAAAGACATGGGATGACATGCTGAAGAGTGTTCTGGTCAGAATTCCGGAGAGATGCGTCATCCTGGAAACTCCAATGCGTGGAGACATCTTGATATAGAGTTTCTAGATTTTGCGAGTGAGAAGAGAAATGTGAGGCTTTGTCTGTGCACAAATGGATTTGCTCCATTCGATATGCACGGGAAGAAGTATTCGTTGTGGCCTATGTTACTGACTCCGTACAATCTACCTCCTTGGTTGTGCATGAAGCCTCAACACATATTTTTCACTGTTTTGGTATCAGGTCCTCAGAACCCTAAGCATAACTTGGATGTCTTCAGACATTGATTAAAGAGTTGTTATATTTTTGGCATACGGGAGTAGAGACATACGACGTGTATAGGAAGGAGAACTTCACGTTACGGGCTGCTATTTTATGGACCATCAACGACTTTCCAGCATATTCTATGTTATCCTGGTGGTCGATAGCTGGAAAACAAGCATGCCCATACTACATGGATGGATCTGATGCATTTTATCTTCCACTGAGTAGAAAGGTATCATGGTTCGATAACCATCGGAAGTTTCTATGATGATCGTACTTCTCGGAAGGACAAAGTGAATTTTCTAAAGGTTAAACATGCTGTAAAGCGTCCAACCCCATGAGTTTGAACAGGTATATAAATATTGTTTATATTTTAATCACAACTTACTTATGATAAGAGTTTAACCAATTCAGTTTAACAATACACACTTTATTTTAGGTGATTCGTTGTTGAGATAGGTTACTGTTGGGAAATCCCTTATGTTTTGATGCCATTAAAACCAGATGATCTTGGGAGGTCAGCTGATCAGCTGAGGTCAGATCAGCTAAGAATGGTCAGCTTAGGTGAAGGTCATCTGAGGTGCTAGATATCAGCTGATGTCAGGTCAGCTGATGTCAGATCAGCTGAGGTTAGATCAGCTGAGGTCCAGGTCAGCACCAGCTGAGGTGCCGAAATCAGACGAGGACAAAATCAGTAGAGGAGCACCCAGATCAGCTGAGACACGTTCAGGACAGCTATGACTCAACATACCAGCTGAGCCCTGAACATATCAGACGAGGACCACCAACAGCAGCTGAGGTCGTCTGCAGCTGTTGCATAGAAGATCTATTTACAGAAAGTCAATCATGTCAAGGGGACAAGATCACAGCAACATGATTTCCAGAATCATAGGCAATCAATCAAGTCAAATTAGATTGAAGATCAAAGCCAAGATGGAAAGATATCAATCTAGAGATCAAGAATCAATCAAGCCAAGATGGAAAGATATCAACTTGGAGATCAAGAATCAATCAATCACTTTGATTAATTGATTAGATATTTATAGGGATTTCAAATTCTAGTCAACTCTAACGGCTAGTATTTGACACCTATAAATATGAGTACCATAGAGAAGATTTAAATAAGTTTTACACAAGATCAACTAGTAGAATCGCTACACAATTCTCTTTGTACTCACATAACCCTACATATTTATTTATCATTTGTAAAGACTTTTTAGAAGTCTAGAAGTTAGATGCAAGTGTGCACTAACAAGAGTTGTAAGAGAGTTTTCTCTTGAAAGTTGTAAGGAAGAAAGTTAGTAAGTGAGTAGATAGCCCCTCAAGTCCAATTTGGTTTGAGGAGAGTGGATGTAGGACAGTTGGTCCGAACCACTATAAATCTCGTGTCTTTTACTTGCTTTATTTTAATTGCTCCTACTTGCTGCACTTAATAAAAGGTTTTCATTAAAAGGATTTAATTTAAAACGTTTCCGCACACAAAATCACTGCGCACTCAGCTGATTGTAAAGTCAGCTGTTTTCAAAACAAGGAGACTCAAAGTCTTCTTTAGGGACCAACAGTTACAGTAACTGACTTGTGGAAAATGACTGAGGAGTGTGCAATGGATCACAATAAATTGATCTGTGGAGGTTGGAAGAAGAGGAGAATATTTTGGGACTTACCTTATTTGAGTAAATTATGGATTAAACACAACTTGGATGTGATCCATATAGAGAAGAATGTATTTGATAACTTGTTCCACACGATCCTGAATACAGAAGGCAAGACTAAAGACACTGCAAGATCCAGACAAGAGTTAAGTCAATTTTGTTCTAGTCCTAGCCTAGCTATCCAGTGGTCGAAGACCAGGTGGAAGACACGTGGCCTATGACTAATAATATTAGCGACCGTCTATGTAAAATTAGCGATTGTTTGGGCGGTCGCTAATTTTAAGAATAAGATTAATAGTCAGAATCTTTTTTTCATTCGTATTTTCACACAAACCCTCACAAACCCTCACCCCTTGCTGCGTCCGCCGCCCTTTGCTGCCGCCGCCGCTCATTGCCGCCACCGTCTGATGCTGCCCCTTGCCGCCGCCGTTCAAAGGTGAGTATTATATGTATTATATATATATATATATATACTATTGCATATTATATATATTGTTATTGGTATTATTTGGTATATATTGTTATTGTTATTGGCATTATTTGGATTATTGTTATTGTTATTGGTATTATTTGGATTATTGTTATTGGTATTATTTGGATTATTATTATTGTTGTTGGTATTATTTGGATTATTGTTATTGGTATTATTTGGATTATTGTTATTGTTATTGGTATTATTTGGATTATTGTTATTGTTATTGATATATTGGTATTATTTGGATTATTCTTATTGTTATTGGTATATATTAGTATTATTTGGATTATTTTTATTGGTATTATTTGGATTATTCTTATTGTTATTGGTATACATTGGTATTATTTGGATTATTGTTATTTGATATTGGTATTATATATTCTGAAATTGGTATTATTGTTATGTGTTATTGGTATTATTGGCATTATTGGTATATATTGTTATTGTTATTATTATTGGTATTGGTGTTGGTATTATTGTTAGTATTGATATTGGTGTTGGTATTATTGTTAGTATTAGTATTTTTGTTATTTGGTATTATTGGTAGTATTGGTATTATTGTTATTCAGTATTGGTATTATTGTTATTTGGAATTGGTATTATTTGGTATTGGTATTATTGTTAGTATTGATTATTATTGTTATTGTGTATTTGTATTGATTAGATGGATGAGGGAGAGAGAGAGGGGGGAGAGAGAGGGAGAGGGCGAGGGCCAGGGAGAGGACGAGTCCTCCCTTTACCTGAGACCCGCATCACTCAATTTTATCAACTGATCGGAGATGGGGGAGAGACTTCTACTGCAGGTGCTTCTTCATCTCGACAGCATCCTCGACAGGATACTCGAATTGAGGTGAAACCGTCTAAGGGACAATAAGTATTTTACGTATTTATCAATTTTTCTATAATTATTATTAATTGTAATACCCGATCGATTATTTATGCAGTTTGCTTCCGAGTAATTACACTTCCCGCCTTGTCACGAATGCACTAAAATCAGTGGTGTGGCCTTACAGAGTAACTTCGTGGAGTAACGTTCCCACTGGCAAGAAAAAAGCTTTTTTTGAAAAGTTTAAGGTAACTTTATAATAATATTATTATTTTTTATTTTAAAATAATTATGGAATTCAATTTAATTGAAGAAACTAGCAGTATGGGAACCGCAACACGAGACACATGTGGAGCATCTATTCTGTGAGAAAGCGCTTGATCGGATGAAAGACCTAGTCACCTCTATGAAGAAGAAGTGGAAGGAGGACGGCTGGATTTATAATATGGGGACAGACAAGGAGAGCCGCAACATCTGGGAGCGGCTAGTTAATTATTGGCTAGATCTAAGAACATAGAGAAGGCCGAGAAGTGCAAGCAAAATCGGCTTAGCGACCCTAACGGGCAAGGCGTCGCCAGACATCGGGCTGGCTCTCGGATGATTTACGAGCATGGTCTCGCTTTTGTAAGTATTAAATTTTATAATACTAGCATTAAAATATTAAATTTTATTAAATTTATTTTAATTTAATTGATTTTTTTTATAGGAGCAGGAGTACGGACGGAATCCCTCCCATTTCGAGAGGCTGAATTTTGGACATCCATGCAACGAGTCTGGACAGTCTACCTACGGCCGCACAACCAACCTACACGTAAGTGTTTTATAATTTATGGTTTAATTTTTAATTTAATTAATTATATTTATTAATATTAAATTATATTTACATATTTTTTAAATGTCAGAATAAGATGAAACAAACCCTTCAAGAGATTCAAACTCGGTCAACACCCACCCCGGAGAATTCTTCCCCCACCCCTATTGACGAGGACCAAATCTATTTAGATTTGGCCGGCCGCAAAAAGGGGAAGATTCTAGGATTAGGCAGTCACAGTAAGACTGCCCGCCTATATTAGGCAGTCACAGTAAGACTCCATCGGCTCTTACCCTTCCACCGCCAATCTTGAAAGTCAACTCTCTGATGTGAGAAAGGAGAAGAAGTTGGACAAGTTGGACAAATTAGAGAGATCTCAGACAAAGAAGAAGAAGTCGAAGAAATGGACGAAGAGATCGGAGAAAGAGGCATAAATGATGAGTAATTTGATTGCCCAAGCCTCGAAAATAATGGGTAAGGATGCTCCCGTATTTCCAGCCATTGAAGAACCAACGGGTCAGAGTGATGAGGATGAGGAGGTCCTCGGACTTGATGATGACGAGTTTGATTCCGATGAGTAGTTTATTAATTTGGTTGAATTGTTGAACAATTAATTTATGTTTATATTGAATACTTAATATTGTTATTTTATATAAATTATGTTGGATGTTTTCATTTTTGTTGTTGAACAATTACTTTATGTTCCACATTAATTTTTTTTAATGATATACAAATTTGATCAAATTGAAAAAAAAAAGTAACTCAATTTGGAATTATATATAATTCCAAAAACATTAAATTAAATAAACTAATTAAAAATTTTTAGTAATGTCAAATAATAAATTTAGAACATTATAAATAATTATTGTAAAATATTATAATAAACAAATTAAAAAGCAAACGAAAATTATTTTGAAGAATTTGAAAAAAAAACGTGACTCAATTTGAAGTTACATACAATTAATTGTAAAAAACAAACAAATTAAGAAATTTTAGTACATAATAAATTTAGGACATTATAATATTTGTTCACACACACATATATATATATATATATATATATATACATAAAAAAATTAGAAATAATAAACAATTAATTAGATGCATTTTTAAAAAATGGGACTCAATTTGGACTTATTTTGATGAATTTAAAAAAAAAACGTGACTCAATTTGAAGTTACATACAATTAATTATAAAAAAAAACAAACTAATTAAGAAATTATAGTGCATAATAATATTTATTCAGATATATATATACATAAACAAATTAGAAATAATAAACAATTAATTAGATGCATTTAAAAAAATGGGACTCAATTTGACCTTATATACAATTAATTGCACTAAAATGAAAAATAACGACAAGTGCCCGAGTGGAACACGTCATCTCTGAGTCGCCCAGAGGTCTCGTGTTTGAAACCCCTTAGGCGCGAAATTGAGGATTTATTTCTGAGCCTATGAAAGCTCATATATAATATGTTGCGTGCACATTACAATGCTTGGGGAGGGCCTGGGTTCGAACCGGCTTGGCCCCAATTTTTTTTCCACGAATTTTTTTTATTTAATTTTAATATATCCAGAGACTTTGCGACCGCCAAGGACGGTCGTTAAATAATAATTAATGACCGTCACGGCGGTCGCCAAATATTTACAACAAATAATATCAAAATTAAAAAAAAAAAAAGCGGTCGCTAATATTATTTTAACGACTGCCGTTGCGGTCGCAAACTTTTCAAACCGGGTCAAAAATCGGACACTTTTAGCGACTATTTAGCGACTGACTAGACGCACGTCCTCGTGGTGCCTCGCTCTGGGGTGACCCCTCTGTGACGGTGTTTGCCTATTCGGTGTCTACGTGCAAGTGTACACGATCGTTATTGTGGTGGCAAGATTGACCAAGTTTTAATATATATCGAACCCAAAGGAGACGGGGATTTGTAAGGGAAGATTAATGTTCTTAATTCGAAAACACAAAGCAAGTAAAGGGGATAAGGTATCTATAGTCTACAAGTGCGTCAATCTAGTAAACTACCTATCACCTTGATTCACAAAGTGAGCAAATGTGTGAGAGATGTGTCAGTGTACTATCCTATGTTTCGTGTGGTGAAGTTTCACTTACTCATGCATGAGGTATTATACAATCAATGGGCAAGCCACTCAAACATGCAAATGGTCTGCCTAAATGCACATAAGAGTCTCTAATTGTCTTTCTAATTCACTAAGGCAATTCTCATTATCTTAGGAATTTTAACAAACACCTAACATGCAATGGCCTAAAAACAAGAAGATTTAGGAAAATAGCCCAACTCTCGTATGAGACTAAATCCTAATGGCCCATATAATCAATTAAGCATATTAAGCACTCTTGCAAACCATCATAGTAGAGAATTGATCATACAACAACTCAATGCACTCATAAGATCAACATATACACCCCACTACTCCATAGGAATCATACACAAACACACTAAGAGATTAGCCCATGGCTAATTTTGTAAACAAAATGGAAATTGAATTAACTACGGTCATAATTGCGCAAGAATTCTAAAGAGTATACAAAAATTCACCTATTACAATTGGAATTGAAAAGATACAAGTTTACCTCTATAAGCTTGAAATTAATCCAACAATGCAAATTGAAATTTAATCGGTAGGAATGTAGCTGGAGATATACTAAGTATGCTGGAGAAGATGGATCAACGATCCATACGGTAGATCAAAAGATATCGAAGAAATCGTAGGTGGAAATTTAAGAACACCAATTTAGAAACTTCCAATAACTTTTCCTAATCTAGAGAGAGAATATGATGATGTATGTGAATCTAAAATTCTAAGTGTCCCCCTTGGAAATCTGAGATGAAAATATATATAGTACCCTTGGATTATTGACTAAGATGCCCTTCATTAAAACGTACAAAAATACGAAAATAGCCCTGAAATTTTAGAATTCCAAAACTGGTGTCGACCGTGAACTGGAAGGCTGCCGATCGTGATCGGCAGCGAGTTCGCACGCATTGTCCAACTGCCGAACTCCTCCGTGCCTCCTATTGATCGCGATCACGCACGAGGTCACGCGCGCCGTTGTCTGCCGATCCAGAACAAATCCGCGTGATCCGTGTTGACGTGCTGCCGATCCAAGGCGACGTCCTGTCGATCCCACTCCTTAGCTCTAGTCAAGCTCGACTCTCCTCATTTTCGTCATATCTTGAGTTCTAGGACTCCAATTGACTCTATTCTTCTTTCGTTGTGACCCTCTCTTCAAGCTCTTCAACATGGAAAATTAATTTCTTCATTTGGCCAAACTCCAGATTTCCGAACTTTTCTCGATCTTACTCGTTTCTTCCCCATTTTGCTCATTTTTATCTATAAACACAATTTTATAGCCAAAAAGGGTTAATAGCACAATTTATACCATATTAGGGTCAAATATGAACATAAGCACACCAAAAGCATATAGAAATGAATACAAAAACATGCAATTACGATCCTAATCACACCCCAAAACTAGATTGTTGCTCGTCCTCAAGCAACGAAGCGATAAGATAGGGGAATAATTGTATGTATTAAGCGTTAAGCACAAGATCAACGCCATAGAATCATCACTCAATATCTAGCAATCTAAAATACAATATCTTCCAAATAACTATCGAAATCAAATCAATAAACATATTGTCAAGTCAATGAATCATAATCCTCTCAAGATAAGTGTTTCGCTCAACCCTCAAGTGTTTATACTTTCTCGTACCTCACACAACATGCAAATACTACCATAAGCTTGGCTCAAGTCTCAAATTCTCCACCACTTGAAATGACAAATCAATCACACATCATTGAGGACTTTTTAAAGGTTGTAGTGTTGGCTCTTTGGTAGGGAATGATCATATGGAAAGTGACTAAGTATGATTACTAAAGCATAGAAAGAATCATCATGTAGATCATCTCTTTATACAAATAGCAATCTCATCTTCATGCTTTTTTTTTTTTTTATCAAAATTACACTTCTAAAAATCAATCTTCCCTTTGCAAAATTTTGAACATGCTCACAACACTTTGGTCAAACATGACCAATTTTTCATGAAAAGTCAACCTTTTTCTTTAAAGCTCTTTTTGCACTTGCCTTTGCACATTTTTGCATCAATCCTTGCATATTGGAATATCTTCCCACCTTGGCCACCCATTTCTTCATCATATCACCAATCTTCGTTCCTTCTTTTACTCTACTAATCATAAGGACAAGAGTGGAGACATGAGTCATGCAATGCACAATAAGGCACAATACACAATCAATCATAAAAAATTCAAAGCAAAATATCAAACATCATCAATACGCAATATCATCCCAAAAACCTACAAATTGTAGCAATTAATAAAAATTTCAAATCACTACATAACAAATAAAACTATGAAATCATTGGAATAAAACAAGATAGGGATAATAGAGTGCTACCCATCCTTATGAAGTTAGATTGAAATCATCACTTCACGAAGGAGGATAATGCGGATGAGGAAAGTGGCCCTCTCCGATGTGCCAGTTCATCATTGCACGTTGGGCTTCAAGGATTTCTTCCATATTGTGGGACATAGTGTTCACATTCCTGTTAATAGAGTCTGCCGTGTTGTTGAGAAGATGATAGCTATCAGTCAACCTTGTCATGTCCGATCGAAGAAAGGAATAGTCATTCCTAAGATCGTCCACGTCGGTCCTCAACAACCTTACCTCATAGCCCCAATCATTATAAGTCAATCCTTCAAACACATGTCCACCACCTGATTATAATACTCCTCTTGCATCGACTCATGTCCTTCTTCTTGCTCATTTCCTTGGGGTTGGGCGCTTGATTCACCCTTCTGTCTCTTGAACGTCCTTCGATTAAATTCCTCCTTTGTTTGCAAGTGCAGAGGGGAGCTAAGCAACAAATTCTCCTCCTTCGTCACTGTAATGAGGTCATAGTCAAGTAGAGGGAATAGGTCTTTTTAGTTTGTTGCTATGACGAAAATGACATTTCCCCTCTTCTTGAAAATCTTTGTATTAATCAAGAAGGTCAAATCAACACGCTCGGGTGCAATTGCCACTCTATTCGTTGTTGGACTTACCTTTTGCAACATAAAAGTGACTAATCCACCATAACAACAATTTGTCCTTGTGACTTGGTGGCTGAGATTCTTCTAAAGATAAGGGCCAAAATTAGCTCTTTTTGACATGGAGTGGAGAATAAACAACTCTTCACCTCGAACTCTACTTCCTTCGATTCTAGAAAAAGCAGTGTTTGCTAGCACCTTATGCACATAAATCAAGATAGGATTTGCCAGGTGAGATGCTCTAGAGCTTTGGGCTACATACTCTCCTCAGACTTTGCTAATCAAGTTCCATGTTTCTTGGGCTCGTGTGAATCTCTCCCACGAATAGAAGTTATTCCTAGACACCTTCTCCGCACAACCAAAGATTCAGTTGATTTGATCAGTCGTTAAAACAAAGTCCTCATTTTTAAAACGAAACCTTGCCTTGGTAGGAATTCCATCAACCTCCACCACTACTAATGTGCTAAAGAATTCGATGCATGCCGATTTGGAATACCCATAAAACTCCATGGAGAGTACACCCTTCCAACCAATCCTTTCAAACAATTCTTCGACATCTTCACCAAAGTTGCAAAGTGTAGTGGTTCTCTTATCATAGTACTTTCCCGTATAAAACTCTACCTCCTTCACTTTTGCAAACAATTTGAAATACGTATCATTATCCCCGAAGAAAAGTTCATGGTTGGATGGCTTATCACCACACTTTGTTTGACATGCTTCCTCTAAAGGGGGATCATTCCACTTTTCGCTTTCCTTGGAACTTGATGCTTTTCCTTTCCCTTTCTTAACCATTCCTACAAAATTCCGTATATAAATCAACCAAATATAAGATGTGCGTAGAGTGGGATTTTCAAGATAGGAACATAAACCAAAATATATTCATGCCAATATACTCATTACTTCAACAAGCCTATTCCGATTGAAAACAAAGGGTGATAACTAAAAATTCAGGAATTGGTCATTCAAACCAATAGTTATGCCAATTTCATTCATCAATGAGTCCTCGAGTAAGCAAACATATAGGTGAATAAACATCATGAACTCATCCTATTATCAATATATCCTTAACTCCAAACAATGAGCACAACATTATCACGAAAATCAAATTTTTGGCCCAAATTCCTGAAATTTCATAAATATGCCTACACCTAAAATTTTAATCTTCAATTAAGTCCAAAATACACAAAATTGGCATGCAATTGAATTCCTAAATGATTGCCCATCAACAAAATAGCATATATTGTTGGTCCCGAAACGAGTACAATCAGTGTATGGGGGGGAATACACTGATGTCAGATTTTTCTGAAAGACTCAGAAAAATGCTCTTACACTCTCAGTCAGGATTTCCTGAATTACTCAGTATGCTGAAGGTCCACAAGGACAGCAGGGACAATTCAGTAACGAGTCAGATAAACTAAGTGTGAGTAAAGTGCCTGGAAGCTCAGTAGAGATAACAAACCTACTGACTGCTAGGAAGCGGGTCAGTTGGACTACTATCTCAGTGAGCTAGAGTACGTGCGGAAAGTGATCCCTTAGGTTCTACTCGTTTTAGTTTCTGAAATTTTTTTCTCTAAACTTGCTTAGTAGACTGGTGGTTAAGGCTGAGTGCACAGTATTAAGATTCAGGATGATTGATTCAGTCCTGAAGATAAAAACAATGCAGAATGTTCAGTTTATTATGATGAAAGTTATGATCCTGAACAGAATAGTAAATTAGCACCCAGGGGACTTTTTAACGTGGTTCGGAGATAACCAACTCCTACGTCCACGACCTGATTTAACAGGAAGCTATCCTCAAAACCCTGAGGATAGGTACTTGGTTTTTACGTGCCAAGGGACACGAATAGCAAACTTCCTCTCTTAGGAACTGACCCCTGGGCGTTTTACAAGTCCCAGTCCTTCTAACCAACCAATCTCACACCCTGAGTCGTTTGGTATTCTGGTTTCCAAGTGAGATAGCTCCAGCAATACAAAATAGTGCTAAATATTAGAGCTATCGATCTAAGAAAATACAGAGTGAATCCTACTACAACACTAGGGAAATTTAATTGCTGAGTGTTGTTTATAGTATGCTTTGAGAGCTTGGATTCTTAAGAGTTTTCTCTTGGAAATTTCCCGTTAGCCTTGAATGAGTGCAAGGCTCTCCATATTTATAGGTAAGATTCAAAATAGATCCGTTGGAGGAGATCAAATCAAATCTTTCCTATTTTAGGGCGGTTGCAGGCTAGAAATACTGTTTGACCTAATCGCCATGCTTATTCTGGCAAGTTTGTCCCATCGCCTGCAATTCTAAGACGCATTAAATGCCGCATTAAATACTGCGCAGACTCCGTATATACATGTCGAAAGATCATTGGCTCTCCGTTCTTACGGCTAGTTGACTTTCAGACATTTGTCCTTCCTCGTACATTCAATACTCTGAGTCTCTTGTTAATAACTCAGTCTGAATGTTTGTCTTATTGGAGTCTTACTGACATTCTCTTTGTCTCTTGTCCCATAGCATAAATAACCTTTTTTTTTGCTTTGGACTTACATGGTTCAGGTGATCTGAACTAATGCCCGAGTCAGGTCTTATGTGCATTCAGCACAGCCTGATAGATTATTCAGCCCAGTATGTGTAACCTTTTTGCTTTGGACTTACATGGTTCAGATAAACGGAACCAAGACCTAAGTCAGGTCTTAAGTGCATTCAGCACAGCCTGATAGATTACACTTACTCTTCACTGACTAAGATCTGTCCTGAGTATGCTTAGTGTACTCAGTAGAAACATCAGCCAATGGTACTTCAGGATTGACTTCAGGACGGATTAAGAGGCTTCGATCTTCAGCTTCAGACCAGGCAATCTTCAGCAAGACTGACTGACTCCTTCAGGATGGATTACACTTCAGACTTCAGTAAATTGGGTCGACTCCAATATTCTTCAGTCTTCAGCAAGTTCCTCCTGTACTGAATTCCTAACCTAACTATCCTGAACTATTTGATCCTGAACAACTATACTTAGGCAGATTCATCAGGGGTTTTGGGATCTAATCAAAATACTCAGATTGTCCCAACATATATGCATCATCAATTGTACAAAATCTCAACAAAATCAAAAAGCCCCAATTTTATTGCTCAAGAACCCTAATTTTTCAATTTCAAATTCCTAACAATTCAACCATGGAATTCTTATAAACATGCAATAGATAGGTAGAGGAGAGTGAGTAGCACATACCTGTGGAAGAATTTGATGAGAGGAAGTGTAGAATTTGAGAAGCAAAAATTTCCTTTTCCTCTTCTTTTTTTTTCGTGAGTTTTGAGAAAGAGAGAGAGATGCAAGACTCTATTGTTTAAGTGTGTATTTGTGTGTTTAAGAGTGTATAAGAACGAGTAAAGGGTGAGTGGGCTTACCTTGGAAATTGTGTGTACCTTGGAAACATTCAGGATGATTGATTCACTCTTCTTCTTTTCTGGCTTCTTTCTTTCACTGTAAAGTGCCTCTGGAGTTTTACCATCACTTACTTCTTCCTAGTAAAATTTGATTGGCCCATCCTCCAGAACATCTAGCATCCGATCATGAATGGCTCCAAGATGATTCTCCATTCTGAATTTCCAGTAGTCATAATCTTCAATGGAGAATTCTGGCAACTTCCTCATCTTGGATCCACTCTTCTTGTATGAAGCCATATCTGCAAGTGGTTAGATAAAATGCACACAGAGTTTTCTAAAACCATTTTCAGGGATCTGTCCAGGTGACCACCAAAAGCTTTCTCAGGCTGTGGTCATTTGGATACACAGCTCGGATACCACTTGTTGCTCCCAAATGCAGGTTTTAGAGAATGAATACCCTGAAACAAGTCTAGAAGGGGGGGTTGAATAGACTTGTAGGGATTCAAAACCTTTATCCAATTTTTCGCTTATTTCAAAAACAGCAGACTACTTGAGATAGTCTGAATTTGAAAATTGTGCGCAGTGAAATTTTGTGCGGAAGTGTTTTAGTGAAAATCAGTTTTTAGGTGATGTGCACAAATAAAGAACAGAAAATAAGAATGCAAGACACAAGGGATTTATAGTGGTTCGGACGAAAGGTCCTACTCCACTCTCCACAATCCAACTGGAATTGTGGGGCTCTCCACTAACTTTACTCACTCACTCACTCACAAATTTTGAGAGCACTACTCTCTTACAAACAGTCAATGCTTAAACAGCGATCGACTTCTAACAGCTTCTACAAAGCTTTACAAAAGATAAGTATAAATGTAGGGTGTTGAGTGCGAGTAATGATTTTGACAGAGTTTCGGCAAGGTTGAAGTGCGTGTAAATCCAGTACTGAAATCATCACTGTTACTCTAATTTATAGGGTCAAATATGTAGCCGTTGGGATGGACTAGAAATCTGAGATACTATAATCTCGTATTCAATCAATCATTGAGATTGATTGAATCTCCTTCTTGATTCCCATCAATCTTCGCGATCTACAATCAATGAAGTTTGTCGCCTTGATTGATTGATCTTCTATTCTGGGAATCCCTTTTTTTTATCGCAAGTCAACCCTTAGAGTGATTCTGAAGAATCTGGGCGGAGCACAAGACATCAGCTGATCTATCTCCTCAGCTGGTGTATGGTCTGCTGACACTTGGACCTCAGCTGATGTGCAGGTCTGCTGGTGTGCACCTCAGCTGATCTTCTGGACCTGGTCTGGAAACTTTTGATCCTTGGTCCTTGTCTTGTCTGCGACTTGCTCAACTGATCAGCTGATCTTCTGATATAAGCTTATCTGTCTCTTCTGATATACTCCTCTTAGTACTCCAGTGTCAACTGCTCAAATCTTCTGTCTTCTAGAATCGGCTAAGCCTTCTTTTCCATGATAGCTTCGGATCTTCTAGGCAGCAAGGTTGATTCCCCCTTACTCGAACCTATCTAATCCTAACTACTAATCAGCTGACTAACAAGTTCAGCTGGTCCTATTACAAGCTGATTGATTTATTATATCATCAAAACATCTAACAAGAATATCCTAACACTTCTTGATATTTCAAGAACTACAAAATTCTCTCAACTTCTGGCCGTCGAACTTCCTTCCGTTGTCCGTTATGATAGATTGCGGTAGTCCAAAACGGCAGATCAAATTCTTCCATATAAAACTGATCATCCTTTCTTGCGTTATTGTTGTAAGTGCCTCGGTTTCAGCCCATTTAGTGTAATAGTCTACTACTATCAACGGTAGGTGGAAATGGGCCGATCAAGTCGATACCCATTTTGCAAAAGGCCATGGGCTGAAAATAGACTTTAGTTGAGTAGCTGGGGAGTGGATGTTAGGTGCGAAAAGTTGGCACTTTCGGCACTTTCACGCGAAGCTGATGGCATCCTTGCGAAGATTGGGCCAGTAGTACCCTTGTCTGATTATCTTATATGCCAAAGCTTGCCCCCTAACGTGGTTTCCGCAAATTCCTTCGTGGATTTCTTCTACCACCTCGAACCCTTGCTTTTTAGATAAGCATTTTAGTAGGGGTAGAGAGAATCCCCATTTCTAGAGTTGGTCATCCACCAACGTATATCTGGCCGCTTGCTTCACTAGTCGACTAGCTTCCCATGTATCTTCAGGAGTCATTCCGTCCTTCAATTATTTTTGGATCGGAGTGCGCCAATCTTCATTATCTTCATCGCCTTCCTGCCCCACACTCGAGGTCTAATTTACTTTGTAATCGGACATCGAGGGGTTCTTCAGCTTGGTGACTACGACCTCAGTGACTTCTGCTTCGTCGTTACTGGTAGCTAGCCAGGCTAGGGCGTCTGCTTGTGTGTTCTCCAGTCTTGGTATCTGATTGATGTAAACCTGCGTAAACATTGAGATCAGATGTGCCGCTATCTTCTGGTATGTCATCATCTGCTGATCCTTTGCCTCGTACTCCCCCCGGACTTGGGATATTATTAGCTGGGAATCTCTAAAAATTTGGAGATTGGATGCCCCCACAGCTAATGATAACCTAAGTCCGGCATCAATGCTTCATATTCCGCCTCATTATTAGTTGCTCTGAAATCAAACCAAATCGTGGAGGTGAAGACTTGTCTGTCTGGGCTGATCAGAACTACACCGGCCCCTGCTGCTGTGCTAGTTGATGATCAGTCAATGTAGAGATGCCACGGAGCTATACGTCCCCTCATCGGATCTTGCGGGAAAGTCAGCTCGACGACAAAGTCATCGAGTGCTTGTCCCTTAATCGCTGTTCGAGGAGCGTAGGTTATACCGTATTGGCTGACCTCTAGTAACTATTTCAACAAGTGCCCTGCCGTGTCCGGTCGCTGCAGTATTTGCCTTAGTAGGAATGTCGTCAACACTTCCACCGGGTGGTCGAAGAAGCAGGGCCTCAATTTTCTAACACTCATCACTAGTGCGTAGGCTAGCTTCTCTGTTGGGGTGTATTGCAACTCAGCTTCGTGTAGGACTTGGCTCACGTAGTACACTGGTAGGTGTGTTTTTGCCTCTTCTCGAACCAAGACGGAGCTAATTGCAACCTCCGATGAAGCAAGGTACAGGTACAGCTTCTCACTAGGTACCGGTTTTGATAGGATTTGAGTGTTTGCCAGGTATGCTTTAATATCTTCGAAAGATCGTTGACACTCATTCGTCCATTTGAAGTGGTTTTTAAGGTGAAGCTTATTGGCTTTAGCCGCTTCCCTATATTTGTGCGTGTTTGCCTTGATTGCCTCAAAAATGGATGATTCCGATCACCAAACCTGGAGATAAACCTGTTCAAAGCTGCCATACATCCGATTAATCTTTGAATTTTCTATACGGAATCGGGTGCGCTCATTTCAATTATGCATTGGACCTGCGTCGGATTGATTTCTATTCCTCGTTGGCTCACCAGATGTCCCAGGAACTTCCCTAAATGCACACCGAAGCTACTCTTCTTGGGGTTTAACTTCATATTGTAGTGGCGTAGTATGTCTAAGGTTTGCTTTAAGTGGTCGAGGTGATCCTCCTTTCGCAAACTCTTGACAACTATATCGCCCACATATACCTCCATAGATTCGCTGATGTGTTGGTCAAACATCTTATTCACCAACCTTTGGTAGGTCGCTCCGGCATTGATGAGTCCGAACGACATCCTTTCCTAGCAATACATGTTTTTGTTGGTATAGAACGCCGTATGTTCCTGGTCATCTGGGTGCATTGCTATCTGGTGATAGCCCACAAAAGATTCCATGAACGTCATCATCTCATGGCCCGCGGTGCTATCCAAAAGCTGATCAACGTGGGGTAGTGGGAAGTTGTCCCTCGGGCATGCCTTGTTTAGGTCCTTGAAGTCGATGTATAGTCTCCTCATCCCGTTGGTCTTCTTCACCAGAATGGGGTTCGCTACCCACTGTGGACATAAGGCTTCCTTGATCAGCTTGTTGTTGAACAGCTTCTCAACTTCGGTGGTTAGGGCCGCGTACTTGTCTTGTCCGTACTTCCTTCACTTTTGGCGGACATGTTTCCTCGTCGGGTATATGTTGAGTCGTTGACATGCATGCTCCAACGTGATTCCCATCATGTCTTGATGGGACCAGGCAAACACGTCCAAGTTGGACTTCAAGAATAACTCCATCTTTGACCGGTACGGTTCTGGCAACTCGGAACCTATGAAAAGCTCCAAGTCCCTCTTCGGGTCCACCGGGATTGCTGTCAATTACTCCATGGGGGTGTCCTTCCTGTTTCAACTTTTCCACCTTGGATCGCTGATGAACTCATCCCATTCTTCCTGTGACATCTGCGTTATAGATTTTTTGACTTGACCATCTTTGATCTGAAGCAAACATTCACGAGCCTTCTTCTGATCACCTTTTATGGTAACGACACCTTTAGGAGTTGGGAACTTGATACAATAGTAGTAGGTCGAACACGCCACTTTGCATTCATTAATGAAAGGGCGGCCAAGGAACCCGTTGTAGGAGGACTGCTGGTCGACAACAAGGAAATGTATTAACCTAGTCAGTCTCCGCTCCGGGTCCTCGGCCGATACAAGCTGGACGCTCAACCTAATACTACATAGGGGGACGGTTACAGCTTCTCCGAACCCCACTATCGTAGCATTACTAGGTTCTATATACGACTCAAAATCACCTAAGGCATCTAAGGTGAATTTGAAGATAATATTGGTGAATGCGCCGGTGTCCACAAGCAGTCTGTGAACTCAGACGTTCATTATGTTGGAGCTTATCACCAACGAGTCATTGTGGGGCGTCAGAATCCTCTCCAAGTTCGCCGAAGAGAACGTTAGTCCCTCTGAAGGTTGTGCGGCGGGCTTAAAGCTAGAGGTGCCTTCCTAAACCTGATTTACGGCCCGGACTTCGGCCTTCCTTTATCTTTTAGAGATGGAGGATCTCCCATCCTGGAGACCTCCGGCAGCTCCGATCACTTCCTCGAGAACCAGGAGTTCTCGAGTAGGTTCTAAGTTTTGCTGAGGTTGGGGAGGTGCCCTTCGCCTATGTTGAGGGCCACGTCGGTCCTCGTCTTCTCCTTCGTCATCGGAGACCTCCCACCTCTCTACCCTGGTTCTCTTTGCCGGTGCCTTTTTTATAAACTCGGTCAGCTTCCCGTCCTCATAGAATTTTTACAACTGCTTGAGGAGGTCACGACATTCGCTGGTAAAGTGGTCGATCGACTAGTGGTAGGCACAGTATTTGTTGGGGTTGAGCTTCGCGCTATCCTGGCGGATTCTCCTCGGCTCGTCCAACATGCCTTTATCTTGGACCGTGGTAAAGACATGGTCAACGGAGATGGTGAGCACTTGGTTGAGCTTCTCCTTGAACTCATCTCCATTACCGAAAGCTTTCAAGTTCCGGGGAGCTTTGTATGTGTCCCTGGACTTTTCCCGTATGGCTTCTTCTCCTCCGAGGTACCGACCTCTTTCTAGAGTGCCTCTTGCATAGCCACGAACACCCCAGCTTTGTGTCGAAACTTGGTGTAGGTGTTCGGGCATGCTAGGTGCATTTCCTTCCAGAGCTCGGGGCCTTTCTTGAGCCCAGCCATCACTGTGACGATTTTGGTGTCCTCGCTCACCAGTTCACCTTCAAATAGGATCTTATCGAACCTCTCCAGGTACTGCTGGTCGGTCTCATTGTTGCCCTGGTGGATGTTGGCGAGCTGGTGCTTTTGGGTAAGGTAGGATCCGAACCCGGAAAAGTGGGCCAAGAACTCCCGAGTGAGCTGGCCAAAGGACTGTATCGACCCCGGGGCAAGCGAGGAGAACCAGCGATGAGCTCGATCCCCGAGGGTCAGTGGGAAGTTTCGGCACTGAGTGGCATCGGTGGCACCCACCGAGATCATATAGTCTGCATACTTGGCCAGGTGGACCTTCGGGTTGAATTCGCCCTCGTATGCAGACATCACCGGGAATTGGATTTTCTTTTGAACCCGTGCTCTGAGGACGGCAAGTGCCAACGGAGATGCGAGGAGAGTGGTGGCATCGGGGCCACCAGATTTGGCTGCTACTTGCATTTGTAGCATCTCTACGGCCTTTTTCAATCTCACTACAAGAAATTTAACAAATTACAACGAAAAAATTTGTCATAAAATATTTATTTTTCGTCACAATAAATATTTGGTGACAAAAATTTTTGTTGCAAAAAACCTCGTTGAAAGTGTGTGGTATTTGGTAAATGTGACGCTTTTCGATTCGTCATGAAAAAATTCACATTTGGTGACAATAAAAGACAACATCACTATATCATTTCATCTATAGTGACAAATAAATCGTCACTTTTGGCATCAAATTCTTGTCGCTAATATGGTGTTTCGTTACTAAAAGGTCAATTTGACACGACGATCTAAATTCTTGTCACGAAAAAATTATTTATTTGCGACGATTATCCATGTATTACACTACTCACCAAATGTTAGTGACATTATTTTTGTCACAAATAGATAAATTATTTCGTCATATTTTATATAATTCATCACGAAATAATATTTATTGTGACGAAGTAGTAATCGTTATTACATGTATACATATAAAATGACATAAAAGTTTGTCATCAATGAGTGTAATTAGTGACAAATTTTTTATTGTAGTTATATATGTACATATAAAATGACAATAAAATTTTTCATCAATGGATGCAATATAGTGATAAAATATTTATCGTCCCTAAATGATGTATAAATGGTGACAAATTAATTTTGTCAGCATAATATACTCTTTAGAGACAAAGATAATAAACATCGCTAAAGTTTTAAATACATTGACAATTTTCTTTTGTCATATTTTAAATTTTTGTTAAGAAAAATATACACTAAGATGACTAAAATTGAATCGTCATTATACGCATAGATATAACGACAATTTATTTCTTCACCAAATGTCAGAATTTAATGACAAATTGATTAACGTCGTTAAAAGATATGAAATTGTGACAAAATATTTTGTCATAAAAAAATGTGAAATTGTAACAAATCATATTGTTATTATATATTTAGATACAAAGGTGACAAATTACTTTTATTGACTATTATTTGAATATTTATATATTAAATTAATATTAGATTTTCTTTAAAGCAATAAAAAAATTGGCATGATAAAATAATTTCAATAACTAAATATAATAAAAAAAATTAATACAAAAAAAACTAAATTAAAGATAAAAAAATTAATTTGCACTAAACACAATACTCACTCAAGTCATTAGAAAGCAACAAAAAATAGTTGTTATCATAACACGAAACAAACTAAAAAAAAATATCTTGACTTCTTTTATAATTTCATCCCTTTTTCCGCCAAATACGCCATAAGTTTGGCAAGTGTTGCACCTAGAGAGAGAAAATAATTGTTGTATTATGAATACTTGGAGAGAGAATGGTACAAGAGAGACATATTTATAGGTGTGCAAGTGTGGGGTGACACCTTGTGAGCCTATTTGGCTTTAGGTGTTGACACGGGGTTTCAACCCTTGTCTTGACCCGTCATCATGCTACCATTACAATGTTCGTCCTACTACATGTCTACTTCCTCCTTTTACACACGTTGCTGAGACCCTAGTCCTAAGTGAGCTCTGAGGCCTTACGCGGTTTCGGGGCAACATAGATGTGGACTCTGACTTAATCTCTCTGAAGGTAGGGAAGCTCGCTGCCGAACTTCTCTCTCTTGGCCTAGCGGATCAACTGGCTTTGGGCCATCGGGGCTAGGGATAATTTCTGCACAATTTCTGCACAAGTTGGCGACCTTCTTAACCATTGAGATAATTAATCTTATAATTATCCTAGGGTAGTTCGTCTATCAACATTAATTTTGTTAATTAATAATTATGTTCATTTTTTGAATATTATGTTAATTATATTAATTTTTTTAATAGTTAATTTTGTTAATATTATGTTAATTATATAAATTTTATTAAATACTAGTAATTATTAATTTTGGTAATTTTTTATCATATATTGTTAAATACTATTATGTTAATTATGTTATTATATTAATTATAATATTATATTAATATAAGAATTATTTTTTGTTTTGATGGATTATGGATATTATAGGAATTAATGGGGTATGTTTAGTAATGTATGATAATTTTTTAATTTTATTGAATTATGTTTAACAAATGGGTTATATTTAGAGAATTTTGGGTATGAATAGTGACACTCATTTATAAATTGGTTCACAATATTTATTGAAGTATAATTTTTTTTCTGTACAGAATCATATTTTTTTCAGCACAGAATTAATTTGTAATTAGTGTCAATTTTATGAACAATTTGGTAATTTTCCTAGAACACAAAGGAACACAAATTTAATAATTTTTCTTTTTATCTTTCCATTTATTTATGTATTAATATGTACATGGAAAAAAATTTGATTCTAATAGACATAAAATATGGTACTTATATTTTGTTACAACATAAATAAAATGTGATACTATAAGAACAAGGTTTTAAATGTAATTTTAGTTTAAAATGATTAATTGGTTTATTTTAATACTTTAATATAATATAAGACAAGGTAAATTTATTTTTCAAAATTTTGAAATAAATTTATAAATTTATATGGATATATTTATTAAGATATTTAATTTTTAAGTAGATTAAACATCGTCCCAAACAAATCACAGCATCATTCGAAGAGCATGTCAGAAAGGCAAGCAAATCATAGCATCATTCGTAGAGCCTTCTCAATTGACAGAGTCCTGCAGCTCCTTCATATGGATCTATTTGGTCATATCACTTCTGTAAGCTTAATAGTAGAAAATATATCATGTTGTTATTCACGATTATTCCAGGTACAAAAGATTTAGAGAGCACCAGCTAAGTTCTAATTTATTCAGTCTACAGGTTAAGGGGAACATCAGTTGAGGTAACCAGCTGATTCTATATAAGCAACTCTCGTTTAATTCTTTACTAGTTTTCAGCTGATTCTATATTAGCTACTCTCGTATAATTCTTTACTAGTTTTTGCTCCTTTCTTTCTTTTCTATCTGTATGAACTAATCTAGATCGGTAGTAAGTTAAAAGTTAGCTGATAACCTCAATCATGTTATGTCAGAAGATATAGAGAGAGAGAGAGAGTCAAGAAACAAGGGAGATAAGGAAATTAGAAGACTGTTGCAAAGTGCTCTGATCTGAATACACATCCAGAAAACTTTATCCACACTAAGAAATTTCTTTATCAACTGAGGGATAAGTCTTCTGCATCTGGGATTAATACCAAAATCGTCCCATAACTTTTCAACTTTTTCGATTTGATCCCATAACTATATAATATTTTAATTTAGTCCCATAACAATTCAAATCTAACCAAATTAGTCCCATAACTATGTAATATTTCAATTTAGACTCATAATAATTCAAATCTAATCAAATTAGTCTCATAACTATGTAATGTTTCAATTTAGTCCCATAACAATTCAAATCTAATTAAATTAATCCCAAATTTCACTACAAGAAAAATATTCTTTAGTCACAAAAATAATAGTGAGGAGATTTAATACCCTCACTAAATGTGCATTTTAGTTTATTTTTAGTGAGAGTATAAAAATACTCTAATTTGTTTATGTTATTTCCGGCGAATTGAGACTAATTTGGTTAGATTTGAATTGTTATGGGACTAAATTGAAACATTACATATTTATGGGACTAATTTGGTTAGATTTGAATTGTTATGAGACTAAATTAAAATATTACATAGTTACGGGACTAATTTGGTTAGATTTAAATTGTTATGGGACTAAATTGAAATATTACATAATTATGGGACCAAATCGAAAAAGTAAAAAAGATATGGGACGATTTTGGTATTAATCCCTGTTAAATTTGTTTTCAAAAATAAATTTAATTTTCGAAGTTCAAAATTTTTAAATCGTTTATAAAAAGGGAATTAATTCTACAACCAATTATGAAAATTCTTTTCCAAAATAAAATTTATTTAAATATATGTTCTCCTTCTTAAATTTGATATGAATTGATTTAATTTATTTTATATTAAAACATACCATAGTGTAAAAAGGCACGATTATCGTTTTTGGAAATGCGGCACAAAAGTATTTTTACTTTAATAGAAAAGCAACACTTGTGTAGAAATTTTTACGGTAGAAATCTTTCTTAAAAGTAACAAAAAGACAGAGCTGCCCTTCCATATCTTAACAACCAAGCACAGCAGCATGTGTCGCTGGCTTAATAACCGCACATTATTAAATAAGTAAAGAAAAATAATAATACAATGGGCGCTTAAGTAAATATACTGTGACGGGTGGCTTGGGAAGTACTAGCAGGTGATCACTTAATTTTTTTTCTATTAAAATTTATTTTAGTTATTATTTATTTGAAATTTGTATATTAATTTTATAAAATTCTTGTATTAATAAATTATAAATTTAAAAATTCACTCTCAAGCTATGTTACTATATTGACAAAAGTGTGTTTTAAAAAATAAAATATGTGTTACTAATCCTTAAAAAATTAATTTTTATACTTTTTAAAATTAAGTAACTATAATATAGTACTACCTCCGTCCCACGAATGTTTGCATACTTTCCTTTTTAGTTTGTCCCACAAAAGTTTGCATACTCCCAAAATGAAAATATTCCTTTAAATCTCCACCTTTAAAATCTTTACCTAATAATCTCCACCATACACATTCTACTCATTACACTTTTTCTTAAAACCTGTGCCCAGGAAAGTACCGCAAACTTTCCTGGGATGGAGGTAGTAGCATACATTTGCTCTAATTGTAACATAAATTTATTCCCCAATTTGTGTTACTAATATGGGTAAATATGTGTTACTTTAAGTACAAAATGAGTTTTTATAAGAATTAATATATGTTTGTTATTTATTTATTATACCATTAAAATTTATGTATATTGAATCATGTTGTAATACACATTTTACTATTTTATATGTATTATTATATGAAAAATAATTATTTCTATAAAAATAAATAATATATTAATTTGTTAAAAAAACTAATATTTATTCTTAGAGTAATACACATTTTACTCTTTATATTACACTAAAATATTTATTCTATAAAAATAAATGAATATATGTAAATAAGAATAACATTTATATGATAGTAACATAGATTTGTTCTAATTGTAACATACATTTGCTCTAATTGTAACCAACATTTGATCTCCATTTTGTGTTACTATATGAGTAAATGTGTGTTATTATATGTACAAATACATGTTACTATAAGGATAAAATATATTTTTATAAGAAAATATATGTTTTCTAATTTAATCATTATATCTTGAAATCTAATAAATATATATTTGTGAAAAATAATAATTTTCTTATGTAAACATACGTTTTGCTCTTGTATTATATGAAAAATTATTTATTCCATAAAATAAATGAATATATGTAAAATAACAACATTTAATATTATAGTAATATTAATTTTATCTTTTAGTAACATATATGTATTTATATAGTAACATAGTCTGCAGCAAACTTTTAAATTTGTGACATAATATTACTTGATTTTTTCTTTAGTTAACACATTAATTTTAAAAAAAAAGTTATGTGATTTAAAAAAAAAGAAAAAAAAAAGAAGAAGAAAGAAAATAGAGAAAATAAGCATGCATTGGTGAAATGGCCCAGGAAGCATGCGGAAGCGGAAGGTATCAGCCACATAATACCCGCGAGATACAAGTTAATTTCGCTGGAGGGCATGCGAGTCTTTTTTTTTTTATGTTTATTTTTAGTAATTTTTAATATAGAAATTTCTATATAAGTTTTTGTTTTAATAAAATAGCTGCCCTACGCACTTTTCTCAATCTCAATACTCTAAACACTACAAAAAAATGATGAAATAAATAGGGAATTTAGCGAGGGGTTGAGGTCCCTCTTTAAAAAATAAAATTAAAGAGGGCTTTAACGAGGGGCGAAAGTTTTTAAATTTAACAAGTACAAAATCAATTAACGAGAAAAAAGCCCTCGCAAAAGTGACGAGGGTTCTATCCCTCGCTAAGAAACGAGCGCAGGCCCTCGCCGAACCTTGAATCGGACCGAAACGAGGGTTGACCCGCGCTAAACCCTTGCCAATTTGCGAGCGCATCGCCCCTCGCCCGGTTTGCGAGCACCAGACCCTCACCAGTACTAAAATGGACCGAGCCGAAGGTTTAACCCTCGCCGGTTTAACAGCATTGGGGCCCTCGCCAATTAACGAGGGTTGACCCTCGCTATCCTTCAATATATATACCCACTGTCGGATTTTTTTCACAGAGGCACAAACCCTCTCTTTTTTTCACCCAAACACTGCCGCCGGCCCGCCGCTCCTTCTGTCGTCCGCCGGCGCCTGGTGCCTGAAAAATCACTTCCATCGGTCGGGATTTGTTCCCTATGAAGGTAATTACATTTCTACGGTAAATTTTTTCATTATAATCGGTTAAATTTTATAACTTTCTCTAAATATATATATATATATATATTGTATGTATATGTATATATGTGTATATATAATTATTTAGGTTGCTAATATTAATTATTTGTTGATTTATTATATATTAGTAATTATTTAATTAGTTAATTATATATTTAATTAGTAGTTAATTAAAATGCTATATATGTTAAATATTAATACTACCTATTTATTATTGATTTTTTACTTATATAATTGCTTGTTTAATTAATAAGTTAATTTTTTAATTAGTTGTTTAATTATTTAATTACTGTTTGTTAATATAATTTCTATGATATTAATTATTAATTATTGTAATGTATATTATATTTAATTAATAATGTACTATGTTATGATTATATGATAATGTATTATTCTATTACATATTATATTAATGTGTAGCACTATTTATTTTTTATTTATATTTTAATTAATTCTTTTATTGTAGGTACTATATCAGCGGTTGAGAAAAGGCTAGCTATACACTAAGTTCGAGGGATTACTGACAAACAATGTATGTATGCATTTTTAATTTATCTTTAATTACTATATATTAATTTATGCATATTATTATATTTATTTTACATGCTCGATATTTATAAATATACATGTTAGATGATCGATGTTTGATCTAGGAATAATGTTAAGTTTGATTATGAATATCACATGTTAGATGATCGACGTTCGATCTAGGAATATTTTATTTAGATATGATTATATATATATGGACGGAGTTGGGGTTGATGAATTGTTGGTTATTGTTTGCTGTTGGATTGCGCGTTCCGATTTAATTTTTATTAATTACATCGGAAATGGATGCACTAGGATCTTGATTGATTATTTGGGATATGATAAATCTAAATGAAACTCTGTCAAATTTTTTTTTAAAATATTAATATTTGCTTAGAATTTTGTATTGGAACGAAAATGATAATGCATGTAATTAAACTTTGATTGTTATTAATGTTGGTCCCAAAGGCAGGTTTTGGGAAGAATACACTTGAACAAGTCTAGAAGGGGGGGGGGGTTGAATAGACTTGTAAGGATTCAAAAACCTTTTTCAAAT
>JAPKLY010000263.1:369580-390749 GCA_026898435.1 Prunella vulgaris
TGATTTGTTTTATATCATCAAAACATCTAACACAGATATCCTAACAATTAATATGAAATAGATTGATATGAGTTATTCAAGTCGACGTTGGATGTATGGTCCGAGAACAATTAATGACATGATATGTCCCGAATTTCTTAGTGGTCTTGAATCATTTATAGAATTCGCGACTAGTAACTCGAAATGGATGAGTGAGGGAAACATGTCCACGCTCAAAATTTAGGTGTCGGAACCAGAGGTTTATAAAACCTGATGACGTGAAAGTACATTTGTATAAGAATGGGTTTATGACCAATTATTATAATTGGTTTTTGCATGGTGAGCTAAGTTGGGGTCCTTTGTCATACCAAAGTCATGATCGGTCGGCGTAGACATCGACTTCACATTGGGTTGACATCGACACTGAACAACCTAGCTCGTATCAGAATATGATGACTGTCTTAACTTCTGGACCCAATTTTAATTTTGGAAATGAGGAAGATGAGGAACCCCCTAATGAGCATGCTGCACGGTTTTATGACATGCTTCGTGTAGCGAATCAAGACTTATTTCCCAACTGTGACTCTCATTCTCAGTTGTCATTTAATGCCCGTTTATTGAATATTAAAACTTAAAATAGACTATCTGAAAGGGGCTACAATCAAATTGTTGACTTCATTCGTGAGATCTGTCCTACGGATAATATGGTTCCTAGAAATTTTTTTGATAGCAAACAACTAATAGGTGGGATGGTTCTTCCCATGGAGAGAATTGACTGTTGTTCTGTTTGCCCAAATGGTGTCTACACGCAAGTACACGTGATTGTTATAGTCGTGGAAAGATGACCAAGTTTATTATTTATCGAACTCAGGGAGATGGGAGATTTGTAAGGTGCAATTGTTGTTCCAATTCGAAATTAAACACAACAATAAAGGGGAATCGGTATCTAATGTCTACTAGTGTGTCAAAATAGCAAACTACCTATCACCTTGTTTTGCATAGTGAGCAAGTTGTGAGAGTATGTATTAGTGTACTATCCTATGTTTCACATGGTGATGTATCACTTAATCATGCAATGAGGTATTGTACAATCAATTGGCAAGCCACTCTAACATGCAAAGGTCTCCCTAGATACACATTAGAGCCTCTAATTGTTCTTTCTATTCACTAAGGATAATTCTCACTATCTTAGGAATTTTATCAAACACTTAGCATGCATTGGCCTAATAACAAGAAGATTTAGGAAAATAGCCCAATTCTCATATGAGACTAACTCCCTAATGGCCCATTCAATCAATTATGCATTCTAAGCATTCATACAAACCATCAATATAGATAATTAATTGATCATACAACAACTCATAGCATTCATAAGATCAACATTAACACCATACTACTCCATAGGAATCATACACTAACACATAAAGGGATTATCCCATGGCTAATTGTGTGAACAAAAGAGTAATTGAACTAGCTACAATCATCATCATACAAGAAATGTAAAGGAATGTAGAAATATTACCTATTACAAAGGAAATTGGAAAGATACAAATTACCTTCAAATGCTAGAAAATGATTCGACAATAGAAAAAAAAATTCAAATGGTAAAAATGTAGCCCTAGCTGAGACAAGAATGCAGGAATAAATGGATCGATGATCCAAGCGATAGATCAAAAGTTATCGATGAAATCGTAAGAAGAAATCTTAAAACCCAAATAGTAACTACCTTTCTGTCTCTCTAATCTAAGATTATGACCTAGATGCCTTGAGAATCTGATTCTTGATGTATTTATAGTGCCCACAATGTTTAGTCCAAAATGCCCTTCATTAAACACGCGAAAAGACGAAACAGCCCTCGAAAGTGTGCAAAACTGAACCTCCGCACGAACACAAGCAGGTGGCCGCACGAATGCATTCGTGCGAGCCCATTCATGCGAGCCCTAGTGAACGATCCAGGGATTTCTGCACGAACCGGAGCTGGTCGTCGCACGAGTCTGGCTTGGTAGCGCACGAACCCGGCTTGGTCTCGTTCGATCGATCCTCGTTTTCTTCATACCTTGAGTTCAAGAGCTCCAATTAACTCGATTATTTTTCCGTTGCGACCCTCTCTTCGAACTCTACGACATGGTATATCATTTCTCTCCATTGGATCAACTCACAATTTCTGGATTTTTATGAACTTGCTCGTCTTTCGCCGGTTTTGCTTGTTTTCACTTCAAAACACAACTTTCTAGCCAAAAAGGGTTAAATACAAAAAATATATCAATTTAGGGTCAAATATGAACATAAGAACATCAAAATCATACCGAAATGGATACAAAAATATGCAATTATGACCCTAATCACACCCCCAAACTTGATTATTGCTCGGCCTCAAGCAACAAAGTGACAAGATAGGGGAATAATTTTATGTATGAAGCATCAAGCACAAGATCAATGCCATAGAATCATCACTCAATATCTAGCACATCTAAGATACAATATCATCCACTTAACTATCAAAATCAAATCAATTAGCACAATATCAAGTCAATGAGTCATGATCCTCACAAGATAGGTGTTTAACTCAACCCTCAAGTGTTTAAGCTCTCTAATACATCACACCACATACACATACTACCATATGCTTGGCTCAAGTCTACATTCTCCACCACTTGAAATGACAAATCATTCACACATGAATGAGGACTTTCATAAGGTTGTAGTGTTGGCTCTTTGGTAGGGAAGGAACATATGAATAAAAGTTACTATGTATGATTAGTAAAGCATAGAAGGAATCATCATGTAGATCATATCTTTATGCATATAGCAATCTCCTCTTCATGCTCTTTCAAAATCACACTTCAAAGAATCAATCTTCCCTTTAAACAATTTGTGATCATACTCACAACACTAGAGTCAAATTTGACCATAATTTTGCAAAAAGTCAACCTTTTTCCTTTCTTGTAAGCACTTGCCTTTGAACCTTTCTTTTTCTTTGCACATCAATCCATTCAAACTTGAATTTCTTTCAACCTTGGCCACCAATTTCTTCATCATATTACCAATCTTCCTTCCTTCTTTTCACTCTACTAATCATAGGGACAGGAGAGTTCCAAAAAGGAAGGAAAATGTCTTAAAGTGTGGTTAGCCAAAGGAAAGGATTATAGGCACAAAATGGTAAACAATGGATTGTAACATCAATGGTAGGCTTATATGGCAAAGTGGCTCAATATATATCAAAGAAATGCCTCAAATCATATCATGTGAAATCCTTATGTTAGGATATTCCAGTTAGATGTTTTGATGATATGACAAACCAACCACCTTGTAATAGGACCAGCTGAACCTGTTAGTCAGCTGATGATTAGTTAGGATTAGATAGGTTCTAGTAAGGGGGAATCATCCTTGCTGCCTAGAAGATCCGAAGCTTTCGTAGAGAAGAAGACCAGCTGAGGCCTTGAGGACTTAGCCATTTCTAGAAGATAGAAAATCAGAGTAGCTGACACTGGAGTATAAAGAAGAGAACATCAGAAGAAACAGATCAGCTGATATCAGAAGATCAGCTGATCAGCTGAGCATGTCGCAGACAAGACAAGGACCAAGGATTAAGAAACTCCAGACGAGGTCCAGAAAATTAGCTGAGGTGCACATCAGCAGACCTGCACATCAGCTGAGGTCCAAGTACCAACAGACCGTACACCAGCTGAGGAGACAGATCAGCTGGAGTCTTGTGCTTCGCCCAGATTCTTCACAATCATTTTAAGGGTTGACTTGCAACACAAGAAGGAAGATTCCCATAATAGAAGATCAATCAATCAAGGGAACAAACTTGATTGATTGTGGATAACGAAGATTACCTGGAATCAAGAAGGAGAGTCAATCAATCTCAATGATTGATTGAATACGAGATTATAGGATCTCAGATTTCTAGTCTATCCCAACGGCTAGTTATTTGACCCTATAAATTAGAGTAACAATGATGATTTCAGTAACGGATCTACACGCACTTTAAGCTTGCCGAAACTCTATCAAAATCATTACTCGCACTCAACACCCAATATTCAAACTTGTCTTTTGTAAGCTTTGTAGAAGCTGTTGGAAGTCGATTGCTGTTTTAGCTTTGACTGATTGTAAGAGAGTAGTACTCTCGAAGTTTGTGAATGAGTAAAGTTAGTGGAGAGTCCCACAATTCCAGTTGGATTGTGGAGAGTGGAGTAGGACCTTTTGTCCGAACTACTATAAATTCTTTGTGTCTAGCATCTTTATTTCCTGCTCTTTATTTGTGCACATAATCTAAAATTAATTTTTACTAAATCGTTTCCGCACAAATTTTCACAGCGCACAATTTTCAAATTCTGACTATCTCAAGTAGTCTGCTGTTTTTGAAATAAGCCAAAAATTTGAAAAAGGTTTTTAATCCCTTCAAGTCTATTCAACCCCCCCTTCTAGACTTGACTCAGGGTATTCTTACTCTAAAACCAGCCCTTGGCACCAACAAGTGGTATCAGAGCTATGTGTCCAAAAGACCACAGCCTGAGAGAGCTTTTGGTGGTCACCTGGACAGATCCCTGAAAATCGTTTTACAAAATTCTGTGTGCATTTTATCTAACCACTTGCAGATATGGCTTCTTACAAGAAGAGTGGATCCAAGACACGGAAGTTGCTTGAATTCTTCATAGAGGACTATGATTACTGGAAATTCAGAATGGAGAATCATCTTGGAGCCATCCATGATCGAATGCTGGATGTTCTGGAGGAAGGGCCTATCAAATTTTACTGGGAAGGAGTAAGTGATGGTAAGACTCCAGAGGTAGAGATCAGTGAAAGAAGGAAGCCAGAAAAGAATAAGAGTGAACTGAATGATGCTGAGAGAAAACTCTTCAATTTGGATCAAGTGGCAAGAACTGAAATAATCGAGATATTGTCAAAGGAATACATTGGAAAGATCAAAACCTGTAAGATAGCTAAGGAGATGTGGGAGAAACTCTCCTTAATGTGTGAAGGGACTGATCAAATAAAGGAGAATAAGCTTCAAGCCGTTCTTCAAACTTTTGATACATTCAAGATGAAGGCTGATGAGACAATTGATCAGCTGCATATTAGATTAACAAACATCCTGAATAAGGCGAGCTCTTTAGGAAAGGAATATTCTGAGAAGGAGATCAACAACAAAATTTTGAGATCTCTCACTCCCAGATGGAGAGTGAAAGTGACTGTGATCAAGGAGACAAATAACTTATCTGAGATGAGTCATCGTATACTATTATCTCATCTGAAAGCATATGAGTTCGATATTCAAGAAGAAGATCAAGAAGATGAAACTCCATCATCATCATCAGCTACAAAAAATGTTGCCTTCTCTGTTGCAGCTGATAGTCAAGAGAAGTCCTCTACTCCAGAGGACATGAGCTTAAAGGAGCAACTTGCTTTGCTAATCAAGAAGTTTGATAAGATGTCAAACAAATTCCAGAAGTACAGATCCCATTGGAAGAAGAACAAAGGTGACTCTTCAAGGAGATACCAGAAGTCATCTGATTCCAGAAGACCATCAGATGAACAAGAGACCAGATACAAATCTCCAGAGAGAAGGGGGGAACCAAGTCCTTGGAGAGGAGGAGATGGTGTTTGCTATTCTTGCAACAAGCCAGGGCATCTCAGCTATGATTGTCCTCAGCTTACACCAAGGGAGAGAGAAGAGAAGAGGATCAAGAGAGATCGTAGATTTGATGACAAGAGAGCTCTACTGGCAGAAGAGGAGAAGAAGGACATCAGCTCATCCTCATCTTCATCTGATTTTTAGTCAGAAGAAGACATCTGCCTTATGGCCAAGGTAGAAGAGGTAAATTCTCCTACCCCCTATTTTAGCTCATCTTGCTCTTCCACCAATTCTATGGAGTCAGATATAACACAAGTTGTTATCTGATCTACAATCCTCCTTAAAAGTTTGTTCTAAGCCAGAAGATGAGAACTCTAGTTTGAAAGCTGAAGTTCTAAGTTTGAGACAGGATCTGGAAAGTGCTAGACTACCAGTGATATCCTATGACTCACATGCTAACAAGTCTGCTGACTTAATAGCAAAATGTGAGGAACAGGAGAGGCTGATAGAAAAGCTGCTTTCTGAGAACACTGTTTTGAGTGAAGAACATTATCGGCTGACAGCTAAGTTCGATGAACTCTTCAAGCAGAATGAACTGACAATCAAAAATTCACAGCAGCTTCAGTTGAAAGTGGATCAGCTAACTAAGGCAAAAAATGCCGTGTCTGAAATAGCTGAGTCCTCACAAACTGTGAATGACAAAAAGGGTCTTGGTTGTCCCAAACCCAAACCATAAAAGAAGAAGAAAGGTGACAGTGGGTTAATTAGGGATCCTCGAAAGGGTAAAGGGCCAGCTGAGCGTGCATCTGGATCAGAAGGGCAAAAGAGCAGAGGGACAGAAAAGGTCCCAGCTGGACAGAAGAGCTCCAAAGCTCAGAAGTCTGCTGGAGATCACAAGGTTTCAGTAGAGCAGAAGAGTACTAAAACTCAGAAGCCTGCTGATAACCAACATAAGTCCAAAGTTCAGAAGCCCCAAGACCAGAAGAGGCATCCAAGTCAAATCTCTGCTAAGACAAGGAGACCTCAGCAGAATCAGCAGAGGAATGATAAGCCTGGGTCATCTCAGCAGAGTAAGCCCAAGCGAACATGACCTCAACCCTGGGTTACATTTAATGTAACCAAAATAGGCAAGCCTTCACCGGCTAAAGTATGTGAGTCATTGAGAGGCTCAAGCCAAAATTATCCTTTTGAGCGGCCCACCTACAAGCCTGCTGTTATTACTCATCGCCCAAGGAGAGATCCTCTAAAGGAGATGATTTTTGTGGACAAGTATGGTAGAAGGTTGAGATCTCCTAAACCTCATAAGGATGATCTCTACCTATGGATCCAGAAAGTTGAAACTAACCAATCAGGACCCAAAGAAAGGGTACCTAAAGCCTGAGTTTTAATTTCAGGCAAACTCTAGCCTAATAGAGAGAGGAGAAGCCAAGGGCCATGTCTGGTACATTGATAGCGGATGCTCAAAGCACATGACTTTTGAGAAGCATCTCCTCCAGGACTTTGTGACGCTTGATGGGCCTAGAGTTGTGTTTGGTGACAACAATTTTGGAGTCACCAGAGGAGTTGGCACCCTGCTGATCAAAGGAACAAGATTTGAAGAAGTCTACTATGTAGAAGGTCTTATGCACAATCTTCTGTCAGTATCCTAATTCTGTGACAAGGGGTATTCTGTAAGATTTTCTAAGAACTCTTGTCTTGTTATTATTGATTTAATTGAGCAGGTGCTACTAACTGGCCTCAGAAGAGGTAATATGTATCTTGCAAATTTTGTAAGTTGTCCAGCTGACTCATGTTTGGTTGCTAAAAGCTCATCAGAAGTCAGCTGGCTCTGGCAAAAGAGATTAGGTCATCTGAACTTCAAGACTCTCAACAAGGTTGCAAGGAAGGGTCTAGTCAGAGGACTACCAAATGAGGTGTTTGCATCTGAGCAGAAGTGTGATGCCTGTCAGAAAGGAAAGAAGACTAAAGCCTCATTCAAGGATGTGCAGAGTACTTCAACAACAAAAGCACTCCAGCTGCTTCATATGGATTTGTTTGGACCTGTCTCACCTCTTTGCTTCAGTAGAAGGAAGTATACACTGGTGATTATTGATGATTATACAAGATTCACTTGGGTAGTGTTCTTGTTCAAGAAGAATGAGACTATGGTCAAGATGCTGGAATTGTTCAAGAGGATTCAGAAGGAGATGGACCTCAGCATAGTCAGAATCAGAAGTGATAAAGGTACTGAGTTTCTTAACTCTGTTATTTCTGACTACTGCAGGGATAATGGTATTCAGCATGAGACATTAGCTGCCAGAACACCTCAGCAGAATGGGTTAGCTGAGAGGAGAAACAGAACCCTCAAGGAGGCAGCAAGGACCATGTTAGCTGAATATCAGACTCCTCAAACATTTTCGGCAAAAGCCATCAGCACTGCTTGCTTCATCCAAAATAGGTGTCTACCAGTCAAGAGACATGGCAAGACCCCTTATGAAATGTACAAAGGTAAAACTCCTAACCTTTCCTCTGTCAATATTTTTGGGTGTAGGTGTTTCATCCATGACAATGGAAAGACTAAATTAAAGACTTTTTATGCTAAAGTTGCTGAAGGAATATTCTTAGGATATTCAAGAAGTAGCAAAGCCTATAGAGTCTTTAATAAGGTCTCTCTTTGTGTGGAGGAGACACCCCATGTTGTATTTGATGAATCTATTCATAAGTACAACAAGGAGAAGCTAGAAGAAGAGGTGGATCAACTGAATCTGTTAGATAAGCCAGATCTGATTAAGGTAGTGGTACCCAGAATAGAATCAGATTTAGATTCAGATGATGACCCCAAGTCAGCTGATAAGCCTTCATCAGCACCAGATGATGGCACATTGACTCCCGACCCTAACCAAGGGGGTATATCAGATAAAACCCAAGAGGAGCAGACCATGGCTCCTCAGAGGGGTAAAAAAAAGTTGTCTGATTTCCCAGCTGAGCAGATCTTAGGAGATCTAAGTATAAGTGTTCAGACCAGAAGAAAGCTAAACTTGGGTGCTCAGTTCAGCTGTTATGTGTCCCTGATAGAACCCAAAAATATCCATGAAGCCCTTGAAGATCCAAACTGGATTGTACCTATGCAAGAGGAGCTAAACCAGTTTGCAAGACAAGAAGTTTGGACTCTAGTGGAGTGGCCCAAACATCAGAAGTTCATAGGCACTAAATGGGTCTTCAAGAACAAGAAGGATGAAAATGATGTTGTGGTGAGAAACAAGGCAAGGCTAGTAACCCAGGGGTATTCACAGTCAGAGGGGGTTGACTATGATGAGACATTTGCTCCTGTGGCAGGACTAGAAGCCATCAGATTGTTTCTTGCCAATGCTGTTTTCAAAGGGTTCAAGGTATATCAGATGGATGTCAAGTCAGCTTTTCTGAATGGAATCCTGGCAGAAGAGGTATTTGTGGAATAACCACCAGGTTTTGAAATTGGTAACAAGGTCTATAGGTTGCAGAAGGCTTTATATGGACTAAAGCAGGCACATAGGGTATGGTATGATACTCTATCACAGTTCCTGCTGGATAGTGGATTTAGCAAAGGGAAGATAGATAAGACTTTGTGTTGGTCCCGAAACGAGTATAATCAGTATATGGGAGGGGAATACACTGATGTCAGATTTTTCTGAAAGGCTCAGAAAAATGCTCTTACACTCTCAGTCAGGATTTCCTGAATTACTCAGTATGCTGAAGGTCCACAGGGACAGCAGGGACAGTTCAGTAACGAGTCAGATAAGCTGAGTGTGAGTAATGTGCTCGGAAGCTCAGTAGAGATAACAAACCTACTGACTGCTTGGAAGCGAGTCAGTTGGACTACTATCTCAGTGAGCTAGAGTACGTGCGGAAAGTGAGCCCTTAGATTCTACTCGTTTTAGTTTCTGAAAACATTTTCTCTGAACTTGCTTAGTAGACGGGTGATTAAGGCTGAGTGCACCGTATTAAGATTCAGGATGATTGATTCAGTCCTAAGGATAAAACAATACAGAATGTTCAGTTTATTATGATGACGGTTATGATCCTGAACAAAACAGTAAATCAGCACACATGGGTCTTTTTAACGTGGTTCGGAGATAACTAACTCCTACGTCCACGACCTGATTTAACAGGAAGCTATCCTCAAAACCCTGAGGATAGGTGCATAGTTTTACGTGCCAAGGGACACGAGTAGCCAATTTCCTCTCTTAGGAACTGACCCCTGGGCGTTTTACAAGTCCCAGTCCTTCTAACCAACCAATCTCACACCCTAAGTGGTTTGGTATTCTGGTTTCCAACTGAGATAGCTCTAGCAATACAAAACAATGCTAAATATTAGAGCTATCGATCTAAGCAAATACAGAGTGAATCCTACTACAACACTAGGGAAATTTAATTGCAGAGTGTTGCTTATAGTATGCTTTGAGAGCTTGGATTCTTGAGGGTTTTCTCTTGGAAATTTCCCGTTAACCTTGAATGGGTGCACGGTTCTTCATATTTATAGGTAAGATTCAAATAGATCCGTTGGAGGAGATCAAATCAAATCTTTCCTATTTGGGGTGGTTGCAGGCTAGAAATAATGTTTGACCTAACCGCCATGCTTATTCTGGCAAGTCTGTCCCATCGCCTGCAACTTTTAGACGCATTAAATGCTGCGCAGACTCCGTACATACGTGTCGAAAGATCATTGGCTCTCCGTTCTAACGGCTAGTTGACTTTCAGACATTCGTCCTTCCTTATACATTCAATACTCTGAGTCTCTTGTTAATAACTCAGTCTGAATGTTTGTCTTCACTGGAGTCTTACTGACATTCTCTTTGTCTCTTAAACAATAGCATAAATAACCTTTTTGCCTTGGACTTACATGGTTCAGGTGATCTGAACTAATGTCCGAGTCAGGTCTTATGTGTCTTCAGTACAGCCTGATAAATTATTCAGCCCAGTATGTGTAACCTTTTTGCTTTGGGCTTATATGGTTCAGGTAAACTGAACCAAGGCCTAAGTCAGGTCTTAAGTGCATTCATCACAGCCTGATAGGTTAACACTTACTCTTTACTGACTAAGTTCTGTCCTGAGTATGCTAAGTTTACTCAGTAGAGACATCAGCCAATGGTACTTCAGGATTGACTTCAGGACGGATTAACAGGCTTCGATCTTTCAGCTTCAGACCCAGGCAATCTTCAGCAAGACTGACTGACTCCTTCAGGATGGATTATACTTCAGACTTCAGTAAATTGGGTCGACTCCAATATTCTTCAGTCTTCAGCAAGTTCCATTTGTACTGAATTTCTAACCTAACAATCCTGAACTATTTTATCCTGAACAGCTGTACTTAGGCAGATTCATCAGGAGTTTTGGGATCTAATCAAAATACTCAGATTGTCCCAACAATTTCCCCCTTTTTGATGATGCTAAAACCCTTAAGCAAATTCCTATTCATCTATACAATCAGCTGACTTAGTCAGTGAGAACAACTCAGTACCACCTGACAAACTAGGTACTTAGTCTATAAGATGAAAACAAGGAATGGGTTAGTACAGTTCTTGATAAGGATTCAGAAAAGTAAATTCAGGAGTCGACAAGAAGTTGTACTCAGGAAAAATAAATAACTTCATTGATTGATATGAGAATTACAAGTATCCTGAAACTATTACAATTCCTGAATCAACTAGCTCCTGGTCTAGTCTTCATCGTTATTCCAAGCAGCTAGAGGAATCTCATACATCTCCAAAACACGGTTAAGGACCTGCTTCATCCTGTTCCGATCACCAACAGCCCCTACAACGCGTCCTACTCTGATGATTTCTTCTGATATCGCTTTCCGATCTAGTTGTTTGGAGTTCCTGAAGAGTGGAGGAGGGTACTTGATGAATTCCGGAGGAGCGATCTCTACACCTTCAGTGTCAGCATGTCTGATGATTTCAGCCCAGAGATCAAGGTGCTCCTGTGCCATCCAGTGATGGAGTATGACGTCTTTTTCTTCAGATAGATCGTCCTATAACCCCACCATGTATAATAGGTAGGCCCACCTATTCCGGATCAGAATCCATACCTCCAACATCTCGATTGGAATGAAGTCTTCTACAAACTGCATTGGAGGAGGGCCTTGTTCTGAACTGACCACCATTTTCCCCTGAGTCTTTATCCGAGATCCAGAAGTTACAGATTTCTTCTTCTGAACCTGCGACGTCAGATACTCATTGGACTCTTTCAAGTGTTGGATCTGACTGAGGAGCGAAATCTCCTTCATCTTCGCTATCTTTTCAGCTTCAGTCATCACCATTTTCTTCTGAGTGGTCAACCCAGGTTGAATTTGTTCCTCCATCTCCTTATACAAAGGTTCCAAAGCAGGATCTTCAGAGGGCCTTAATCTCTTCGGATCTGAACCTTCAGCAGCTTTGATGGCAGCTGTGGATCTAGTCCTCTTCCTTTCAGCAGCTTTCATCTCAGGGGGGAAGTCCTTCTTCTTTTATTTCCCAGCAGCTATTTGCTTCATCCCTTCCCCCTTTTTGGCATCATCGTCATTGATTCGTTTGACAACCTCATTTACTGACTCCGCCAATAATGTGAACTGACTGTCCATCTCAGTCTGCTTGCCCTGCAGTTGCCAATCTGCCTTGCCATCCCTCCCAGGCCAACACATAGCTTGTCGACGGCTGAATTGTGCTCAGCTTTTAGCCATCCTTCAGAGCTCATCATCCGATTGTTCAGGGCAGTTGCAATTTCAGCCTTCTCCTGTTCAGACATCTCACTCAGCAGCTCATCCTTCAGTTCAGCCTTCAGCTTGCCCAACTTTTCATCAATCAGTTGATCAAATTTTTCAGGCAGTTGTTGATCAAGAAAAGTGGCAAGCTTGTTCTCCTGCTGAGTTTGCGCATCAGAGACCATTTGAATGCAGCTTTGAATGGTCCCTTTTGCTTGCTCAGAGATAACAGTGAGATCTACTGAGTGTTGATTTCTGACTTCTCCAAGAAGATCGATGGCAGCATTCATATCAGTCCCCATGTCATTCAGGTCACGATCCAGTCTTTTCATCTCCTTGTTCAGTACTTCAGAATTTGAACCAACCCTACTAGTTTTTCTCTCGACGAGGATTACGCTTCTGTGAAGATTGGCAAGAGCTCTTGAGGAGTTCTGAACATATAGAGCCTCGGGGGTGATCCATTTTCCTCTGACTCGGATCAGACCTGGTGGACCCTCTCCTGAAGCCTCCGCAGTCCCGGGTCCCAGGATTGCTTCATCGGCCGGTGCACTGACTCCTTCAGTGCCACCTTGCTGAATGTCTTCAGCAATCACAGTCTCTTTCTTATCCTCTTCCTTCTCCTCCTCAACTCTTTCAGGCTCTAGCTCAGGGTAGATACGTCTAACAGTTCTGATGAAGTCTACCAGCTTGATCAGGTGATGTAAAGAATTCACGTTGAAGTGATCAAAGAGGGCAGCTCCAGTTTCAGCCATTTTCTCCCATCCTCTCAACTCCCCGAGCTGACTCAATTCAGGCCAAGTGGCATTCCTGATCATGGCGTAAGTACGAAGTTGCACAACTGCCTCCTTCTGTGCGTCTGAGAGATCAGGAAACCTCCTCTCCACCATATCCACAGCAGTTCCCCTTGCCACAATCTCAAAATCGGGCATTGTGTTCTCATCAGGCGCAGGGAATGGCCATGGGGCTTCAGCCTGAACTGGTTCAGCAGCCTCCTGCTCAACTCCTCCTTCCTGAGCAGGTTCCTCTTGATCCTTCTCCAAACTATGATAGGTCGAGGCGATGTTGAGAATCAGTTGACCAGGATCAGGGGATGCAACGTCTGGAATAGAAGTAATGGGAGCAATGTCAAGAGCGGGCTGAGCCGGTTCCTTCTACGGAGTTGCATGCTGAACAGCTTCTTCAGCGACTCTCTCTTCCACAAGCTTTTTCTCTCGCTCTCCTGACCCCGGATATAAGAATTTCAGTTTCTGTTGCTTGGGTCCTGAGCACTTGGGCTTGTCCTCCGCTGGCTGTGCAATATCGGACTCTGAAGATATGCCCGCCTGAGCCTTGACTCTCCCAGTCGTGCTCGCCTGAGCCTTCTTTTTCTGAGTCCGTGGTCTTCTCTTGGTGCCAGCATCACCGGAGTAAGCCCTGAAGAGATCAATCTTCGCTGGAATCTCGAGCGACTGGGCCTGATCAACGTCCCCGAGATCCAGAGTTTCCAAAATCAGTGAGATCTTGGTGCCAAAGTGCATTTTGGCCTCGAACGTCGCCTGACCCTCCGGCGAATACTTGATTTTGCTGGTCTCAGCTACCAGCAATTGGAGGAAGTAATCCTCCCAGTGAAAATTGTGCACTGAGGCGTCAGAAATTGCCATCATTGTATAAAGCTTTCGTCTGGAGATCTGCTCCAATCCTCCGGCAATCCCCATCACTCCCTGACTTGTCAGGTCGAAGAAATGACGATTCTCAATCCTCAGGACTAATTTGTTGAGACCTGACCTCAGGACGACATCTCCATCGCATAGAGACTGGAGAAAATCCTTCTCATTCCCAAACACGTAATCAACCGGGCTTCGTCCAGAGCGGGGAAGATTAAAAACCTTCTTAATCTTCTCCCTGATGTTTAGAGTGACCCATCTCCTGGTCAGTTTCTCTTCTCCATCCTTCCCCTTCACACAGGAAGATAGTGGAATGCAAGTCTCCCACTCTTGGGAATCCTTGTTCTGTGCCTTCTTGAGGTAGAAGGAAACAACAAGTCTGGGATGGAGTCTTTGGGGTCTTGCTGTGATAAACTGCAGAAGACCTGCATTTTTATATAATTCTTGCACATGCAAGATATCGGGATGGTTAGAGGAAAAATCCCCAAAGGGCTCGTAGTGGATCTCATTCCTGAGATGGAAGACATTCCCAAAGAATGAGTCCACCGAAGGAGACGCCATGGATTAAATTGGAGATTTTGAAGAAAATAGGGTTTCAGAAAAAATATAAGGAAAAGATTTGGGTGCATAAAGGTTGCAAAGACAAGCACTTCCCTTATTTATACTAAATTTCAGTTTTAATACGATGGCTAAGAAAATAATGACTTATGAGATTCAATGGTCAAGATCAAAAAGTGAAATGCATGGTGCCTTTTCGGTTTTTCAAAAGTAATTGGTCATACTTTATCGAAAACTATTCCCGCCCACAGTGCATTAAATGCACATTAGAGCATGTCCGTATTTAATTCAAATAAATTGTATTAAATAATAACTGAATATTAAATGAATGGCTGGGATTAAATGACAAATTAAATTGATTTGACAATACAGCAAACAGTATCAAGGATGATGCACGCAAGATCTGATGACTAGACAAAAATCAGGAAACATACCAGTCAGTAAGATTTGTATTCTGACTGATACCACAAGTGACCTATCAGGATGACAAGCCCTGAGTTTAGTGTCCTGAATCTTAGTCAGTCTATACTGATCATCCTTTTCATACTGAATGTTCCCCCTACAACCATTCACAATCTCTCTGAGATTCCTTCATCCTGAGTCCATATTAGTCATTCCCCTTGACCTTGAGCATTCTGATTAGAGATTCTGATTGAATCTCCTAAGTCTGGGTCAAGGAGTCCTCAACAAATCTGGTTTCAGGCAAAGCCTAAGTAAGTATGTCAGCTCTCTGCTTATCAGTAGGGACTCTCTCCATCCTGATGTCCTTTTTTTCAACATGATCTCTGATAAAATGATGCCTGATGTCTACATGCTTACACCTTGTGTGTAAGACTGAGTTTTGGGATATGGCAATGGCACTATTATTGTCACAATAAATTGGGACTTCAGTGGCCTCAACTTGGTAGTCTCTCAGTTGCTGTTTCAGCCAAAGGATCTGAGAACAACTGCCTGCCTCCATATACTCAGCCTCAGTAGTAGACGTTGCAACACTGGTTTGCTTCTTAGAAAACCAAGAGATCAGCTTACTCCCTAGAAACTGACATGTGCCTGTAGTTGATTTCCTATCAAGCCTACAGCCTCCATAATCTGCATCTGAATAGCCAGTCAGTTCTAGGTTATCATCAGAGGGATACCAAAGTCCTAGATTTATTGTACCTCTTAGGTATTTCAGTATCTTTTTGGCACTCTCTAGATGACTTTTCTTTGGATCAGACTGATACCTTGCACAAACTCCAACTGCATAAGTGATGTCAGGACGACTAGCAGTCAGATACAATAGGGATCCTATCAGTGCCCTATATTCAGTCTGATTTACTGAGACTCCTTCTTTGTCAGGGTCCAGCTTCTCATTTGTGTTCATGGGAATACGTGAGACTTTGCTGGACTGAACTCCGAATTTCTGAATCAAGTCCCTCGCATACTTGGACTGATTTATGAAGATTCCGGAGTCAGTTTGCCAGACTTGGAGACCCAGAAAGAAATTCATTTCTCCCATCATTGACATCTCAAATTTCCCAGTCATCAGCTTGGAGAATTTCTCACAAAGCTTCAGATTAGGAGATCCAAAACTTATGTCATCCACATAAATCTGAACCAAGAGAATGTCCTCCCCTTCGGATATCCGGAAGAGGGTTCTGTCCACTGTTCCTTTTACGAATTGGGATAATGTATCATACCAAGCTCTCGGAGCTTGCTTCAGGCCATAAAGAGCTTTCTTCAGGTGATATAAATTATTACCAACTTCGAACCCTGGAGGTTGCTCAACATATACCTCCTCGTTCAGTACACCATTCAGAAAAGCACTCTTTACATCTATCTGATACACTTTGAATTTCTTGAATGTTGCATATGCCAGAAACAACCTGATTGCTTCCAACCTTGCGACCGAAGCAAAGGTCTCATCATAGTCGATTCCTTCGGCCTGAGAGTAACCCTTTGCTACCAATCTGGCCTTATTCTTGACCACAACATTCTTCTCATCCCTCTTGTTCTTAAAGACGCACTTGGTGCCAATGACATGTTGACGCCTAGGTCTCTCAACTAACTCCCAAACCTGATTCCGCTCAAACTGATTGAGCTCATCCTGCATGGCTAGGATCCAATTGGGATCAGAAAGAGCTTCTTCTATGCTCTTATGTTCCTGATCACTCTGGAAATAACAAAACATAGCGCTCTCACCAAAGGACAACCTAGTCCTGACCCCCTCATTGATATCACCAATGATATGAGCCAATGAATGATCATCTAGCCACCGCCTCCTGCTGACGGGAGCACTGGGAGCTGCTGACGTTCCCTCGCCTGATCCTGAAATGTTAGTCTCGACAATAATAGGCAAAGAACAGGAACGAACAAGAACAGGGGATACTGAGTCATTTTCTGAGGGTTGGCCAATATCAGAAACATTATTTCCCCCTACAGTATTGGACTCAGTAACTGTCTCAGGTGCAGAAGCATCATCACCGACAGTACGTACCTCAGGTTGAGTCTGTGCCTCCGTCTGAGACTCAACATTCTCTGAGGCTGGGGCTAGCTGAGGGTTGGCCTGAGGTCCATCCTGATCATCATCATCATCATCCCATCCCTTGGGAGCACTGACAAGCTTGATCTTGAATTCAGGATTCTTCAGGCTCAGTCTCGTTATCCTCTTGATAACCCCCTCAGTGTCAGGATTCGGAACCTGTTTCCTATGCACTGATGCAGTCTCATCAAACACTACATGAGGTGTTTCCTCCATACAAAGGGTCCGACAGTTATACACCCTGAAGGCTTTACTGACTGAGGAGTATCCTTAGAAGACTCCCTTATCAGATTTGCTATCAAAGGCTTTCAGCTGGTCTTTCCCATTGTTTAGGATGAAGCACTTACACCCAAAGATATGGAAATAAGAGATGCGAGGCTTCCTCTTGTTCCAGGTTTCATAAGGTGTCTAAGCATGTTGTTTGTTCAGCATAGATCGGTTCTGAGTGTAGCAAGAAGTGTTGATTGCTTCAGCCCAGTACTTCTTGGGCAATCCTGACTCAGCCAACATGGTCCTGGCAGCTTCCTTCAGGGTCCGATTTCTTCTTTCAGCTACCCCATTCTGCTGAGGGGTCCTGGCTGCAGAGTCTCATGAGCTATACCATGGTTAGTACAAAATTCAGTTATAATAGAGTTTATAAACTCAGATCCTCGATCTGATCTGATCCTACTATGCTCTGACCCTGTTCAGTGCTCAATTGCTAGAGTAACTCTGGAAGCTTCACCTGAGTCTCTTTTTTATTCAGCAAGAAAATAACCCATGTATACCTGGAATAATCATCAACAACAACAAGGGTATATTTCCTACCATTTATGCTGACAGGAGTAACTGGACCAAAGAGATCCATGTGCAGGAGCTGAAGCACTCTGTCAGTTGAGAAGGCTTCTTTCACTTTGAATGAAGCTTTAGTTTGCTTGCCTTCCTGACATGCTCCGCACACGTGGTCTTAGCTAAAAACTTCATTGGGTAGACCATCTACAAGTGAGAGTCTAGAGATTTTGTTAATAATCTTAAAGTTTAAGTGACTCAGGCGTTTATGCCAGAGCCAACTGAGCTCAGAGGAGCTCTTAGCAACCAAACAAGTTTCAGGAGGACTGCTCTTAAAATCAGCAAAATAAACATTGCCCCTCCTTATACCTGTAATCAGAACCTGTAGTGTAGATTTTTCCTTCACAAGACACATGTTAGATGTAAATTCTACACTATATCCTCGGTCACAAAACTGACTGACCGAGAGTAAGTTATGTCTCAGTCCCTCAACATATGATACATTCAGTACATGGATAGAGCCAATAACAAGGGTTCTGAATCCTCTGGTGAAACCATTAGAGTTATCACCAAAGGTTACCTGCGGGCCTTCCTGAGCTACATAATCCTGAAGGAGATCACGAAATCCGGTCATGTGCCTGGAACATCCTGAGTCCAAGTACCAGTCCTTCATCAGATCCTCCTTCCTCTTCTTGTAGCCCGCAGCGACCTGAAAAGAATCAGGCCTCAGGTACCCATCTCGTATTGGGTCCTACTGAGTCAGCCATACCCTTCGGGATCTAGATTTGTTTAATAATTCTGATAGCATCAGAAGTGTAAACCTGTCTCCCTAAAACATCTACATACACAGTCTTCTTCCTTTGTCCCTGGGAAGTTGATGGTGTATGGGTGTCAGCCTGAGGTTCAGGAGCCCTAATTTGATTCCTGGGGGTGGGCCTCCTGTTCCTTCTTACCCTGGGTGCATTGGGCTGAGTTTGATCCCGAGAAGGAGTGGCTCGGGCCTGACCTCTTAGCACTTGAGGTCTGACCTGAGTGTTACCGGAGTCAGGTCTCCGTTGCCTTTCAGAGACCACCTGGTTTGGCCTTCTCCTTTGAGGATTAGGACGCTCCTGATGGGCTCTGTGCCCTGTCTGAGGAGTCTGGACCTTAGTAGTCCTTGGCTTTGCCTAAGGCCTCCTCTGTCCTGAGTTTCTTCCACTCTGAGCATTTCTAGGCTGGGCCTGAGAAGTGCTAGGAGCAGAGTTCTTCCCAGATTAAGGATTCCTAGGCAGAGCCTTGGAGTTCCCTTGATTTCTCTTCCTTGACTCAGGATGAGGAGCCTTGGCCTTTCCCTTAGGTTTTGGCCTTGGTTCCTCAGTCCTTTGCCTGACAGGTTTAGCAGGCATTTTCTCCTTCCCTTTGCCTTTGTCCTGACGAGCTACACTTAAGCTCTTGTCATCAGTTAGGGCAGGGACAAACTTCTTCTGAGTGTTGCTCCCTGACGCACCTCTCATTTTCTTGCCCTTTGGGTCTTTTGATGCATCATAGCCTAACCCAGCTTTAGCACCATCAGTCAGCTGAGAGAAACTTGTTAACTCATCAACCACTTGGGTGGATGTGTATAACTTCTTCAGCTTAACCTCAAGATGCCAATTTGTTTTTTTTCAGGGCCTCAATTTCAGTGGTGTACTGAAGCACCAAATCTTCATGAGCTCTCTCTTTTGAGATCAGCTCAAGATCCCAAGTAGTTTGCTCAACACAAAGGTGAGCTTGCCACTCAATTTCGAACATCACTCTAAGTGCAATTCGCTCAATCATCAGTTGTTCCTGAGCAAGGAACAGATCAGTATCACGAGTCTCAATCAGCTAGCTGATTACACCTTTCAGTCTTTCTACCTCCAGTGGAGCTTCATCATGCTTGTTCCGAGCATGAAGCAGCTCTTCCTGAAGATGTACTAATCTGAGGGCTTCCTCAGTATCTCTTACTCTGAGAGACTCAGTTAGCCGATCGTTCTCTCCACTCAGTTGCGCATTCACATCCACTGTGTGAGTATGAGTCTCCTGCAGCCTTGAGAAGTCAACCATCAATTGCTCTAGGGCGAGATGAAGGTCAAGTTCTCCTGCTGAATCTGAGCTAAGCTCAGGTGCGTGATCAGGAGAAGAGGCAGAAGAACATACCTCATCATTTGCCATCAGGCAGAGGTCATCATACTCCTCATTAGAGAAGAGTTCAGGGGACCGGCGTCCTGGGCCATCTGAATCTGAGGAATCCTCAGCAAGTAATGCTCTCCGGTCTGATGCCCTGAGCTCTCTCTTGGCTCTCTGATCCTCTCGTTCGTGAGCACTGAGCTCCGGACAATCATACTGATAATGTCCGATTTTCTTGCAGTGGTAGCACTGATCTACATCAGAAACAAACTTTTTGTCAGTGTACCTTTTATCTGATGACTCCCTCCTGCTCCCTGATGATCGTTCAGGTTTGGAGCTGGATCTTCTGGGCTCATCATCTCTCCTCTTCTCATCTCTTCGTCGCTCAGGCTCATTGCGATCCCTCCTGGAATCTGAATCCCTCCTATCTTCTCTTCGGGGACTTGATCTCCTGGGGCTGGAGTACCTGCGATCACGGCTGTCAGTATAAAATTTCTTATACCTTCCGAATCGAGAATTCAGTTTCTCAAAACGCCACGCCATCAGACTATACTCCAAGGCTAGCTCATCCTTGTTCATGTCTTTCAGAGACTTAGAGCCAGATCCAGCCTTAGGCTCAGGAGTGGCTTTAAGAGCCACGCTCTTTTCCTTTTCAGGAGTCTTCTCCTCACTAACTTCCTCACTGACAACACCCTTCTTCTCCGTCTTATCGAGGTCAAATTCCAGACCCTGTAACTCTGAGAATAGGTGAGAGTGAGTAATGTTGGTAAGATCCTGAGTGTTCTTCAGTAAGATCACTCCTGTGTCCCATCTTTCAGGGAGACAGTTCAGGATTTTAGAAGACACCTCCCTCTTGGGAAACTCCTTCCCAAGGGTTGCTAGCTCGTTCATCATCTTAATGAACGGAGCTTCCATTTGATCGATGGATTCTCCTTCTAACATCCGGAAGTCTTCAAACTTCCTAATTGCCAGATCTCTCTTGTTCTCTTTGATCTTTTCTGATCCCTCATTCATCTCTCTCAGAGCATCCCAGATCTCCTTTGCAATCCTCAGATGCATGAGCCTGACCGAATTCTCATAAGAAATGGTGTGGAGTATAATGTTTTTGGCAACATTATCCAGTCCGATTTGCTTAATTTTATCAGAATTAAGTGCGGACCTCTCCACTTCTTCATCTCCGGTGGCTGGAACAGGAACATTGCCAGCAACAGGCCAGGTCGTCTGAAGATTCCTCATAAACTTGATCGGACCCTGCTCAATCACCAATTGCATCTGATCATGGATGGAATAGAGATGTG
>JAPKLY010000263.1:404368-483509 GCA_026898435.1 Prunella vulgaris
AGCATTTTTCTGAGTCTTTCAGAAAAATCTGAATTCAGTGTATTCCCCCCCATACACTGATTTAACTCGTTTCGGGACCAACAATTGTCAATAGAGAATTCAGGAAGATTGCCTTCGAGGCGTTTAGAACCTGATGCCATGAAATGCAATTTTAAAAAACGAGATCTATTCAGTAGACCACCAAAAGTTTCTCCTAAAAAACTGTTGGTAAACAAATTCAGTGGTCTTTTGAACCACTGCTCTGATACCACTTGTTGGTCCCGAAATGAGTATAATCAGTGTATGGGGGGGGAATACACTGATGTCAGATTTTTCTGAAAGACTCAGAAAAATGCTCTTACACTCTCTGTCAGGATTTCCTGAATTACTCAGTATGCTGAAGGTCCACAGGGACAGCAGGGACAGTTCAGTAACGAGTCAGATAAGCTGAGTGTGAGTAATGTGCTCGGAAGCTCAGTAGAGATAAAAACCTACTGACTGCTTGGAAGCGAGTCAGTTGGACTACTATCTTAGTGAGCTAGAGTACGTGCAGAAAGTGAGCCCTTAGATTCTACTCGTTTTAGTTTCTGAAAACATTTTCTCTGAACTTGCTTAGTAGACGGGTGATTAAGGCTGGGTGCACCGTATTAAGATTCAGGATGATTAATTCAGTCCTGAGGATAAAACAATACAGAATGTTCAGTTTATTATAATGACAGTTATGATCCTGAACAAAATAGTAAATCAGCACACAAGAGTCTTTTTAACGTGGTTCGAAGATAACCAACACCTACGTCCACGACCTGATTTAACAGGAAGCTATCCTCAAAACCCTGAGGATAGGTGCTTGGTTTTACATGCCAAGGGACACGAGTAGCCAACTTCCTCTCTTAGGAACTGACCCCTGGGCATGTTACAAGTCCCAGTCCTTCTATCCAACCAATCTCTCACCCTAAGTGGTTTGGTATTCTGGTTTCCCACTGAGATAGCTCTAGCAATACAAAACAATGTTAAATATTAGAGCTATCGATCTAAGCAAATACAGAGTGAATCCTACTACAACACTAGGGAAATTTAATTGCAGAGTGTTGCTTATAGTATGCTTTGAGAGCTTGGATTCTTGAGGGTTTTCTCTTGGAAATTTCCCGTTTACCTTGAATGGGTGCACGATTCTTCATATTTATAGGCAAGATTCAAAATAGATCCGTTGGAGGAGATCAAATCAAATCTTTCCTATTTGGGGTGGTTGCAGGCTAGAAATACTATTTGACCTAACAGCCATGCTTATTCTGGCAAGTCTGTCCCATCGCCTGCAACTTTGAGACGCATTAAATGCAGCATTAAATGCTGCGCAGACTCCGTACATATGTGTCGAAACTCTCCGTTCTAACGGCTAGTTGACTTTTAGACATTCGTCCTTCCTTGTACATTCAATACTCTGAGTCTCTTGTTAATAACTCAGTCTGAATGTTTGTCTTCACTGGAGTCTTACTGACATTCTCTTTGTCTCTTCTCCCATAGCATAAATAACCTTACGTGGTTCAGGTGATCTGAACTAATGTCCGAGTCAGGTCTTATGTGTCTTCAGTACAGCCTGATAGATTATTCAGCCCAGTATGTGTAACCTTTTTGCTTTGGGCTTATATGGTTCAGGTAAACTGAACCAAGGCCTAAGTCAGGTCTTAAGTGCATTTAGCACAGCCTGAAAGGTTAACACTTACTCTTTACTGACTAAGTTCTGTCCTGAGTATGCTTAGTTTACTCAGTAGAGACATCAGCCAATGGTACTTCAGGATTGACTTCAGGACGGATTAACAGGCTTCGATCTTTCAGCTTCAGACCCAGGCAATCTTCAGCAAGACTGACTGAGTCCTTCAGGATGGATTATACTTCAGACTTTAGTAAATTGGGTCGACTCCAATATTCTTCAGTCTTCAGCAAGTTCCATCTGTACTGAATTTTTAACCTAACTATCCTGAACTATTTTATCCTGAACAGCTGTACTTAGGCAGATTCATCATGGGTTTTGGGATCTAATCAAAATACTCAGATTTTCCCAACACTTTGTTCAGGAAAGAAGATGGAGATGACATCCTCTTGGTGCAGATCTATGTGGATGATATCATATTTGGCTCCCCCAACAAGCAGATGTGTGATCAGTTCAGCAAGCTGATGACAAGCAAGTTTGAGATGTCCATGATGGGGGAGATGACCTACTTCCTTAGACTTCAGGTGAAGCAGATGTCCAATGGAACCTTTATCAGCCAAGCTAAGTATGCCAAGAACTTGATAGAGAAGTTTGGAGTTAGTAGCAGCAGAGAGGCTAAGATTCCCATGATGGCAAACTTTTGCATGGATCCAGATGAACCTGGTGAGAAAGTGGATCAGACTCACTACAGAGGACTTATTGGTTCTCTGCTGTATCTCACTGCCAATAGACCTGATATCAGCTTTGCAGTAGGGGTTTGTGCAAGGTTTCAGGCAAATCCTAAGAAATCTCATCTGGAAGCAGCAAAGAAGATTGTGAAGTATCTGAAGGGTACTTACAATCTAGGCCTCTGGTACCCAGCTAATGACAATTTTCAGCTGAGTGGATATTCAGATTCTGACTATGGAGGGTGCAAAATTGATAAGAAATCAACTTCAGGCACATGTCATTTTCTGGGAAGTAAGCTGATATCTTGGTTCTCCAAGAAGCAAACCTCAGTAGCTACTTCCACAACTGAGGCAGAGTACATGGCTGCTGGTAGCTGCTGCTCTCAGCTGCTCTGGATCAGACAACAGCTGAGGGACTACCATGTGATCACAAAAGAGATACCCATCTTCTGTGATAGCACAAGTGCAATAACCATTACTCAAAATCCTGTTCTCCATACCAGATGTAAGCATTTGGATATAAGACATCATTTTCTTAGAGACCATCCTGAGAAGGGAGACATCAGGATGGAGAAGATCCATACAGAGAAGCAGAGAGCAGATGTACTTACCAAACCTTTAGCAGAGGTAAGATTCAGAGAATTGGTAGCTGAGTTAGGAATGGTGGATGGAGAGGCAATTCTTTAGAAGGGGAATAAAAGGTCGTCTAGATAGTCAGCTGGTGACCAGCTGAGGTATTCAGCTGATCTTTACATCAGCTGATCTTTACATCAGCTGATCTGGTATGTCTATTTAATTCTTTTGTGTTCTTTTCCTATCTTGTTATATCTAACTTGATTCAGGTATAAGTCATGAGAGTAAGATAAGGCCATTTCACCTCAGCTGACCAATGTCAGCTGACATAGAGGACCCAGATGAGCAGAAAAGATTTTCAAGAGGATTCTTCTTATCAGCTGATCATGCCAAGACAACTACTCGATAAGTACTTTCCTTCTATGTTTTTCGATTATCTATTTGAAATATAAGAATCTTTTCTAAAATTTGATAAATCCCCAATTTCTAAAATTATTTTAGAAAATTGGCAATCAAATCTTTCCTTTTCAAAAATTCAGGGATTTATTACTTTTTCCAAAATAAAGTGTTAGTGGTAATTAATTTCTCACCGCCATTATTACATCACAAAACATTAATCATTACCTTTTTACCAAAAGGCGGAATTTTTGGCGGCCAAAATCCTTTTCGAAAACCTGACACTTACGCATCACTCCCAAAATTCTCAAAGGTCACTCAATCTGGACCCTTGATTTATGTGATGCAATATACCAATCTACGATCAATATTGATAGATTTTTAATTTGAAAAAAATGCTCATTCCTCTCGTTTCATATAAATGCCCTTTTACCCCCCTCTCTAAAAACTTTCTCGCTTCAATATCTCTCTATCTTCTACTCTATTTTCTTTGCAAATCTCTCTGTGTTTTAAATCCTTGTGCTGAAGCCATGGATAACAAAGCCCTGAAGAAGATGCTCGAGAAGATGTATGCCGAAATATGTGCTGATTACAATACAACACGGGTTCCAGAAATCCAAGAAATTCTAAACCTCTTCCAACATCGTAATCTCCGAACCTTCATATCCATGACGCCTCCTAACCACAAAACCCTGAACTACTATGCCTTCCAATTTCTACTCAAAGCCCAGTTCAGTTTTAACACCATTGGCTCCCTTGTTGATGGTGAAACAGTGGTTTTATCATAGGATATTGCGGCACAAATTTTTGGCATTTCTGCCTCAGGTGTCCAACCCCACACCTACAAAGAAGCTGATTATCTGGCTACTTTCATGACAATGGCGAAGAGGAGCCAGCGAGAAATTACCACAAATCTGAAGAAAAATATGCTGAGGAGGAGGTACAGGTTTTTCATGGATGTGGTAACCAAGGTTATTCTTGCAGAGCAGGGGAGTTTGGATGCCCTAACCAAACTTCACCTTAGTGTGGCTCGAACAATCTTAGATGGAGTTCCAGCAGATTGGGTGAGTCTGCTGTGGTTTCCCTGAGAGCAGGAGTCCAAGAGATGTGTTGCTGAGGTTGTGAATGGGCAACAAATGTACAGGCTTAAGTCAAAGTGTTCAATGGCTACCAAGATTACTATAATCTTTAATCATTTGCTGCCAGAGCACAAATGGAAAAAGTAGTGGATTGTTGACTACAATCACACCAAGTTCCTTAGGGGAAGCAATCTGGACGTTATTGGAGATCCTGATTCAGATTCGGTAGCTGATCCAGCAGCTGTTGCTCCAGGGCCTTCTGCTGGTACTGGTAGGAAGCAGAAGAGGAAGGCTTCAAAGCCTGCTGGAGGGAGTAAGAAGAAGAAGTCCAAGAGGGACACTACTCCAGTTCAAAGGAAACTGTCCTTTGATGAAGATGATGATGAGGATGATACTGCTCCGTTGAGTAGTTTGAAGAAAAAGTCTCCAGCTGCTACTTCATTAGCTGCGAAAGCTACTGTGCTGGTTGATGAGTCCTCTGACGCAGAAGAGGAACCAGCAGAGGAGGAATCAGCTGAGGAACCTGGTTCAGAGGAAGAGTCTGCTTCTGACTCTGATAAAGGAGAAGAGGAGTCCGATGAGGAGGAATCAGCAGAGCCATCAGTTGCTGAGACAGAGGTTGTTCATTCCTCTTAAGAGGGACCATCAGAAGACACACTTATTGCCGCCTTACCTATCAGGTCAGCTCAACCTACTCCCTCATCTGATCCCCCACAAACATATTCCCATTCCCCATCACACCATGAATCTCCAAAATCCCAAACTTCTAAACACTCCACACCACAGCTGACCCCTCACCTTCACAACCCCCAGCTGGCAATGAACAGAAGGAGATAGCTGCCTCTGGTGACCCTTCAGCTGATCCCCAACCTTCTCACCCTGAACCCATTGACCTAGAAACTCCCAACTCCCCCACTGAAATGGCCAAACAAGCTCGTTTATCTCACCTTCGTTCAAAAGGGCCTCTTGAACAAGGGATGATCATCTCTGCCCTATATATCCTAGAACTCAACCCTTACCCAGCTTACCAAGACCTGCTGGCTGATGGTCTAGCCTGGGCTCAGGCGAGAGAGGGCCCCGTTACATTTCTTCTGGAATTAGTGAAGGAAATGGGTGAAGCTGCCTTCACTGAGTGGGAAGAGATTCTGATGGATGCCTTGGAGGTTAAGGCACCATCTCAGCTGACCTCGCCCGAAGGTCTTCGGAAGGTTGCACGAGCTCTGCTGCTTAAGGATGGGGTTGCGCTGGATTGCCCGGAAATAGCGAAGTCAGAATTTATTCCTCCAGCAGCAAACTACGAAATTAACCCGGTTGATCAGGCGACTCCTGATATTCTTGACAGATTAAAAGATTATTTTGATGATCATATCAGGGAAGTCAAAGCCACTCTATTGGCTGCAAGTCTGCTGCCCCTCGCTGATTGAACAACATGTCCACCAAGTGTTGTTGGGCCATCAGAACAAGATGCGAGATGCTCTTGAGGACAGCTTGTATGTCACCAGGAAGGAGCTTTTCCACACTCGCCAAAGTTTCAAAGAAACTGCCAAGGCATTCCTCGATGATGCTTCTGCCTCTCTCTGCTGAATCTGATAGGATCAGGCTGATGACTGAAAATCTAGAAAGAAAAGTTACCGAGTGCAAAGATGGTCAGGAGGACCTTAAAGCTACTGTTGATAAGCTTCCCATCTCTCTACCCTCTTCATCTGCTATTGATGATATCAAAAAGGGGGAAGAGAAGAACTCAACTGATATCGCTGCTCTGCAAGCTGAGACTGCCTCGTTGAAAGCCGAGATAGAATCCTTGAAGGCCCTGATAATGGAAAATAGTGGAGTTCTGTCAACCAGGATTTAGAATGTAGAAGAGTATGTCAATACTCGAAATCAGGCACAACATAGGGCTCAGGTGTTAAGAGATCAGAGGATGGCTGAGGCTCTGCAGAGACAAGAGGTGATAGCTGAGGAAAGAGAGAAGAAGAAGCATATCATGAACACTGAGCTTGATGAGAAGCTTGCCAAAGAACTGCAACTTGTTCAGAAGGAGACCCCAGAAGAGAGAAACAAGAGGCATGAGCGGGAGATGAATGATGAGCTGGAGAGACGGTATCAAAGGAAGTTGAAGAAACAAGGGAAGGTGAGTTCTCAGGGTAGCAAGTCAAAGGCTGGAATGTATGTTCATGACCCCAATGAACCCTTGGTTGACGGACCAATTGATTGGTTTTGCAAGGACCTGCCAGCTGAGCTTGTGGATCTCTGGAGGATGATAAAAGCAAGGCTCATGATTCATTTCTATGTTCTCAGAGGAGAAGAAACCAGAGGAGAAATGGAGAAGAACGCTGATTTCAGAGAATGGCTAAAGGAGATGTTTCCAATCTTCTCTAAGGCAATCACTGAAGTTATGCTGAAGGTGGATGTTCAGCCGGAGTTGTCTGAGATAGAGTACTTTCCCACTCTATCTGATGATAGTGGGAAGATTGACTGGATAGAAATCAGGAAGATATGGTTGCAGATGGTGACTTGCTTCTTTCCAGATCTTCCAGATACCTCTGTTGCTGCTCTGAAGGAGATAGAGAAGAGGTTCCTCAATTGGATGCAAGTACCTATGGACAACAGGAAGCAGTTGATAATGTAATAGACCAGCTGAGGTCAGGTTATCATCTTTTGTACCTACTTGTTCTGTTTAATGAAGTTTACATTTTCCAGACAACTTCTTTTTGTCAGCTGCTCTTTACTTTCTGTCTGAAAGATCTTATCTAAAGATCTTCTTTTCTCTCCTATGTTGATCTTGGATTAAATATGATTATTCTTTGAGATCAGCTGAGTTGGTTTTGATATCATCAAAAAGGGGGAATTTGTTAGGATATTCCAGTTAGATGGTTTGATGATATGATAAACCAATCAACTTGTAATAGGACCAGCTGAACCTGTTAGTTAGCTGATGAGTAGTTAGGATTAGATAGGTTCTAGTAAGGGTGAATCATCCTTGCTGCCTAGAAGATCCGAAGCTTTCATAGAGAAGAAGACCAGCTGAGGCCTTGAGGACTTAGCCATTTCTAGACGATAGAAAATCAGAGTAGCTGACACTGGAGTATCAAGAAGAGAACATCAGAAGAAACAGATCAGCTGATATCAGAAGATCAGATGATCAGTTGAGCATTTCGCAGACAAGACAAGGACCAAGGATTAAGAAACTCCAGGCGAGGTCCAGAAAATAAGCTGAGGTGCACATCAGCAGACCTGCACATCAGCTGAGGTCCAAGTACCAGCATACAGTACACCAGCTGAGGAGACAGATCAGCTGGAGTCTTGTGCTTCGCCCAGATTCTTCAGAATCATTTTAAGGGTTGACTTGCGACACAAGAAGGAAGATTCCCAGAATAGAAGATCAATCAATCAAGGGAACAAACTTGATTGATTTTGGATCACGAAGATTTCCTGGAATCAAGAAGGAGAGTCAATCAATCTCAATGATTGATTGAATACGAGATTATAGGATCTCAGATTTCTAGTCTATCCCAACGGCTAGTTATTTGACCCTATAAATTAGAGTAACAATGATGATTTTAGTAACGGATCTACACGCACTTTAAGCTTGCCGAAACTCTGTCAAAATCATTACTCGCACTCAACACCCAATATTCAAACTTATCTTTTGTAAGCTTTGTAGAAGCTGTTAGAAGTTGTTTACTGTTTTAGCTTTGACTGATTGTAAGAGAGTAGTACTCTCGAAGTTTGTGAGTGAGTGAGTGAGTAAAGTTAGTGGAGAGTCCCATAATTCCAGTTGGATTGTTGAGAGTGGAGTAGGACCTTTTGTCCGAACCACTATAAATTCTTTGTGTCTCGCATCTTTATTTCCTGCTCTTTATTTGTGCACATAACCTAAAATTGATTTTCACTACATCATTTCCGCACAAATTTCACAGTGCACAATTTTCAAATTCTGACTATCTCAAGTAGTCTGCTGTTTTTGAAATAAGCCAAAAATTTGAAAAAGGTTTTGAATCCCTTCAAGTCTATTCAACCCCCCCCCCCTTCTAGACTTGACTCAGGGTATTCTTACTCTAAAACCTGCCTTTGGGACCAACACCTTATCTAATGTAGTCTCAAATAAGACCAAAGTCAAGTTCTAGAGTATAATGCACATGTGTGGAACTCACATCAAAGAATATCATCCGTTCAAGATTGAAACGGGCATAAAAAGCTCAAATCTCATGGGTAATGGTGATCAAGACTCATATCCTATCAAAATTGCTCATATCATCGAAATTTCAAGAATCATAGAATCGAAAGTATCAAAGATAAAACAAGAATCAAGAGATAAATCCATTACACTTATCATGACTGTCAACTCATCCACACAATAATAAGCATATCCCATGCATTCACTTCTCAAGACAATAATAATCTCAAAGATTAACAAGCAAAACGAGGCATCAAATAAGCATATGGTCCAAAACATCAAGATAGCACTAAAAATCAACATGAGCATAGCATTGCAATGAGAAGATAAACTCTCTTGGAAAGGTTTATACTAAGAGGGAGGTTGCTCACAAAATACTCAGGGGACTCTCACACAGGTGGATAGTGTTCAGTACACCTATCCTCAACCTAGATCATCTCCTAGGAGACAATCTAGGCAAAGGACAAACTGGCCTGAACCCACTGTCAGGGGAGTTGACAGAAGGGTTCATTATAGGGGATCACTCTCATATGTGCCGTATGAGAGAAGTTTTACCCTTCCTTATCAACAACATTTCAGACCAGCTGCACCAAGTTCCTCTAGGAATAGGAGGAATATCAGGCCACCTGTTCCATAGAGGACCAACACTTATAGACTATCAACTCCTAGGGCATCTAGGGAGCCCACAGTCTATTTAGATGTTTATGGGAGAAAAATCAGCCAGTCCAAAATAATTAGGACTGTTAAGCAGATTTGGATCCCAAAAGGTACATCTAACCAAATAGGACCCAACACAAGATGGGTACCTAAGAATTAATTTTTATGCAGGACTCTTTTGAATCTCAATATAATTGGTACCTAGATAGTGGTTGCTCAAGGCACATGACAGGCAACCAAAGTCTCCTGACAGACTAAAAAGAAAAGAAAGACCCACAGGTCAACTTGGTGACAACTCCAAAGGAATCACAAGAGGTTATGGTACCCTGCTGATAGGGTCAGTCCATGTAACAAATGTATCATATGTCAATGGACTGAAACATAAGCTGCTGTCTATAAGCCAATTTTGTGATAAAGACTATAATGTTGAGTTCTCAAGTAACCTGTGCCGTGTAAAAAATGTATCAAACACACAGGTACTACTAACGGGGTCAAGGAAGGAAAATGTTTATCTTGCAGATTGGAGATCATGTCCAACAGAGACCTGTCTAATTGCCAAAAGCTCCAGTGACCTGACCTGGCTATGGCACAGGAGACTCAATCACCTGAACCTCAAAACTCTCAATCAGATATCAAGGTTGAGTCTACTGGAAGGGATACCTAATGAGGTGTTCAACAAGGATCACATTTTCAAAGTTTGCTAAGAAGGAAAGCAAATTAGAGCCTCATTCAAGGGAAAACCAAATCCCTCCACTGATAGGATACTCGAACTACTACACATGGATCTATTTAGACCTGTCACACCAGCTAGCATAAATGGAAGCAAATACACACTGGTGGTAGTTGATGACTTTTCCAAATTCACCTAGGTGATCTTCATGTCTAGCAAAAAGGAAACTCAACTCAGGCTACCTGAACTCCTAAAGAAGCTATCATATAAAAAGGGTCTATCCATTTTCAAGATAAGATCTGATAAAGGTATAGAGTTCATTAATTCAATTATTACTGACTTTTGCAATGAGTTAGGAATATCCCATGAGACCTCAGCTTTGGTGGCTGAAAGAAGAAATGAGATACTAAAAGAAGCCGCCAGAACCATGCTTGCTGATGCACAAATTCCCAAAAGGTTCTGGGCTGAAGCCATTCATACAGCTTGTTACACTCAAAATAGGTCCATGCTCACCATAACTCAAGGCAAAACCCTTTATGAGCTGTGGAATGGTAGGAAACCCCATGTATCCTATTTCCATGTATTTGGTTGAAAGTTTTTCATTCACAACAATGGGAAGAGACAGTTGAAAACCTTTGACAGCAAAGCTGATGAAGGAATCTTCCTTGGATATTCCCAAATCAATAGAGCTTTCAGGGTATACAATCTCAGAACCCTTGTGGTGGAATAACACCCCATGTTGTTTTTGATGAATCTACTCTTGAGTCCAGGAAAGATCAGGCCATCAAGAATATCACTGATAAAATGACTAGCCTGAGTATGGATAAGTCCACTGACAAGTCAGTGGAAGCATACCTTCCTACTTGGGACAATTTAGGATCAAAGGACTCAGGAGATGGGACACAGAGAACACACTAACCTGAGGAAATCAACAATGATGGAAATGAGCTGAATGAACAATCCCAGCTCCTCAGGTAACATCTTTTAATGAAGAAGTTGGCCAAGCTGAGATAAAAAATGAGCATAACATTCAGAGGGAAGCCAGACTAGACTGTGCTGATAACTTTGAAACAACTGTGAATGATGACTCTGGCCTCCTTCCATCTGTTCTCTCTCCTGACTTGCTTAATGTTATTCAATCTAGTGACTCAATCCCAGAAGAAGGGATATCCCCTGTGGATAACCCCACAGAGAGAGGACAATCTAGAAGAAGCTGGTTGATTGATCATCCAATCAATCAGATTCTTGGAGATCCTAACCTAGGAGTCAAGACTAGAAATTTTCATGGTGAAAATGCTCACTTCTATTATTTTCTATCAGCACAGGAACCCAAGACAATAGAGGAAGCATTAAAAGATCCTAATTGGACCATAGCCATGGAAGAAAAGCTTAATCAATTCACAAGAAACCAAGTATGGGAGCTAGTCAAGAGGCCCAAGCATGCAAACATCATTGGAACCAAATGGGTCTTCAAAAACAAAAAGGATGAAAATGATGTAATAATCAGAAACAAAGCAAGGCTGGTGGCAAAGGGGAATTCTCAAGTTGAAGGATTTGACTATGATGAAACATCCGCCCCAGTAGCCAGACTGGAAGCTATCAAGATATTCCTTGCATATGCTGCCCACAAGAGATTTAAGGTGTTGGGACAATCTGAGTATTTTGATTAGATCTCAAAACCCCTGATGAATCTGCCTAAGTATAGTTGTTTGGGATCAAATAGTTCAGGATAGTTAGGTTAGGAATTCAGTACAGGAGGAACTTGCTGAAGACTGAAGAATATTGGAGTCGACCCAATTTACTGAAGTCTGAAGTGTAATCCATCCTGAAGGAGTCAGTCAGTCTTGCTGTAGATTGCCTGGTCTGAAGCTGAAGATCGAAGCCTGTTAATCCGTCCTGAAGTCAATCCTGAAGTACCATTGACTGATGTTTCTACTGAGTACACTAAGCATACTCAGGACAGAACTTAGTCAGTGAAGAGTAAGTGTAATCTATCAGGCTGTGCTGAATGCACTTAAGACCTGACTTAGGCCTTGGTTCCATTTATCTGAACCATGTAAGTCCAAAGCAAAAAGGTTACACATACTGGGCTGAATAATATATCAGGCTGTGCTGAATGCACATAAGACCTGACTCGGGCATTAGTTCAGATCACCTGAACCATGTAAGTCCAAACAAAAAGGTTATTTATGCTATGGGACAAGAGACAAAGAGAATGTCAGTAAGTCTCCAATAAGACAAACATTCAGACTGAGTTATTAACAAGAGACTCAGAGTATTGAATGTACGAGGAAGGACAAATTTCTGAAAGTCAACTAGCCGTTAGAACGGAGAACCAATGATCTTTCGACACGTATGTATGGAGTCTGTGCAGCATTTAATGTGGCATTTAATGCGTCTCAGAGTCGCAGGCGATGGGACAAACTTGCCATTCAAGGCTAACGGGAAATTCCCAAGAGAAAACTCTCAAGAATCCAAGCTCTCAAAGCATACTATAAGCAACACTCTGCAATTAAATTTCCCTAGTGTTGTAGTAGGATTCATTCTGTATTTGCTTAGATCGATAACTCTAATATTTAGCATTGTTTTGTATTGCTAGAGCTATCTTAGTTGGAAACCAGAATACCAAACTACTCAGGGTGTGAGATTGGTTAGTTAGAAGGACTGGGACTTGTAAAACGCCCAGGGGTCATTTCCTAAGAGAGAAAGTTGGCTATTCGTGTCCCTTGGCACGTAAAAACCAAGTACCTATCCTCAGGGTTTTGAGGATAGCTTCCTGTTAAATCAGGTCGTGGACGTAGGAGTTGGTTATCTCCGAACCACGTTAAAAAGTCCCCTGTGTGCTGATTTACTATTCTGTTTAGGATCATAACTGTCATCATAATAAATTGAACATTCTGCATTGTTTTTATCTTCAGGACTGAATCAATCATCCTGAATCTTAATACTGTGCACTCAGCCTTAACCACCAGTCTACTAAGCAAGTTCAGAGAAAACGTTTTCAGAAACTAAAACGAGTAGAAACTAAGGGCTCACTTTCCGCACGCACCCTAGCTCACTAGAATAGTAGTCCAACTGACCCGCTTCCTAGCAGTCAGTAGGTTTGTTATCTCTACTGAGCTTCCAACCACTTTACTCACACTCAGTTTATCTGACTCATTACTGAATTGTCCCTGCTGCCCCTGTGGACCTTCAGCACACTGAGTAATTCAGGAAATCCTGACTGAGAGTGTTAGAGCATTTTTCTGAGTCTTTCAAAAAAATCTTTCAATCAGAGCAGTGGTTCAAAAGACCACTAACTTTGTTTACCAACAGTTTCTGAGGAGAAACTTTTAGTGGTCTACTGAATAGATCTCATTTCTGAAAACTGCATATCATGGCATCCGGTTCTACACGCCTCGAGGGCAATCTTCTTGAATTCTCTATTGACAATTATGACTATTAGAAATTCAGGGTACTCGCACATCTCTATTCCATCCATGATCAGATGTCTCTGGTGATTGAGCAGGGTCCGATCAAATTCATGACGAATCTTCAGACGACCTGGCCTGTTGCTGGCAATGTTCCTTTTCCAGCCGCCGAAGATGAAGAAGTGGAGAGGTCCGCACTTGATTCTAATCAAATTAAGCTAATCGGACTGGATAATGTTGCCAAGAACATTATACTTCACACCATTTCTTACGAGAATTCGGTCAGGCTCATGCATCTGAGAACAACAAAGGAGATCTGGGATGCTCTGAGGGAGATGAGTGAGGGATCTGAAAACATCAAGGAGAACAAGAGAGATCTTGCTATCAGGAAGTTTGAGGCCTTCCGGATGTTAGAGGGAGAATCCATCGATCAGATGGAAGCTCGGTTCATTAAGATGATGAACGAGCTAGCAACCCTTGGGAAGGAGTTTCCCAAGAGGGAGGTGGCTTCTAAAATCCTGAACTGTCTCCCTGAAAGATGGGACACATGAGTGATCTTGCTGAAGAAAACTCAGGATCTTACCAATATTACTCACTCTCACCTATTCTCAGAGTTAAAGGCTCTGGAATTCGACCTCGATAAGAGGAAGAAGAAGGGTGCTGTCAGTGAGGAAGTTAGTGAGGAGAAGACTCCTGAAAAGGAAAAGAGAGTGGCTCTTAAAGCTACTCCTGAGCCTGACGCTGGATCAGGTTATAAGTCACTGAAGGACATGAACAAGGATGAGCTGGCCTTGGAGTACAGCCTGATGGCGCGGCGTTTCGAGAAATTGAACTCTCAATTTGGAAGGTATAAGAAATTTTATACTGACAGTCGTGATCGCAGGTACTCCAGCCCCAGGAGATCGAGTCCCCGAAGAGAAGAAAGGAGGGGTTCAGATTCCAGGAGGGATCGCAATGACACTGATGAGCCCAGAAGATCCAGCTCCAAACCTAAACGATCATCAGGGAGCAGGAGGGAGTCATCAGATAAAAGGTACACTGACAAGAAGTTTGCTTCTGATGTAGATCAGTGCTACCACTGCAAGAAGACCGGACATTTTCAGTATGATTGTCCGGAGCTCAGTGCTCGTGAGCGAGAGGATTTGAAAGCCAAGAGAGAGCTCAGGGCATCAGACCGGAGAGCATTGCTTGCTGAGGATTCCTCAGATTCAGATGGCCCAGGACGCCGGTCCCCTGAACTTTTCTCCGATGAGGAGTATGTGACCTCTGCCTGATGGCAGATGATGAGGTATGTTCTTCTGCCTCTTCTCCTAATCACGCACCTGAGCTTAACTCAGATTAAGTAGGAGAACTCGACCTTCAGCTCGCCCTAGAGCAATTGATGGTTGACTTCTCAAGGGTGCAGGAGACTCATACTCACACAGTAGATGTGAATGCACAACTGAGTGGGGAGAACGATCGGTTAACTGAGTCTCTCAGTGTAAGAGATACTGAGGAAGCCCTCAGATTAGTACATCTTCAGGAAGAGCTGCTTCATGCTCGGAACAAGCATGATGAAGCTCCACTGGAGGTAGAAAGACTGAAGTGTGTAATCAGCTCGCTGATTGAGACTCGTGATACTGATTTGTTCCTTGCTCTGGAACAACTGATGATTGAGCGAATTGCTCTAAGAGTAATGTTCAAAACTGAGTGGCAAGCTCGCCTTTGTACTGAGCAAACTACTTGGGATCTTGAGCTGATCTCAAAAGAGAAACCTCATGAACAGTTGGTATTTCAGTACATCACTGAAATTGAGGCCCTGAAAGAAATAAATGGGCATCTTGAGGTTAAGCTGAAGAAGTTATACACATCTACCCAAGGGTCGATGAGTTAACAAGTTTCTCTCAGCTAACTGATGGTGCTAAAGCTGGGTTGGGCTATGATGCCTCAAAAGACCCAAAGGGCAAGAAGAAGAGAGGTGCTTGAGGGAGCAACTCTCAGAAGAAGTTTGTCCCTGCCCTAACTGATGACAAGAGCTCAAGTGTTGCTCGTCAGGACAAAGGCAAAGGGAAGGAGAAAATGCCTGCTGAACCTGTCAGGCAAATGACTGAGGAACCAAGGCCAAATCCTAAGGGAAAGGACAAGGCTCCTCATCTTGAGTCAAGGAAGCAGATCAAGGGAACTCCAATGCTCAGCCTAGGAATCCTCAATCTGGGAAGAACTCTGCTCCTAGCACTTCTCAGGCCCAGCCTAGAAATGCTCAGGGCGGAAGGAACTCAGGACAGAGGAGGCCTCATGCAAAGCCAAGGACTACTGAGGTCCGGACTCCTCAGACAGGGTACAGAGCCCATCAGGAGTGTCCCAATCATCAAAGGAGAAGGACAAACCAGGTGGTCTCTGAAAGGCAACGGAGACCTGACTCCGGCAACACTCAGGTTAGACCTCAAGTGCCAAGAGGTTAGGCCCAAGCTGCTCCTTCTCGGGATCAAACTCAGCCCAATGCACCCAGGCCAAGGAGGAATAGGAGGCCCACCCCCAGGAATCAGTATAGGGCTCCTGAACCTCAGGCTGACACCAATACACCCTCAACTTCCCAGGCACAAAGGAAGAAGACTGTGTATGTTGATGTTTCAGGGAGACAAGTTTACACTTCTGATGCTATCAGAATTGTTAAACAAATCTGGATCCCGAAGGGTATGGCTGACTCAGTAGGACTCAATACGAGATGGGTACCTGAGGCCTGATTCTTTTCAGGTTGCTGCGGGCTACAAGAAGAGGAAGGAGGATCTGATAAAGGACTGGTACTTGGACTCAGGATGTTCCAGGCACATGACTGGATTTCGTGATCTCCTTCAGGATTATGTAGCTCAGGAAGGCCCGCAGGTAACCTTTGGTGATAACTCTAAGGGTTTCACCAGAGGATTCAGAACCCTTGTTATTGGCTCTGTCCATGTACTGAATGTATCATATGTTGAGGGACTGAGACATAACTTACTCTCGGTCAGTCAGTTTTGTGACCGAGGATATAGTGTAGAATTTACATCTAACATGTGTCTTGCAAAGGACAAATCTACACTACAGGTTCTGATTACAGGTGTCAGGAGGGGCAATGTATATTTTGCTGACTTCAAGAGCAGCTCTCCTTAAACTTGTTTGGTCGCTAAGAGCTCCTCTGAGCTCAGTTGGCTTCTGCATAAACGCCTGAGTCACTTAAACTTCAAAATTATTAACAAAATTTCTACTTTCTCTAGTAGATGGTCTACCCAATGAAGTTTTTAGCAAAGACCACGTGTGCGGAGCATGTCAGGAAGGCAAGCAAACAAAAGCCTCATTCAAAGAGAAAGAAGCCTTCTCAACTGACAGAGTGCTTCAGCTTCTGCACATGGATCTCTTTGGTCTAGTTACTCCTGTCAGCATAAATGGTAGGAAATATACCCTTGTTGTTGTTGATGATTATTCCAGGTACACTTGGGTTATTTTCTTGCTGAACAAGAAGGAGACTCAGGTCAAGCTTCCAGAGTTACTCAAGCAATTGAGTACTGAACAGGTTCAGAGCATAGTCAGGATCCAATCAGATCGAGGAACTAAGTTTATAAACTCTATTATAATTGACTTTTGTACTAACCAAGGTATAGCTCATGAGACTTCTGCAGCTAGGACCCCTCAGCAGAATGGGGTAGCTGAAAGAAGAAATCGGACCCTGAAGGAAGCTTCCAGGACTATGTTGGCTGAGTCAGGATTGCCCAAGAAATACTGGGCTGAAGCAATCAACACTGCTTGCTACACTCAGAACCAATCTATGCTGAACAAACAACATGCTCAGACACCTTATGAAACTTGGAACAAGAGGAAGCCTCGCATCTCTTATTTCCACATTTTTGGGTGTAAGTGTTTCATCCTGAACAATGGGAAAGACCAGCTGAAAGCCTTTGATAGCAAATCTGATGAGGGAGTTTTCTTAGGATACTCCTCAGTCAGTAAAGCTTTCAGGGTATATAACTGTCGGACCCTTTGTGTGGAAGAAACACCTCATGTTGTGTTTGATGAGACTACATCAGTGTATAGGAAATAGCTTCCGTGTCCTGACACTGAGGGGTTACCAAGAGGATAACGAGACTGAGCCTGAAGAATCCTGAATTCAAGATCAAGCTTGTCAGTACTCCCAAGGGATGGGATGATAATGATGATGATGATCAGGATGGACCTCAGTCCAACCCTCAGCAAGCTCTAGCCTCGGTGAATGTTGAGTCTCAGACTCAACCTGAGGTACGTACTGTCGGTGATGATGCTTCTGCACCTGAGACAGTTACTGAGTCCAACACTGTAGGGGGAAACAATGTCCCTGATATTGGCCAACCCTCAGGAAATGACTCTGTATCCCCTGTTCTTGCTCGTTCCTGTTCTTTGCCTATTATTGTCAAGACTAACGTTTCAGGATCAGGCGAGGGAACGTCAGCAGCTCCCAGTGCTCCCGTCAGCAGGAGGCGGTGGCTAGATGATCACTCATTGGCTGATATCATTGGTGATATCAATGAGGGGGTCAGGACTAGGTTGTCCTTTGGTGAGAGCGCTATGTTTTGTTATTTCCTGAGTGATCAGGAACCTAAGAGCATAGAAGAAGCTCTTACTGGTCCCAACTGGATCCTAGCCATGCAGGATGAGCTAAATCAGTTTGAGCGGAATCAGGTTTGGGAGTTAGTTGAGAGGCCTAGGCGTCAACATGTTATTGGCACCAAGTGGGTCTTTAAGAACAAGAGGGATGAGAAGAATGTTGTGGTCAGGAATAAGGTCAGACTGATACCAAAGGGTTACTCTCAGGCCGAAGGAATCGACTCTAATGAGACCTTCGCTCCAGTCGCAAGGTTGGAAGCAATCAGGTTGTTTCTGGCATATGCAACATTCAAGAAATTCAAAGTGTATCAGATGGATGTAAAGAGTGCTTTTCTGAATAGTGTACTAAACGAGGAGGTCTATGTGGAACAACCTCCAGGTTTCAAAGTTGTAAATAAGGTATATCACATGAAGAAAGCTCTTTATGGCCTGAAGCAAGCTCCGAGAGCTTGCTATGATACATTATCCCAATTCCTGATAGACCACAGGTTCATGAAAGGAACAGTGGACAGGACCCTCTTCTGGATATCCGAAGGGGAGGACATTCTCTTGGTTCAGATTTATGTGGATGACATAATATTTGGATCTCCTAATCTGAAGCTTTGTGAGAAATTCTCCAAGCTGATGACTGGGAAATTTGAGATGTCAATGATGGGAGAAATGAATTTCTTTCTGGGTCTCCAAGTCAGGCAAACTGACTCCGGAATCTTCATAAATCAGTCCAAATATGCGAGGGATTTGATTCAGAAATTCGGAGTTCAGTCCAGCAAAGTCTCACGTATTCCCATGAACACAAATGAGAAGCTGGACCCTGACAAAGAAGGAGTCTCAGTAAATCAGACTGAATATAGGGCACTGATAGGATCCTTACTATATCTGACTGCTAGTCATCCTGACATCACTTATGCAGTTGGAGTTTGTGCAAGGTATCAGTCTGATCCAAAGAAGAGTCATCTAGAGAGTGCCAAAAAGATACTGAAATACCTGAAGGGTACAGTCAACTTAGGACTCTGGTATCCCTCTGATGGCAACCTAGAACTGACTGGCTATTCAGATGAAGATTATGGAGGCTGTAGACTTGATAGGAAATCAACTACAGGCACATGTCAGTTTCTAGGGAGTAAACTGATCTCTTGGTTTTCTAAGAAGCAAACCAGTGTTGCAACGTCTACTATTGAGGCTGAGTATATGGCGGCATGCAGTTGTTGCTCTGAGATCCTTTGGCTGAGACAGCAACTGAGAGACTACCAAGTTGAGGCCACTGAAGTCCCAATCTTTTGTGACAATAATAATGCCATTACCATATCCCAAAACCCAGTCTTACACACAAGGTGTAAGCATGTAGAGATCAAGCATCACATTATCAGAGATCATTTTGAGAAAAAGGACATCAGGATGGAGAGAGTCCCTACTGATAAGCAGAGAGCTGACATACTGACTAAGGCTTTGCCTGAAACCAGATTTGTTGAGCTATCAGTAGAATTAGTACTCCTTGACCCAGGCTTAGGAGATTCAATCTGAATCTCTGATCAGAATGCTCAAGGTCAGGGGGAATGACTAATATGGACTCAGGATGAAGGAATCTCAGAGAGATTGTGAATGGTTGTAGGGGGAAAATTCAGTATGAAAAGGATGATCAGTATAGACTGACTAAGATTCAGGACACTGAATTCAGGGCTTGTCATCTGGATAGGTCACATGTGGTATCAGACAGAATACAAATCTGACTGACTGATATGTTTCCTGATTTTCTTTCAGTCATCAAATCTTGCGTGCATCATCCTTGATACTGTTTGCTGTATTGTCAAATCAATTTAATTTGTCATTTAATCCCAGCCATTCATTTAATACTCGGTTATTATTTAATGCAATTTATTTGAATTAAATACGGACATGCTCTGACACGCATTTAATGCACAGTGGGCGGGAACAGTTTTCGATAAAGTTTTGACCCATTACCTTTGAAAATCCGAAGAGTCTCCATGCATCTTGCTCTTTAATCTTAACCTTTGAATCTCATAAGTCACTATTTTCTGAGCCATCCGATTAAAATTGAATTTTAGTATAAATAAGGGAAGTTTGTGCTATTGCAACCTTTATGCACCTAAATCTTTTCTTGATATATTTCTCTCTATGAACCGATCTTCTTCATTCTTCATATTATTTCCATGGCTTCTCCTTCGGTGGATTCATTTTTCGGGAACCTATTTCACCTAAGAAATGAAATACACTGGGAACCATTTGGAGATTTTACCTCCAATCATCCTGACATATTACCTGTAAAGGAGGTTTTCGAAAATGCATGTCTTCTGCGTTTTATCACTTCCAGACCCCAGAGACTCCATCCCAGACTTGTTGCTGCTTTCTATATCAAAATGGCAAAGAACAAGGACTCCCAGGAGTGGGAAACATGCATTCCCCTAACCTCTTGTGTGAAGGGGAAAGATGGTGAGGAAGAGATGACCAGGAGGTGGGTCACTCTCAACATCATGCAGAAGATTAGAGAGGTTCTTAACCTTCCTCATTCTGGACGAAGCCCTGTTGATTATGGGTGTGGGACTGAGAAGGATTATCTCCAGTCCCTCTGCGATGGTGATGTGGTCCTGAAGTCTGGTCTGAACAAGTAAGTTCTGAGAACAGAGAATCAACACTTTTTCGATCTGACGAGTCAGGGAGTGTTGGGGATTGCTGGAGGACTAGAGCAGATCTCACGGCCGAAGTTGTATACGATGATGGCAATCTCTGACGCCTCAGTGCATAACTTTAACTGGGAGGATTACTTCCTCCTATTGCTGGTAGCTGAGACCAACAAAATCAAATACTCGCCGGAGGGTCAGGCGACATTTGAGGCCAAAATGCACTTTGGCACCAAGATTTCTCTGATCTTGGAGACCCTGGATCTTGGTTATGTGGATCAGGCCCAATCACTCGAGATTCCAGTGAAAATCGAACTTTTCAGAGCTTACTCCGGTGATTCTGGCACCAAGAAAAGACCAAGGACTCAGAAGAAGAAGGCTCAGGTGGGAAAAATTTTCAGAGGCCGATACTGCAAAGCCAGCGGAGGACAAACTTAAGCCCTCAGGACCCAAGCAACAGAAGCTGACATTCCTTTATCCGGGTTCAGGAAGAAGCTCGTGGAAGAGCAAGCTGCTGAAGAAATTATTCAGCATGCACATCCGGAGAGGGTATCAGCTCAGGCTGCTCTTGAAATCACTCCTATCTCTGCCATTCCGGATGTTGCACCCACTGATCCTAAACATTGCATCAACTTATCAGAGTTTGGAGGCCCCCTCGGGTGAGGATCAGGGGGAACCTGTTCAGGAGGAAGGAGTTCAGAAGGGGTTCAGGCTGAAGCTCCGTCGCCATTCCCTGCGCCTGACGAGAACACATTATCAGCCTTTGAGATAGTGGCAAGGGGAACGGCTGCTGAGATGGTGGAGAGGAGGTTTCCTGACCTCTCAGATGCTCAGAAGGAAGCAGTTGTGCAGCTTCACACCATTGTTATGATCCGGAATGCCACCTGGACTGAACTCAGTCAGCTTGGGGAGTCGAGAGGATGGGACAATATTGCTGAATCAGAGGCTGCCCTCTTTGATCATTTTGACGTTAACTCTCTACATCACCTGATCAAGATGGTAGACTTTATCAGAACTGTCCGACACATTTATCCTGAGCCCGAGCCTCAGAGAGTTGAGAAGGAGAAGGAAGTGGAGGAGGAAGCTGAGAAGGAGGTGATTGAGACTGCTGATAGTGCTCAGCAAGGTCGCACTAAAGGGGTCAGTGCACCGGCCGATGAAGCAATTCTGGGACCCGTGATTGCGGAGGCTACAGGAGAGGGTCCACCAGGTCTGGTCCGAGTCAGAGGAAAATGGATCACCTCCGAGTCACTATATGTTCAGAACTCCACACGAGCTCTTGCCAATCTTCACAGAAGGGTAATCCTCGTCGAGAGAAAAACTAGCCGGGTTGGTTCAAATTTTGAAGTGCTGAATAAGAAGATGAATAGGCAGGATCGTGACCTGAATGAGATGGGATCTGACATGAATGCTGCCATTGATCTTCTTGGAGAAGTCAGAAGTCAACACTCAGTAGATCTCACTGTTATCTCTGAGCAAGCAAAAGGGGTCATTCAAAGCTTCAATCAAATGGTCACTGATGCGCAAACTCAGCAGGAGAACAAGCTTGCCACTTTTCTTGATCAACAACTGCCTGAAAGAATTGATCAACTGGTTGATGAAAAGTTGGCCAAGCTGAAGGCTGAACTGAAGGATGAGCTGCTGAGTGAGATGTTTGCACAGTAGAAGGTGGAAATTGCATCTGCCCTGGACAACAGAATGATGAACTTCGAAGGTCGACTAAAGGCTGCACACAATTCAGCCATTGATAAGCTCAGTGTCGGCCTAAGAGGGATGGCAGGGCAGATTGGGCAGCTGCAGGGCAAGCAGACTGAGATGGACAGTCAGTTCACTTTGTTGGCGGAGTCAGTAAACGAAGTTGTCAAGCAAATCAATGATGATGATGCCAAAAAGGAAGAAGAAGGGAAGCAAATTGCTACTACTAGTAAAGACAAGAAGAAGAATTTCCCCCCTGAACTGAAAGCGGCGGATAGAAAAAGGACAAGGTCCGTCGCCGCCATCGAAGCTGCTGAAGGTTCATATCCGAAGAGATTGAGGCCCTCTGAGGATCTCGCTCTGGAACCTTTGTATAAGGAGATTGAGGAACAGATGAATCCGGGGTTGACCACTCAGGAAAAGATGGTGATGACTTAGGTGGATAAGATAGCGAAGATGAAGGAGATTTCGCTGCTCATTCAGATCCAATGGCTAAAAGAGTCCAATGAGTACCTGACTTCGCAGGTTCAGAAGAAGAAAATTGTGCCTTCTGGATCTCGAATGAAGACTCAGAGGAAGCTGGTGGTCATTCCAGATCAAGGTCCTCCTCCACTCCAGTTCGTAGAGGATTTCATTCCGATAGAGATGTTGGAGGTATGGATTCCGATCCGGAATAGGTGGGCTTACCTATTCTATGTGGTGGGGTTATGGGATGATCAACCTGAAGATAAAGACGTCATACTCCATCACTGGATGGCACAGGATCATCTGGATCTATGGGCTGAAATAATCAGACATGCTGACACGGAAGGTGTAGAGATTGCTCCTCCGGAATTCAATAATTATCCTCCTCCACTCTTCAGGAACTCCAAGCAACTGGACCGGAAAACGATATCAGAAGAAGTCGTTAGAGTAGGACGCGCTGCCGGGGCCGTTGGTGATCGGAACAGGATGAAGCAGGTCCTGAACCGAGTCTTGGAGATGTATGAAATTCCTCTAGCTGCTTGGAATAAGGATGAAGAATAGATCAGGAAATAGTTGTTCAGGAATTGTAATATCTTCAGGATAATTTTAACTCTTATATCAATCAATGAAGTTATTTATTTTTCCTGAGTACGACTTCTTGTTGACTCCTGAATTTACTTTTATGAATCCTTATCAAGAACTGTACTAACCCATTCCTTATTTTCATCTTATAGACTAAGTACCTAGTTTGTCAGGTGGTAGTGAGTTGTTCTCACTGACTAAGTCAGTTGATTGTATTGATGAATAGGAATTTGCTTAAGGGTTTTGGCATCATCAAAAAGGGGGAAATTGTTGGGACAATCTGAGTATTTTGATTAGATCCCAAAACCCCTGATGAATCTGCCTAAGTATAGTTGTTCAGGATCAAATAGTTCAGGATAGGTTAGGAATTCAGTACAGGAGGAACTTGCTGAAGACTGAAGAATATTGGAGTTGACCCAATTTACTGAAGTCTGAAGTGTAATCCATCCTGAAGGAGTCAGTCAGTCTTGCTGTAGATTGCCTGGTTTGAAGCTGAAGATCGAAGCCTGTTAATTCGTCCTGAAGTCAATCCTGAAGTACCATTGGCTGATGTTTCTACTGAGTACACTAAGCATACTCAGGACAGAACTTAGTCAGTGAAGAGTAAGTGTAATCTATCAGGCTGTGCTGAATGCACTTAAGACCTGACTTAGGCCTTGGTTCCATTTATCTGAACCATGTAAGTCCAAAGCAAAAAGGTTACACATACTGGGCTGAATAATCTATCAGGCTGTGTTGAATGCACATAAGACCAGACTCGGGCATTAGTTCAGATCACCTGAACCATGTAAGTCCAAAGCAAAAAGGTTATTTATGCTATGGGACAAGAGACAAAGAGAATGTCAGTAAGACTCCAATAAGACAAACATTCAGACTGAGTTATTAACAAGAGACTCAGAGTATTGAATGTACGAGGAAGGACAAATATCTGAAAGTAAACTAGCCGTTAGAACGGAGAGCCAATGATCTTTCGACACGCATGTACAGAGTCTGCGCAGCATTTAATGCGTCTCAGAGTTGCAGGCGATGGGACAAACTTGCCAGAATAAGCATGGCGATTAGGTCAAACAGTATTTCTAGCCTGCAACCACCCTAAAATCGGAAAGATTTGATTTGATCTCCTCCAACGAATCTATTTTGAATCTTGCCTATAAATATGGAGAGCCTTGCACCCATTCAAGGCTAACGGGAAATTTCCAAGAGAAAACTCTCAAGAATCCAAGCTCTCAAAGCATACTATAAGTAACACTCTACAATTAAATTTCCCTAGTGTTGTAGTAGGATTAATTCAGTATTTGCTTAGATCGATAGCTCTAATATTTAGCATTGTTTAGTATTGCTAGAGCAATCTTAGTTGGAAACCAGAATACCAAACCACTCAGGGTGTGAGATTGGTTGGTTAGAAGGACTGAGACTTGTAAAATGCCCAGGGGTCAGTTCCTAAGAGAGGAAGTTGGTTATTCGTGTCCCTTGGCACGTAAAAACCAAGTACCTATCCTCAGGGTTTTGAGGATAGCTTCCTGTTAAATCGGGTCGTGGACGTAGGAGTTGGTTATCTCCGAACCACGTTAAAAAGTCCCCTGTGTGCTGATTTACTATTCTGTTCAGGATCATAACTGTCATCATAATAAACTTAACATTCTGCATTGTTTTTATCTTCAGGACTGAATCAATCATCCTGAATCTTAATACTGTGCACTCAGCCTTAACCACCAGTCTACTAAGCAAGTTCAGAGAAAATGTTTTCAGAAACTAAAACGAGTAGAAACTAAGGGCTCACTTTCCGCACGCACCCTAGCTCACTGAGATAGTAGACCAATTGACCCGCTTCCTAGCAGTCAGTAGGTTTGTTATCTCTACTGAGCTTCCAAGCTCTTTACTCACACTCAATTTATCTGACTCGTTACTGAATTGTCCCTGTTGCCCCTGTGGACCTTCAGCACACTGAGTAATTCAGGAAATCCTGACTGAGAGTGTTAGAGCATTTTTCTGAGTCTTTCAGAAAAATCTGTCAATCAGTGTATCCCCCCCATACACTGATTCTACTCGTTTCGGGACCAACACAAGGTCTACCAAATGGATGTCAAGAGTGCATTCCTCAATGGAGTCCTGAATGAAGAAGTCTATGTGGAATAACCCCCTGGGTTTGAGGAAGGCAACAAAGTATATAAGCTTAGAAAAGCTTTATATGGCCTGAAACAAGCGCCATGAGCCTGGTATGACACACTATCACAGTTTCTCTTGGAACATGGATTCATCAAGGGGAGTGTTAACATGACACTTTTTAGAATCACTCATGGAGATGACATCCTCCCGGTTCATATCTATGTAGATGACATCATCTTTAGATCACAAAATGAAGACCTGTGTACCAGATTCTTACACCTCATGAAAGGAAAATTTTAGATCTGCATGATGGGAGAGATGAATTTCTTTCTAGGACTGCAAGTCAGGCAGTCCCCTGAAGGAATCTTCATCAATCAAGCCAAGTACACAGGGGAGCTGATACAAAAGTTTGGATGCAGTACAAGCAAGGTGGTCAGGGTAGCTATGAACACCAATACCAAGCTAGAACTTGACGAAGAAGGAGAAGTTGTAGATCAGACTACTTATAGAGGAATCATTGGATCCCTTCTATACCTCACTGCAAGCAGGCCTGACATCACTTATGCAGTAGGAATCTATGCAAGATATCAGGCTGGTCCTAAGAAGAGTCACCTGGAAGCCACAAAGAAAATTCTAATATATCTCAAGGGTACAGTCAACATGAGACTTTGGTATCCCTCTGATGATAATTTTGAATTAACAGGCTACTCAGATGCGACTATGGAGGATGCAAGATTGACAGGAAGTCAACAACAGGAACCTGTCAATTCCTAGGAAACAAGCTGATCTCATGGTTCTCAAAGAAATAAAGCTCAGTAGCAACAAGCACTACAGAAGCCGAATACATGGCAGCTGGAAGCTGCTGTGCTCAAATCTTGTGGATAAGGCAACAATTAACAGATTATAACATCCAAGCCAATGAAGTACCCATCTTCTGTGATAACAACAGTACAATAGTAATATCACAGAACCTTGTACTTCACACAAGATGCAAACATGTGGATATAAGACATCACTTTATCAGAGATCATGTGAAAAAGAAGGAAGTCAGTCTTGTGAAAATCCACACTGACAAATAAAGAATTGATATACTCATAAAACCTCTGGCTGAGGCTAGGTTTCATCAGTTATCAGTGGAGTTAGGACTACTTGATCCTGAATCTGGAAATTGATCAGGAGACTTAAGTCAGGGGGAATGATCTACCAATCTGATAGATTCACAGGCCACTATTCAAGGGGGAAGGGTCAACCTAACAGCGTGGACTCAGCTGATAAGTCCACTGATATCTTCAAGCACCCTGATAGTCAGTGGAACCTACTCCACTGAATAGAAAAGAAGTGACTGACAATAACTGGACAGAGGAGCTCCACTGTCAACAAGCCTGAGATATCCTCTGATTGACGGTTACTTTATTGATAACCGTGCTTGCGGCACATTTAATACGATAGTAAGTGTGCAATTAAATCTCGGGAGATGTATTTGAAAGGATTTTCTCATGAAAATTCATCCCACTTTCCATTTCTGGTAATAATTACAAAACACTTGGGAAGATAAATCACTTTATTTTCCAATTATCACTCTTATCTCAACCATAGATCAGTTTCCTCCCTTGATTACCCATATAAATAACTTCCATACTTAACAGTTTTACCAACGATTCCTTATTTTTCTCAACTCTCTCAACCCTTAAAACCTTCAAAAACTTCTGGTATGAACCTATAGTATGTTTTCACAACCAGAATGTCCTAAATGACCCAAACCTTCACCATATCAGAAAAGCCTTTGAATATGTAAAAAATGCTGGACTCAGCATGTTTTTGTCCAATGGCCCTGACAAATGTTATGACAGATAAGTTTTAAAGTTCTTTGTGGAGATGGAGAAGAGTGTTACATCCATCAGATCTGTTGTGCTGATGGAGAGGAGTGAGACCAAGAAAGATAAGAAGGGTCAAGTCATCTCTGTGCCTGTGATGAAGAGGCACAAGTTTGTGCTTAGGCAGGAGGATCTTCATGACTTTCTAGGGCTTCCAAGTGAGGGTGTGGACCCTAGCACCTTCATGGCTGGACAAGAGGAAGAGTTCTTGGATGTTATTACAAAGAATAAGTAGCAGTATGTCCCCAATCTCTACAAGAAGTTATTGAAGCCAGAATTTGAGGTTCTGGCCGATATTGTTGGGAAATGTGTCTTAGCCAATCAGGGGAGTATTGAGCAAGTCAGCAAGATAAAGCTGAGGCTGATGGCTACCATTGTCCATACCAGTGGGAGGACAAAGTTTAACTGGCATGGATTTTTCATCTCAAACCTGAGGGAGGAGAGAAACAAACTTAAGGAGGTAATGGGAAGGCTGGTGATCGAGCACAAATTGTGGTATGCCACAAAGGTGTGCTTGATATTGGAGAAGCTCAACCTAAAGTACCCATTCCCTGATGCCAGGCCCTGGAACAAGGCCAAGATAATTTTTAAACTCAGCGAAGCTGTTGGAAAAGATGAAAGTGGAGGGCCCTGAGTCAAGGAAGAGAACCACCCCCTCCACTGACCCCACTGACGAAAGTCTACCCCTGGACTTAAAGAACAAAGCCCTGAAACCAAGTGAGAAGATGAAGTCTCACAAAGAAGAAGAACTGGAGAAGAAGAAAAGCAAGGTTGTGAAGAAAGCTATTGTGGAAAGCAAAGCCATGAGCAGCAGCTCTGAGACCTCCACCACTCACTCATCTGCTGAAAAGTCCACTGAAGAGGAAGAGGAAAGAATGATATCCCCCATTCATCTCCTTGCCTCTACTTCCCTGAAGGGAATTGAAGAAGGTCAGGAGGGTGAGGAGGCAGAAGAGGAAGAGAATGAGGTGGAGAAAAGTTCTAAGGAAGAATATGATGAAGAAACTGACTCTGATGGAGGGAAAGAAGCTTCTCAGGACTCTCAAAAGTCCAAAGAGGTAGCCAAAACCACATGCCCTGAACCCACAACTCATAAACACCCCACTGAAGGCTCTCAACTGCCTGAAAGTGTAGCCAAATCAGACCCCTATCACACAGGGCACTGATATGTTGCCTGTGTTTGAGGTAGAAGATGATGAGGAAGTCCAGTACACTTATCTGGACTCTCTAAAGAAGGAGGCAAGCTATGAATTGGAGAAACTATATCCTGCCTTAAACTCTCATCCCACCCTCGAGGAGATGTTCTAGAGGGTCGGGCTAATGGTCAAATTGAAGGATGGGTATTTGTTTGAGTTGCTGGAGGCAGTCAAAGGAAAGGGTGAGTCTTTTTGGAGAAAGGAAGAGAGGGATGTTTTAGAATTTGCTCAGATGAAGAAAGTCAGTCTACTACTGATTGAGTGGGAATTTTGCAAGCTTGTTGCCAAGAAGCTGGAAGAGGTCATGTTAGTTAAAGGGCCTCAATAAAATACAAAGGAGGATTAGGACAAAGAAGATGATAATGAGGGAGCCAACCCAACCACTGAGGGTCACGCTGATGCTGGACAGGGGACCTCTCAGGCGATTGAGAGCTCGGGCACTAGAGGTTAGGACATCCCCAATCAACCTGAGTCTCAGGGGACACAGAAGGAAGTTGTGCCCTCCCCTGATGAAACCCCTATTGCTAGATAGAAGGGGTAATCCAAAGTGTTGTTCAGGCCGGTGTTGATCCCAAGAATGACGGAAAGGAAATTGAAAGTCTGACAGGAAAGGTTGAAAATATTGAAGTCGTGATGGAGGAACAATCCATAGAAACAGCTGTGCTGGATGAGCATCTTGATCAAGTATAAGGATCTAATCTGACTCTGATCACCTATCTATCAACGAATGTGGATCAGATGGAGATGCACCTCTCTAAGGAAATTAATGACCTGAAGGCTACTTTGGAGCAAGAGAGGCAGGCTCATGCACAGGCTGTTGTGGCTGTCAGGGAAGAAAACGTTGGTGCTGTGGTGCTAGCTGCAGTATCTTTTATCTTTAATGCTGGGGTTTAAATTCTATAACTTTGACTCTCATTCCTAACCTAAATCCGCTATGCCTGCTACTATTAAAGTAAATACTACAGGCCCATCTCGTCTTGTAATTGAATTTCTAAATGCATATCCAAGGTCTTAGCTAGAGGTTGAAACAAGTCATACTTTCTTATTATATGGAGGAAAGGGAAAGGTTGATTCAGGCTACCATCAATGCTATGGCAGGTGGCCTGATGAATAGTATGGTTGAATACTTAACCAGGAGACAGAATGCCCTGAAGAAGAAGTAGTGATTCAGGTTAGGCAGGCACTTTAGTGCTTCCCACTCAGGCTGCTACATATCTGATCATTGAAGAGAAGTTAAAGCCCTTCACTGACTTTGGAGTGAATGCTGCCTACCATCTGAAAGTACTAAATGAAGAAACTGAGCATTGTCTTACCAATCTCAGGGTGGTTGATCAAGACACTGCCAAGCATTCTGTGGCTCTTGCTGCACTCTCCAGGAGAGTTAGCAAGAAGGGGGAAAGAAGAGGAGAGAGACAGGATAGGCCTCTTGGTGGACCAACAAATGGACAGGGGCCTGATCCTGAGAAAGTTGTTGCTGAAGTAAGACAAGAAATCGACACTCTTGTCGAAGAAGGTTAGCTGGCTACAGCTCATGAGAAAAAGAAATTGGTTGCTGGTACAGGGAGAGAAACTAGGCTGTCAAAGGCTAGAGATCAGATTTTGAAATCGAAAAGGAATAGGAGTGCCAAAAGTAGTGGGTCATCTGACACTCAGGTGACCAAGAAGAGGAGAATCATGGTAGAACACGAAGAAGATAAAGATGTCAGGGAGTCAGCTGTGGAGAATCCACCCCCATTCTCCAAACTGGTCCAAGTCAAATCCACTGAAGAGTTGTTCAGGGAACCTACTCTAAGCCCTCTTGCTCAAGCTGTAAAGACAGGCCCAACACTTGATGAGCACAATAGGGAGAAGGCTAAGGAAAAGAGGAAGCTTATGGAGAGTGGTCAGGTGATGAAAACCCCCACCACCAAGGAGACCCAGAAACTCCTATTGGAGGATGAAAGCAAGAAGAAGTCAAAGACAAATCAGTGAGCCAGTGGCCAAATTTGCCCACATAGACCCTTGGATTCTCAGAGATATTAATGATTAGTGGGAAGAAGACAAGAGGGAGTTTGTCTACTCCTACTATGTGACAGGTGAATGAGAAGGAATTGAAGTTGATGAAGTGTTTCATCAAAAGATGGTGGAGAACTGGCCTGGGTTGTATCCCAGAATCCAGAATACCTGGGAAAAGCGCAGTGGAGGTCAGCCTTTTAAGGCTCCTGGACCTATCATGTTCATGCCTCCGGTGGAAGCAAGTGGAGAAATCAATCTTCAGGAGATCTTGGGTGAATGACTACTGATCTGTGAGCAGACTGGACTCAAGGGACACTCTCCTGAGATTATGCAGAAGAAGATTGAAGTAAAGAAGACGGTCTTAAGTCAGTATGGTTTGGAACCAACCTTTGCCAATCTTTGAAAAGACTTGTACGAGAAGGAGTACACTGAAGGAGAAGAAGAAGAGAAGATGGTCTGTTGGTCCCAAAACGAGTATAGTCAGTATATGGGGGGGGAATACACTGATGTCAGATTTTTATGAAACTTCAGAAAAATGCTCTAACATGCACAGTCAGGAAGATCCTGAGATTACTCAGCAAAACTGATAGTCCACAGGGGCGGCAGGGACAAGTCAGTAATGGAGTCAGATAGGCTGAGTGTGAGTAACGTGCTCAGAAGCTCAGTAGAGATAACAAACCTACTGACTGCTTGGAAGCAAGTCAGTTGGACTACTATCTCAGTAAGCTAGAGTACGTGCGGAATGTGAGCCCTTAGAATCTACTAGTTTTAGTGTCTTAAAACGTTTTGATTGCCTTGCTTAGTAAATGGTGGTTAAGGCTGGTGCACAGTTTCACTGATCAGGATGAAGAGTCAGTCCTGATAGTTTTCAAAACAATGCAGTATGCTCAGTTTAATATGATGACAATTATGATCCTGAATAAGAATGTAAATCAGCACACAAGGGTCCTTTTAACATGGTTCAGAGATAACCAACTCCTCTGTCCATGACCTGATTTAACAGGAAGCTATCTCAAAATCCTGAGGATAGATACTTTATTTTTACGTGCCAAGGGACACGAATAGACAACTTCCTCTCTTAGGAACTGACCCCAGGGCATTTTACATGTCCCAGTCCTTCTAACCAACCAATCTCACACCTTGGTGGTTTGGTATTCTTGGTTTCCAACTAAGGATAGCCCTAGCAATACAAAGCAATGCTAAAGATTAAAACTATCAGTACTAAGCAAATACAGAGTGAATCCTACTACAACACTAGGGAAATTTAGATTCAGAGTGTTGTTCAAAGTATGCTTTGAGTGCTCGATTATTTTGAGCTTTCGCTTGGAAATTTCCCGTTAGCCTTGAATGGGTGCAAGGCTCTCTGTATTTACAGGTAAGATTTGAAATTGATCAGTTGGAGAAGATCTTTTCAAATCTTTCCTATTTAGGGTGGTTGCAGGCTAGATGAACTTGTTGACCTTTTTCCCATGCTTAATAAGGAAATTCTGTCCCGCTGCCTGCAACTCTGAGACGTATTAAATGCCGCATTAACTGCTGCGCAGACTCTGTACATGCGTGTCGAAAGACGATTGGCTCTCCGTACAAACGGCTAGTTGACCATCTGACACTTGTCCTTCCTCGTACATTCAATGCTCCGAGTTTCTTATCAATAACTCAGGTTGAATGTTTGTCTTTAATGGAGTCTACTGACATTCTCTTTGTCTCTCAGGTGTTAACATAAATGTCAACTGTCCCATAGCATAAATACCCTTTTTGCTTTGGACTTACATGGATCAGGTAAAATGACACAAGGCCTAAGTCAGGTCTTACGAGCATTCAGCTCGGCCTGATAGGTTATTCAGCCCAGTATGTGTAACCTTTTTGCCTTGGACTTACATGAGTCAGATAAACAGACTCAAGGCCTAAGTCAGGTCTTACGAGTACTAAGCTCAGCCTCATAGGTTACACTTACTCTTCACTGACTAAGTTATGTCCTGAGCATACTTAGTGTACTCAGTAGAAGCATTAGTCAATGGTTCTCCGGATTGTCTTCAGGATGGATCTTCACGCTTCGGTCTTCAGCTTCAGTTCAGGCAATCTTCAGCGAGACTGACTCTGATCTTCTTCAGGGTAAGTTGCACTTCACAGTTCAGATAATTGGGTCGACTCCAATATTCTTTAGTCTTCAACGCGTTCCCACTGAACTGAATTCCTAACCTGACTATCCTGAACTAGACATCCTTACTAACTGTACTTAGGCAAATCATCAGGGGTTTTGGGATCTAATCAAAATACTCAGATTGTGCCAACATGGTCTTTTGTTATCTATTTTTAATTTCTGGGCAGGGTAGTATCAGTTCTGATTACAGTATGGAAAGATGTAAACTGTAATCAACTTTCATAATTAATGGAAATATCTACTCTTCTTGATCCCAAGATAATATCTCATTATCTGTTAGGCCTTTGCACAATTATATATAAACAGCCTAACTAACCGGCAGGTAATCATTCAGGGGGAATCTTCAAATTTAAATTTTTCTAAGTATAAGTCCACTGATAAGTAGTCAGTCAGTTGAGCCTTTGTTCTTATCAAAAAGGGGTAAATTGTTGGGAAATGATTAACGAAAAGTGTAGATATAATCCCAAAGACTCCCCTGATAAGCTAAAGAGTTGTAAGACTTAGAATAATACCATAACTGTTAGGAGCCTATGCCAAAAAACTTAGAAAAACTGAGTTATAAAAATTAGGCTACCATAGATAGAACTAGTCTGATGTTGATTAGACTAGCCTGATGAGGAGTTAGGAGATACACCCATCTCTGAAGAAAAACACACCAGAAGACTAAGTTAAGGTGAACTGAAGAACTCCCCTGAGAAGAACAAGCCTGATGCATTTAATACACTTCAGTATTAATGAGGGTAGTTGCAACACATAAATGAAGTGTTAAATGCAACAAATTAAAGATAGAAGTCTTCAATATAACCGTTTGACTGAACTGAAGAACAATTAAACACAGACCAATGAGAAGTTGCCACCTATGTACAGACCTGACACAAAAGACTGACATGTCAGTACCAGGTTCAGAAGCAACCAACAACCTAGGAAAGCACACTTTTCAAAGGCAGCTGCATTAACTCTAAGCAGACATTTAATGAGCTCTCAACCATTAATGCTTAAGAGTTGACTATCCAAAATCTGAAGAAGATCTTGAAGAACGTTGGACTACAACAATTAACATATTTGACCATTCCAAAATCTGAGAAAGATTTTGAAGAACGTTGGACTACCAAAATAGCTTAATTTGAAATTATCTCTCCAACGGATAGTCTTTCAAATTAAGTCTATAAATACAGTAGTTGAAGAAGAAGCTAAGTACGGGAAACTATCAAGCTCATCTGAATTTCTAAAGCTCTCAAAAGTTCATCTCAATCCTCAAGCACTCGAAATCACACTAGTTTCCCAAGTGCTTACATTGTTTAGAGCTCAACTCTGTAATCAGGCTTACACTGTACTATCATTAGAAGCCTACTGAGATAACCCAACCTAGATATTGATCATCATTGTAAAGTGTTTAGTCAAAAGGTGTCTACGTGCAAATGTATACGATCGTTATTGTCGCAGCAAGTTTGACAAAGTTTATATTTTATCGAACACAAGGAGAGGGGTGAGTGTAAGGTAAGATTAATGTTCAAAATCGAATTCACAAAGCAAGTAAAGGGAATATGGTATCTATGTCTACAAGTGCGTCAAACAAGTAAACTACCTATCACCTTGGGTTGAAAAGTGAGCAAGTTATGTGAGAGGTGTATTAGTGTACTATCCTATGTTTCATGTGGTGATGTATCACTTACTCATGCATTGAGGTATTGTACATGCAATAGGTAAGCCACTCTAACATGCATAGTGTTGGTACAATCTAAGTATTTTGATTAGATCCCAAAACCCCTGATGAATTTGCCTAAGTACAGTTGTTCAGGCTTGTCTAGTTCAGGAGAGTTAGGTTAGGAATTCAGTTCAGGGGGAACGTGCTGAAGACTGAAGAATATTGGAGTCGACCCAATTTACTGAAGTCTGAAGTGCAATCCATCCTGAAGAAGTCAGAGTCAGCCTTGCTGAAGATTGCCTGAACTGAAGCTAAAGATCGAAGCCTGATGATCTGTCCTGATGATAATCCGAAAGTACCATTGGCTGATGTTTCTACTGAGTACACTAAGCATACTCAGGACAGAACTTAGTTAGTGAAGAGTAAGTTTAACCTATCAGGCTGTGCTGAATGCACATAAGACCTGACTCAAGCCTTGGTTCAGTTTACTTGAATCATGTAAGACCAAAGCAAAAAGGTTACACATACTGGGATGAATGACCTATCAGGTTGTGCTGAATGCAGATAAGACCTGACTAGGGCTTTGGTTCAGGTTACCTGAATCATGTGAGTCCAAAGCAAAAAGGTTATTTATGCTATGGGACAGAGACAAAGAGAATGTCAGTAAGACTCCGATAAAGACAAACATTCAGGCTGAGTTTTTAACAAGAGACTCAGAGTATTGAATGTACGAGGAAGGACAAGTGTCAGATGGTCAACTAGCCGTTTATACGGAGAGCCAATGATCTTTCGATACGTATGTATGGAGTCTGCGAAGCATTTAATGCTGCATTTAATGCGTCTCAGAGTTGAAGGCGGCGGGACAAAATTGCCAGATTAAGCATGGTGATCTGGTCAATAGTACATCTAGCCTGCAACCACCCTAAAATAGGAAAGATTTGGGTAGATCTTCTCCAACGGATCTATTTTGAATCTTGACTATAAATACAGAGAGCCTTGCACCCATTCAAGGCTAACGGGAAATTTCCAAGCGAAAGCACTTAAGAATCCAAGCACTAAAAGCATACTATAAGCAACACTCTGCAATTAAATATCCCTAGTGTTGTAGTAGGATTCACTCTGTATTTGCTTAGTTCCGATATCTCTAATCTTTAGCATTGGTCTGTATTGCTAGGGCTATCCTTAGTTGGAAACCAAGAATACCAAACCACTCAGGGTGTGAGATTGGTTGGTTAGAAGGACTGGGACTTGTAAAACGCCCAGGGGTCAGTTCCTAAGAGAGAAAGTTGGCTATCCGTGTCCCTTGGCACGTAAAACCCAAGTACCTATCCTCAGGGTTTTGAGGATAGCTTCCTGTTAAATAAGGTCGTGGACGTAGGAGTTGGTTATCTCCGAACCACGTTAAAAAGACACTTGTGTGCTGATTTACATTCTTGTTCAGGATCATAACTGTCATCATACTAAACTGAACATTCTGCATTACTCTTATATTCAGGACTGAATCAATCACACTAAATCTTAATACTGTGCACTCATCCTTAACCACCAGTTTACTAAGCAAACTCAGAGAAAACGTTTTCAGAAACTAAAATGAGTAGAAACTAAGGGCTCACTTTCCGCACGTACTCTAGCTCACTGAGATAGTAGTCCAACTGACTAGCTTCCGAGCGGTCAGTAGGTTTGTTATCTCTACTGAGCCTCTGAGCACTTTAGTCACACTCTGCTTTTATGACTCATTACTGAATTGTCCCTGCTGCATCTATGGACGTTCAATTTACTGAGTAGTTCAGGTAATCCTAACTGAACGTGTTAGAGCATTTTTCTGAGTCTTTCAGAAAAATCTGACATCAGTGTATTCCCCCCATACACTGATTATACTCATTTCGGGACCAACAAGTGGTATCAGAGAAGTGGTTCAAAAGACCACTGACTTTGTTTACCAACAGTTTCTGAGGAGAAACTTTTGGTGGTCAACTGAACAGATCTTATTTCTGAAAACTTGCATTCATGGCATCCGGTTCTAAGCGCCTTGAGGGCAGTCTTCCTGAATTCTCTATTGATAATTACGACTATTGTAAATTCAGGGTACTAGCACATCTCTACTCCATCCATGATCAGATGCCATTGGTGATTGAGCAAGGTCCGATCAAATTCATGAGGAATCTTCAGATGACCTGGCCCGTTGCTGGCAATGTTCCTGTTCCAGCCGCCGTAGATGAAGAAGTGGAGAGGACCGCGCTTAATTCTGATCAGATTAAGCAAAGCGGACTGGATAATGTTGCTAAGAACATTATACACCACACCGTTTCTTATGAGAATTCGGTCAGGCTTATGCACCTGTAGACGGCACAGGAGATCTGGGATGCCTTGAGGGAGATGAGTGAGGGATCATAAAAGATCAAGAAGAACAAGAGAGATCTTGCAATCAAAAAGTTTAAGGCCTTCCGGATGTTAGAGGGAGAGTCCATGGATCAGATGGAAGCTCGGTTCATTAAGATATTGAACGAGCTAGCAACCCTTGGGAAGGAGTTTCCCAAGAGGGAGGTATCTTCTAAAATCCTGAACTGTCTCCCTGAAAGATGGGACACAGGAGTGATCTTGTTAAAGAACACTTAGGATCTCACCAACATTACTCACTCTCACCTATTCTCAGAGCTTAAGGCTCTGGAATTCGACCTCGATAGAGGAAGAAGAAGGGTGTTGTCAGTGAGGAGAAGACTCCTGAAAAGGAGAAGAGCGTGGCTCTTAAAGCTACTCCTGAGCCTGAGGCTGGATCTGGCTCTAAGTCTCTGAAGGACATGAACAAGGATGAGTTGGCCTTGGAATACGGCCTGATGGCACGACAAATTGAGAAGCTGAACTCTCATTTCTGCAGGTATAAGAAGTTATATTCTGACAGTCGTGATCGCAGGTATTACAGCCCCAGGATATTGAGCCCCCGGAGGGAAGAGATGAGGGGGTTACCAAGAGATTAACAACACTAAGCTTGAAAAATCCTGAATTCAAGATCAAGCTTGTCAGTGCTCCCAAAGGATGGGATGATGATGATGAATATCAGGATAGACCTCAAGCCAACCCTGAGCAAGCCCCAGCCTCGGAGAATGTTGAGTCTCAGACGGAGGGACAGACTCAACCTGAGGTACACACTATCGGTGATGATGCGTCTGCACCTGAGACAGTTAATAAGTCCAACTCTGTAGGGGGAAACAATGTCTCTAATATTGGGCAACCCTCAGGGAATGACTCAGTTTCCCCTGTTCTTGCTCGTTCTCCTTCTTTGCCTGTTATTGTCGAGAATAATGTTTCACGATCAGGCGAAGGGACGTCAGCAGCTCCCAGTGCTCCGGTCAGCAGGAAAACATGGCTAGATGATCACTCATTGGCTGACATCATTGGTGATGTGAATGAGGGTGTCAAGACGAGGTTGTCTTTTGGCGAGAGCGCTATGTTTTGTTGTTTCCTGAGTGATCAGGAACCTAAGAACATAGAAGAAGATCTTGCTGGATCATAGCCATGCAGGATGAGCTCAATCTATTTGAGCGGAATCAGGTTTGGGAGTTAGTTGAGAGACCTAGGCGTCAACATGTTATTGGCACCAAGTGGGTCTTCAAGAATAAGAGGGATGAGAAGAATGTTGTTGTCAGAAATAAGGCCAGACTAGTGGCAAAGGGTTACTCTCAGGCCGAGGGAATCGACTATGATGAGACCTTTGTTCCGGTCGCAAGGTTAGAGGCAATCAGGCTGTTTTTGGCATATGCAACATTCAAGAAGTTCAAGGTGTATCAGATGGATGTGAAGAGTGCCTTTATGAATGGTGTACTGAACAAGGAGGTTTATGTTGAGCAACCTCCAGGGTTCAATGTTGGGAATAAGGTATATCACCTGAAGAAATCTCTTTATGGCCTGAAGCAAGCTCCGAGAGCTTGGTATGATACACTTTCCCAATTCCTGATAGACCACGGGTTCGTGAAAGGAACAGTGGATAGGACCCTTCTGAAGGGGAGGACATTCTCTTGGTCCAGATTTATGTGGATGACATAATATTTAGATCTCCTAATCTGAAGCTTTGTGAGAATTTCTCCAAGCTGATGACTGGGAAATTTGAGATGTCTATGATGGGAGAAATGAACTTCTTTCTGGGTCTCCAAGTCAGACAATCTGAATCCGGAATTTTCATAAATCAGTCTAAGTATGCGAGGGACTTGATTCAGAAATTCGGAGTTCAGTCCAGCAAAGTCTCACGTATTCCCATGAACACAAATGAGAAGTTGGATCCTGACAAAGAAGGAGTCTCAGTAAATCAGACTGAATATAGGGCACTTATAGGATCCTTATTGTACCTAACTGCAAGTCGTCCTGATATCACTTATGCAGTCAGAGTTTGTGCAAGGTATCAGTCTGATCCGAAGAAGAGTCATCTAGAGAGTGTCAAAAAGATATTGAAATACCTTAAGGGTACAGTCAATTTAGGACATTGGCATCCCTCTGATGACAGTCTAGAACTGACTGGCTTTTCGGATGCAGATTATGGAGGCTGTAGGCTTGATAGGAAATCAACTACAGGCACATGTCAGTTTCTAGGGAGTAAACTGATCTCTTGGTTTTCTAAGAAGCAAACCAGTGTTACAACGTCTACTACTGAGGCTGAGTATATGGCGGCAGGAAGTTGTTGTTCTCAGATCCTTTGGCTGAAACAGCAACTGAGAGACTACCAAATTGAGGCCACTGAAGTCCCAATTTATTGTGACAATAATAGTGCCATTGTCATATCCCAAAACCCAGTCTTACACACAAGGTGTAAGCATGTAGACATCAGGCATCACTTTATCAGAGATCATGTTGAGAAGAAGGACATCAGGATGGAGAGAGTCCCTGCTGATAAACAGAGAGATGACATTCTGACTAAGGCTTTGCCTGAAACCAGATTTGTTGAGTTATCAGTAGAGTTAGGACTCGACCCAGGCTTAGGAGATTCAATCTGAATCTCCTATCAGAATGCACAAGGTCAGGGGGAATGACTAACTAGGACTCAGGATGAAGGAATCTCAAAGAGAATATGAATGGTTGTAGGGGGAACATTCAGTATGAAAAGGATATAAGTATAGACTGGCTAAGTTTTCAGGACACTGAATTCAGGGTTTGTCACCCTAATAGGTCACATGTGGTATCAGTCAGAATACAAATCTGACTGACTGGTATGTTTCCTGATTTGTTTTTAGTCATCATATCTTGCTTGCATCATCGTTGATACTGTTTGCCGTATTGTCAAATCAAATTATTTTGTCATTTAATCCTAGCCATTCATTTAATATTCAGTTATTATTTAATGCAAATTATTTAAATTAAATACGTACATGCTCTGACGCGCATTTAATGCACAGTGGGTGGGAACAGTTTTCGATAAAGTTTTGACTCATTACTATTGAAAACCCAAGAGGCTCCATGCATCTTGCATTTTAATCTTAACCATTGAATCTCATAAGTCATTATTTTCTGAGCCATCCGATTAAAACTGGATTTTAGTATAAATAAGGGAAGTTTTTGTCATTGCGACCTTTACGCATTCAAATCATTTCTTGCTATATTTCTCTCTGCAATTCGATTTCCTTCATATCTTCAAATTTCTCATCCATGGCTTCACCCTCTGTAGACTCTTTCTTTGGAAATCTTTTCCATTTAAGAAACGAGATTCACTGGGAACCTTTTGGAGATTTCACTTCTAATCATTCTAACATTTTTCCCATGAAAGAACTGTTTGAAAATGCAGGACTTCTATAGTTCATCACAGAAAACCCAAGAGACTTCATCCTCATCTCGTTGTTGCCTTCTACATCAAAATAGCGCAGAACAAGGACTCTCAGGAGTGGGAGACCTGCATTCCGCTGACTTCCTGAGTGAAAGGGAAGAATGGTGAAGATGAGATGACCAGGAAGTGGGTCACTCTTAACATTAGGCAGAAGATTAAGGAGGTGTTTAATCTTTCCCACTCTGGATGAAGCCCTATCGACTACGGGTTAGGGACTGAGAAGGACTTTCTCCAGTCTCTCTGTGATGGAGACGTTGTCCTGAATTCGGGCCTAAACATGTCCTTTCTGAGGACTGAGAATCGTCACTTCTTTGACCTGACTAGTCAGGGGGTGATGGGAATTGCTGGAGGGTTGGAGCAGATATCTCGGCCGAAATTGTATACCATGATGGCGATCTCAGACGCCTCAGTGCATAACTTCCACTGGGAAGACTACTTTCTCTATCTCCTGGTAGTTGAAACCAGCAAGATCAAGTACTCGTCGGAGGGTCAGGCAACGTTTGAGGCTAAGATGCACTTCGGTACCAATATTTCTTTAATCTTGGAAACCTTAGATCTTGGTGATGTGGATCAGGCCCAATCACTCGAGATTCCAGCGAAAATAGACCTCTTCAGAGCTTATTCCGGTGATGCTGGCACAAAGAAGCGATCAAGAACCCAGAAGAAGAAGGCTCAGGCGAGCACGACTGGAGGAGTCAAGGCTTAGGCGAGCAAATCTTCAGGGGCCCTTATTTCGAAGTCAGCGGAGGTCAAATCCAAGCCCTCCGAACTGAAGCAACAGACTCTGAAACTTAAGTATCCAGGGCCAGAAGAGTAAAAGATGAAGCTCGTGGAAGAGAAGGTTGTTGAAGAAGTGATTCAGCATGCAACGTCGAAGGGGGAACCAGCTCAGCCTGCTCTTGAAGTTGCCCCTATCTCTGCCGTTTCGGAGGTTACATCCTCAGATCCGAAACCACTTGTCCTTGAGCAAGAAGTGGCTGAGGATCAGATCCTCAAGGTTGTTTCAGCTTATCAGGGCATGGAGGCCGACTCTAGTAAGGATCAGGGGGAACCCTCTCAGGAGGAACCGATTGCTATTCTGGCTGATGTTCCATGGCCATTCCCTGCACCTGATGAAAACACATTGCTAGACTTTGAGATAGTGGCAAGGGGATTGGCTGCGGAGATGGTGGACAAGAGGTTTCCTGATCTCTCAGATGCTCAGAAAAAGGCAGTTGTGCAACTTCGCACTTACGCCATGATCAGGAGTGCCACATGGCCTGAATTGAGTCAGCTCGGAGAATCGAGAGGATGGGATAAAATGGCTCAATCTGAAGCTGCTCTTTTCGATCACTTTGAGGTAATTTCTTTACATCACTTGATAAAAATGGTGGACTTTATCAAAACTGTCCGCCGCTTCTATGCTGAGCCCAAGCAAGAAGGAGTAGGGAAGGAACTGACTGTGGTTCCGATTGCTGAGGCTAAGGGAGAGGATCAACCTGGGTTGAAAGCTGAGAAGGAGAAGGAAGTAGAAAGGGAAGTGATTATGTTAGCTGATGACATTCAGCAAGGTGGCACTGAAGGGGTCAGTGCACCGACCGATGAAGCACCCCTGGGACCCGGGACTACTGAGGCTTCAGGAGGGGGTCCAATAGGTCAGGTCCGAGTAAAAGGAAGATGGATCACCCAAGAATCCCTATATGTTTAAAACTCCTCACGAGCTCTTGCCAATCTTCACAAAGGGTAATTCTCGTTGAGCGAAAGGTAAGTCGGGTCGGTTCAAATTCTGAAATTCTGAACCAGAAGATGAGCAGGCTGGATCGAGATCTGAACGAGATGGGTTCGGATATGAATGCTGCTATCGATCTTCTCAGTGAGGTTCGGGCACAACACTCAGTAGATCTCATTGTTATTACTGAGCAAGCAAAAGGGGCCATTCAGAGTTGCAATGAAATGGTCTCTGATGCACAAACTCAGTAAGAGAGTAAGCTTGCCACCTTCCTTGATCATCAACTGACTGAGAGGGTTGATCAACTGGTTGATGAAAAGCTGGCCAAGCTGAAGGCTGAACTGAAGGCGGAGCTACTGAGTGAAATGTCAGAACAAGAGAAAATGGAGATTGCCTCTGCTCTGGACAAGCGAATGAAGAGCTTCTAAGGATGGTTGAAAGTTGAACACAATTCAGCTGTTGATAAGCTCAGTGTTGGTCTGAGAGGGATGGCAGGGCAGATAGGGCAACTTCAGGCTAAGCAGACTGAGATGACAGGGCAGTTCACTTTATAGGTGGAGTCAGTAAACGAGGTCGTTGGCCGAATCAACGACGCTGATGCCAAAAAGGGGGAAGAAGGAAAGAAGCAAATTGTTGCTGCTGGAAAAGCCAAGAAGAAAATCTTTCCCCCAAAAAAAGGACTAGGTCCGTCGATGCCATCGAAGTTGCTGAAGGCTCAGATCCGAAGAGGTTGAGGCCCTCTGAAGATCCTGCCCTGGAACCCTTGTATACTGAAATGGAGGAACAAATGCACCCAGGGACGACCACTCAGAAGAAGATGGTGATGACTAAGGCGGAGAAGTTAGCGAAGATGAAGGAGATTTCACTACTCTGTCAGATCCAACGATTGAAAGAGTCCAACGAGTACCTGGCTTCGCAGGTTCAGAAGAAGAAATTTGTGCCTTATGGATCTCGGAAGAAGACTCAGAGGAAGATGGTGGTAAACCCAGGTCAGAGTCCTCCTCCACTTCAGTTTGTGGAGGATTTCATTCCGCTTGAGATGTTGGAGGTATGGATTCTGATCCGAAATAGGTTGGCTTACCTATTCTACGTGGTGGGGTTATGGGACTATCAAACTGAAGATAAAGACGTCATACTCCATCACTGGATGGCGCAGGACCATCCTAATCTATGGGCTGAGATTATCAGATATGCAGACATAGAAGGGGTCGAGTTCGCTCCGCCGGAATTCATTACCTATCCTCCTCCACTCTTCAGAAACTCCAATCAATTGGACCGGAAAGCAATTTCTGAAGAAGTCGTCAGGGTAGGACACGCTGCAGGGGCCATTGGTGATCGGGTCAGAATGAAGCAAATTCTGAACCGTGTCTTGGAGATGTATGAAATTCCTCAAGCTGCTTAGAATAAAGATGAAGACTAGATCAGGAGTTAGTTGTTCAGAAATTTGTAATAGCTTCAGGATACTTGTACCTTCTGATTAATCAATGAAGTTATTTATTTTCCTGAGTACAACTTCTTGTTGACTCCTGAATTTTCTTTTCTGTATCCTTATCAAGAACTGTACTAACCCTTTCCTTATTTTCATCTTATAGACTAAGTGCCTAGTTTGTCAGGTGGTACTGAGTTGATTGCACTGACTGAGTCAGTTGATTGTATAGATGAATAGGAATTTGCTTAAGGGTTTTGGCATCATCAAAATGGGGGAAATTTTTGGGACAATCTGAGTATTTTGATTAGAACCCAAAACCCCTGATGAATTTGCCTAAGTACAGTTGTTCTGGCTTGTCTAGTTCATGATAGTTAGGTTAGGAATTCAGTTCAGGGCGAATGTGCTGAAGACTGAAGAATATTGGAGTCGACCCAATTTACTAAAGTATGAAGTGCAATCCATCCTAAAGAAGTCAGAGTCAGTCTTGCTGAAGATTGCCTGAACTGAAGCTGAAGATCGAAGCCTGATGATCTGTCCTGAAGACAATCCGGAAGTACTATTGGCTGATGTTTGTACTGAGTACACTAAGCATACTCAGGACAGAACTTAGTTAGTGAAGAGTAAGTGTAACCTATCAGGCTGTGCTGAATGCACATAAGACCTGACTCAGGCCTTGGTTCAGTTTACCTGAATCATGTAAGGCCAATGTAAAAAGGTTACACATACTGGGCTGAATGACCTATCAGGTTGTGCTGAATGCACATAAGACCTGACTAAGGCATTGGTTCAAGTTACCTGAATCATGTCAGTCCAAAGCAAAAAGGTTATTTATGCTATGGGACAGAGACAAAGAGAATGTCAGTAAGACTCCGATAAAGATAAACATTCAGGCTGAGTTTTTAATAAGAGACTCAGAGTATTGAATGTACGAGGAAGGACAAGTGTCAGATGGTCAACTAGCCATTTGTACGGAGAGCCAATGATCTTTCGACACGTATGTACGGAGTGTGCGAAGTAGTTAATGCTGCATTTAATGCGTTTCAGAGTTGCAGGCGGCGGGACAAAATTGCCAGATTAAGCATGGTGATTAGGTCAACAGTACATCTAGCCTGCAACCACCCTAAAATAGGAAAGATTTGGGTAGATCTTCTCCAATGGATCTATTTTGAATCTTGAATATAAATACAGTGAGCCTTGCACCCATTCAAGGCTAATGGGAAATTTCCAAGCGAAAGCTCTCAAGATTCTAAGCACTCAAAGCATACTATAAGCAACACTCTGCAATTAAATTTCCCTAGTGTTGTTGTAGGATTCACTCTGTATTTGCTTAGTTTCGATAGCTTTAATCTTTAGCATTGCTCTGTATTGCTAGGGCTATCCTTAGTTGGAAACCAAGAATACCAAACCACTCAGGGTGTGAGATTGGTTGGTTAGAAGGACTGGGACTTCTAAAATGCCCAGGGATCAGTTCCAAAGAGAGGAAGTTGGCTATCCGTGTCCCTTGGCACGTAAAACCCAAATACCTATCCTAAGGGTTTTGAGGATATCTTCCTGTTAAATCAGGTCGTGGACGTAGGAGTTGATTATCTCCGAACCACGTTAAAAAGACCCTTGTGTGCTGATTTACATTCTTGTTGAGGATCATAACTGTCATCATACTAAACTGAACATTCTGCATTACTCCTATATTCTGTACTGAATCAATCACCCTGAATCTTAATACTGTGCACTCAGCCTTAACCACCAGTTTACTAAAGAAACTCAGAGAAAATATTTTCAGAAACTAAAACGAGTAGAAACTAAGGGCTCACTTTCCGCACGTACTCTTGCTCACTGAGATAGTAGTCCAACTGACTAGCTTCCGAGCGGTCAGTAGGTTTGTTATATCTACTGAGTCTCTGAGCACTTTACTCACACTCAGCTTTTCTGACTAGTTACTGAATTGTCCCTGCTGCATCTGTGGACCTTCAGTTTATTGAGTAATTCAGGTATTCCTGACTGAGCGTGTTAGAGCATTTTAATGAGTCTTTCAGAAAAATCTGACATCAGTGTATTCCCCCCCATACATTGATTATACTCGTTTCGGGACCAACACATAGGTCTCCCTAGATACACATAAGAGCCTCTAATTGTCTTTCCAATTCTATAAGGTAATTCTCACTATCTTAGGAATCTTAATAAACACTTAGCATGCAATGGCCTTATAACAAGAAGATTTAGGAAAATAGCCCAACTCTTGTATGAGACTAAATCCAAATGGCCCATTCAATAAATTATGCATAATAAGCATTCATACAAGCCATCAAAATAGAGAATTGATCATACAACATCTCAAGCATTAATAAGGTCAACATAACACCACACTACTCCATAGGAGTCATACACTAACACACTAAGGAATTAGCTCATGGCTAATTTGGTAAACAAAAGAGAAATTGAAGTAACTACATTCATCATTATACAGGAATTGTAAAGAGTATACAAGAATTTACCTATTACAATGAAATGGAAAAGATACTAAATTACCTCTAGAAACTAAAAGATGATCCGACAATAGAAATTGAAAATTGAACGGTTGAATTGTAGCTTTAGCTATGATAAGAATGCAGGAGAAAATGGATTGAAGATCCGTGCGGTAGATCAAAAGTAATCGTAGAAATCGTGAATGGAAATCTAAGAACACCCAGTGGGAAACTACCTCTAACTTCTCCTAATCTAGTGAGAGAGTATGATGATGTAAGTGAATCTAAGAAAATGGTTAATGTCCCTTTGAAAATCTGAGATGGAAGTATACATAGTACCCTTGGATCGTTGACTAAGATGCCCTTCATTAAAACACGCGAAAATACGAAAATAGCCCTGAAATTTCGGACATTTTTCACTTCTGTCGTCCAAGAGCTGAGTGGCTGTCTACCGTGGTCGAATGCTTGGTCGCGCGGGTGCGCTTTTGTCGCACAAGACCTGGCCGCCTGTCGACCAACGATGGTCGCACGGTTAGTCCCGCGGAGGCTGCCATTCCAGGATACCGGTCACGCGATGGCTGCCGATCGTTGAAGAAGTCCTGTCGAGCGAGACACTTAGCGTCGGTCGATGCACGACTTCCTCATTTTTGTCATATCTTGAGCTCTAGAACTCCGATTGACTCGATTCTTCTTTCATTGTGACCCTCTCTTCAAGCTCTTCGACATGGAATATTAATTACTTTATTTTGCTCAACTCAAAATTCGGACTTTTCTCAATCATGCTCGTTTCTTCCTCGTTTTGCTCATTTTGTCTATAATCACAACTTTCTAGCCAAAAAGGGTTAATAGCACAATTTATACCATATTAGGGTCAAATAAGAACATAAGCACATCAAAACCATATAGAAATGAATGCAAAAACATGCAATTATGACCCTAATCACACCCCCAAACTAGATTGTTGGTTGTCCTCGAGCAACGAAGCGATAAGATAGGGGAATAATTGTATGTATGAAGCATCAAGCATAAGATCAATGCCATAGAATCATCACCCAATATCTAGCAAATCTAAAATACAATATCATCCAATCGTCTATCAAAATCAATTAACACAATATCAAGTCAATGAGTCAAGATCCTCACAAGATAAGTGTTTCACTCAACCCTCAAGTGTTTAGGCTCTCTCATACATCACACCACATACACATACTACCATAAGCTTGGCTCAAGTCTACAATCTCCACCACTTGAAATGACAATTCAATCACACATCAATGAGGACTTTTAAAGGTTGTAATGTTGGCTCTTAGGTAGGGAAGGATCATATGGATAATAGTGACTAAGTATGATTAGTAAAGCATAGAAGGAATCAACATAGATCATATCTTCATGCAAATAGCAATCTCATCTTCATTCTCTTTCAAAATCACAATTTCAAAGAATCAATCTTCCCCCTTTTTTTTTTTACAAGTTGTGATCATACTCACAACACTAAAGTCAAACTTGACCAAATTTTCATGAAAAGTCAACCTTTTTTTTTCTCATGCTTGCAAGCACTTGCCTTTGAACATTTTCTCATCAATCCTTGCATTCTTGAATATCTTTCATCCTTGGCCACCAATTTCTTCATCATATCGCCAATGTTCCTTCCTTCTTTTCATTCTACTAATCATAAGGACAAGAGAGTTCCAAAAAGGAAGGAAAATGGTTTAAAGTGTGGTTAGCTAAATGAAAGGTCTATTAGCACAAAATGGGTAGCAAAGGATATCAATATCAATGGTAGGCTCAAAGGGCTAAGTGACTCAATATAAAATAAAGGAAATGCCTCATATCATCTCATGTGAAATTATTATCTAATGTAGCCTCGAATAAGACTAAAGCTAAGTTCTATAGTATAATGCACGTGTGTGGAACTCACAACAAAGAAATGTCATCCGTTCAAGATTGAAATGGACAAAATGGCTCAAAACTCATGGGTAATGGGTGATCAAAACTCAAATCATATCAATATGCTCATATCTATGAAATTTCAAGAATCATGAAATCAAAAGTATCAAAGATAAGACAAGAATCAAGCAATAAATCCACTACACTAATCATGACTTTCAACTCATCCACACAACAATAAACATATCTCATGCATTCACTACTCAAACCAAACAACAATAATCTCAAAAATTAACAAGCAGAACAAGGGCTCATTAATACAATAGACATCAAAGCATAAGAATACTTCCAAAAATCAATCTAACAATAACATTGCCATGAGAATGGCGAAACGATCAGACCCCCCAAACTTTTTTGGACCAAGGGTCTAAAAAGTTTGGCAAAGAAGTGGAGACAAGAATCATGCAATGCACAATAAAGCTCAAAACATAATAACCATAAGTAATTAGATCCATAGTCATCAATATCCATCACAAGCAAAATACCAAAAGAAAACTATCTAAAAAGTATCACAAACATCAAGCAATATCATTACAAACCAAATTTAAACTAAGAATTTGGAATAGAAGCAAGTGATAGAGTTAAGAATGAGTTACCCATCCTTATGAAGTTAGATAGAAATCATCACTTCACGAAGAAGGATAACGAGGATGAGTGAAGTGTCGCTCGTTGATGTGCTACTGCATCATAGCTCGTTGGGCTTCGAGGATCACTTCCGTATTGTTGGATATAGTGTTCACATTTTGATTGAGGCGATGATAACTATCAGTCAATTTAGTCATATCCGATCGAAGGAAGGAATTGTCATTCTTAAGATTGTCCACATCAGTCCTCAAAGATCGTACCTCGTGGCCCCATTCATCATAAGTCAATCCTTCAAACACATGTCCACCCCCTTGATTGTAGTAAGCCTCTTGCCCATAATACTCCTCTTGCATTGGATTGTGCCCTTCTTCTTGTGCTTCCTCTTGAGGTTGAGAGCTCGATTCACCCTTGGTCTTTTGAATGCCCTCCTATTGAATTCCTCCTTAACTTGCAGGTGCAAAGGAGTGTTGAGCTTCAAGTTCTCATTCTTTGTTACCGTCAAAAGATCATAGTCAGGTAAAGGAAAGAGGTCACTTATATTGGTGCCGATGAAGCAAATAGTGTTCGCTTTCCTCTTATATATCTTTGACCTGATCATGTGTTCCAAATCAAGAGGCTCTCCTTCACAAACCACTCTTCCTCTTGAAGGACGCACCTTTTGAACGATATGAGTAATTATACCTGCGTAAGCATAATTTGCCCGTGTGATTTGTTGGCTGAAATTTTTGAGTAGATAGGCACCAAAATCCACCTTTTTGGATGTCAACATCGAGTGAAGAATAAAAAATTCCTCACTTCTAACTCGGCTCCCCTCAACTCTAGCAAAAGCAGTGTTTGCTAAGATCATGTGCACATATGCTAAGATAGGATTAGCAATGTTGCAGGCTCTCGAGCTTTGAGCCACATATCGACCTCCATTCTTACTTATCAAGTCCCAAGTCTCTTGAGCACGGGTGAACCTCTCCCAAGCATAGAAATTCTGCCTTCGCACATTCTCCTCACAACCAAAAATTTTATTAATTTGATCGGTTGTTAGGACATAATCCATGTTGTCGTTCCGGAATTTGACTTTGGTTGGAACTCCATCAACCTCTCTTATGTCTAATGTGCTCAAAAACTCTATACATAAATCTTCATTAATCTCATAGTAAGGTATGGTGAGTAAGCCTTTCCAACCTATTCTTTCAAACATAGCTTCTACATCATCGCCAAAATTACACATTGTAGTAACCCTCTTGTCGAAGTATCTACCCTTGTAGAAATCGATATTCCACACAAGCTTAAAGACTTTGAAGTAGTTTGCTTTATCTCCGAAGTAGATTTAATGATTAGAAGGCTTGTCTCCACAACTCTTTAAACACGCTTCCTACAAAGCGGGATCATTCCACTTCTTATTAGTGGAGGAACTCGAAGCTTTTCGTTTTCCTTTCTTATTCATCCTACAAAATTCCTCATGTGAACACCAGCATATGATGAAATATAAAATAATCAATCCTCAAGCACATAGGAGACCAAAATTGAAAAGATAGGTTCTCAATAAAAGGATTAATGAAATACTCATGCATCATCATCTTTTATGCTAATGCCATACTCAATAAATCTCCCATAAGTACAATCTCTTCATGAATTAAGCAATTGAATCCATACTAGAATCAATATAACTCACAAATGATAGCATTATGCAAAATCATGATAGAAATCAAATTGAAGCACAATATACTCAAAATCCTGTCACTATGCCTACCCCCAAAATTTCAATCATCAATTAAGCTCATAATACACAAAATTGGCATGCAATTGGGCTCCCAATGGATTACCCATCAACAATGTAGTATAAATGCCTCATCAATTTCATGAAAACTCAAGAAAATCGAAAAGCCCCAATTTACATGCTCATGAACCCTAGATATTCAATTTCAAATTCTTATCAATGCAACCATGGAATTCTTTTAAAAATGCAAGAGATAGATAGAGGAGAGTGAGATGAACGTACCTGCAGAAGGATTTACTTAGACAATATCGAAAATTGGAGAAGTAAAATTTTCTCTTCTTTTTCCCCCTTTTTTTTTGTGAGTTTTGAGAGAGAGATATATGCAAGACTCTTGTGATTAAGAGTATGTTTGTGTGTGTAAGAGTGTATTTAAAAGGGTAGAGAATTAGTAGGTTACCTTGGAAATTGTAGTCCAAGTTTGACCAAAAACTTGAAAATCTGAATTTTTCGAACGCCGCGCGACCATGAGCTGCAGCTTGGTCGCGCGAATGTATCCCTGTCGCACAAGAACTGTTAACCTGTCGACCAAGCTGGTCACGGGCTCAGTCGCTCGACGCCTGCCGTTCCAGGGATGTGGTCGCGCGAGAGCTGCCGACCATAGTTCTGGGTGCTATCGACCTAGGCCTTCAATTTCTTCTTCGAAAATTTCAATTTTTTTCACCTTTCTCGCCTTTTTTTTCCTTGTACTTTTCCTACACAACTTCACTTAACACTCAAAATATCACAAGAATATCATCAACATGAATCAAAATATCACAAGAATATCATCAACACGAACACACCCCTCCAAACTTTTTGGGATTGTAAATCTTAATAAAGTTTGGAAAAGTGGTAAATTACAAATTTGCTAGCACATAAAACCAATTAATCACAAACTCTCAACTCAAAAACCAAGTATTCATCAAGATTGTATCAAAAATTCACTCCTTAATCTATTCCTAACCAAATAAGCTCAAATCAACAAGCAATTATCATAAGAAATTGGCCAAAAATACCAAATAACCTCATTCTTCCATTCCAACACAAAAATCAATCAAATCAAAACTAAAATCAAAAGAAATAAAGTATACGTATGGGTTGCCTTCCATCTAGCGCTTGGATTTAACGTCCCCTAGCCGGACGACTCTTAAAGCTCAAGTAACATCAAGATCAATAAGGGATGAGTGACTTACATCACTCAATTTTCTCCTCAAAAAACAAGCTTTCTTTAGCAATTGTTTCGCCCCCTTATCTTCATTCACTTTTTTCTTCTTTTCAAAGAGAATCTCTTCACTTACTTCATTCTCAAAATTACAAGTTCTCATCACCCTACTTGCATTTTCACCCTCCACTCTTGGGGAACTCATTGAAGAATCACAGATAGAGAACGTATTTCTCTCATCATTCATCCTCAAGGTAACCTCTCCTTTTTTAATATTGATCAATGCATCCGAAGTAGCAAGGAAAGGTCTGCGAAGAATTAGAGGAGTATGCTTGTCCTCCTCTACATCTAAAATCACAAAATCGACCGGATATAAGAACTTGCAAATTTGAACAACAACATCTTCCACTATTCCTCTCGGTTGCACCTTCGAATTATCCGCCATAAGAAGATTACTTGACATGGGCCTCATGTCCTTTAATCCAAACCTTTGAGCTATAGATAAGGGCAACACATTCACACTAGCCCGAAGATCGCATAAAGCCTTAATAACATTGCTTCCTTCAATTTGGTAATCCAAAGCAAAACAGCCCGGTTCCTTGAGTTTTTTCGGAAGATGCTTCATAATAAGATTGCTACTCTCTTGAGTAAGTTTGACAATTTTAGGCTCTTTTTCTTCTTCTTCTTCGACATGAGATCTTTCAAAAACCTTGTATAAGTAGGCATTTGCTCAATAGCCTCTTTGAAAGGCGTATTAGCATACAACTTTGTAAACAAATCAAGTGTTGGTCCCAAAGGCAGGTTTTAGAGTGAGAATACCCTTAAACAAGTATAGAAGGGCGGGGGTTGAATAGACTTGTAGGGATTCATAACCTTTTTCTGATTTTTGGCTTATTTCAAAAACACCAGACTACTTGAGATAGTCTGAATTTGAAAGTTGTGCGCAGTGTAAGTTTGTGCGGAAACATTTTTAAAGAAAATCAGTTTTAGGTGATGTGCATATGTAACACCCGAGTTCCAGCTGCTACTTTTCGTCCCCTAACTTTTCTTTTTGGCGTTTATTTGTTTTTCCTTGTTTAGTCCCTTAAGTTTTGTGCTTTAGTATTTTATCCTTTGTTTAGTATTAGTTCTTAATCCTTTTAGTATTAGAAGACCTTTAGAACTTAAGTTGCAATAGTTTTTGGATTTAGAGGTAATACTTAAATTCGAATCATTAAGCTTTAATAATATTTAGAGTTTTAGTCCTTTAAGATTAGAATTAATTAGTAATTAGGATTTAATTGGGATTAGATTTTAATTTCTCTTTAAGAAATTCGAAATTATTAAGAGAAGGATTTTTAGGAGAGAAGAAATTCAAAGTTTGTTACAAGAATGAGGGTAAATTTGGAAGAATCAAGGTTTAGAGTTAGTTAGAGTCCTAATATTTGATTAAGAGAGATATGATGATATTTATGGGCTTAATTTCGAAATTTAGCCATAACAATTATTAAATTAAAGTCTTAAGGTTATTAAATTATTATATTGGAGATATTAGAAAGATTTGCCAAGATATGACTAAGATTTCCCAAGATTTCATCCTATATGTTCATTATTCCTTTTCATTCATGGAAATTCGGCCATATTAAATTATTTCCACCAAGATATTATTTCTAAGATCTTAACCCAAGATTTGTTCATCCTACATCTACAAGTTTCGGTCACTTTCAATTTTTACATCCAAGATATTATTCAAACCAAGATTTCATTGTTTAAGTCCTACAATTTTCGAATTTTCCCCTATTGCAAGTGAGATATATTTTATTTTCCAAGATATTTTCAAGATTTGATCATGACCCAAATATTTCTTTCCTTCCCTATAATTTTCGTCCAGCATATATTTTCCAAGCATAATATTCATTAAATCTTCATATATTCATTAAGATATTATACTAAGCCCAACATTTTTCCATCCTATAAATATAATTCCCTTCTTGGCATCAAGATTTATCTACACCTTAGAAAAATTCAAGAATATTGAGAGAGAGAGAGAGAGACATCCGAAAGTTAGGATTTAGAATTCTGAGAATTCGAGATTCACTAGAGGAAGAGGAAGTTTGAGGATCGATTCAAGAATTAGGAGGCCAATCGTACACGCACACACACAAATCGTATTTCTTTCAAAGAAAATCAAGGTGGGGATTCTACAGTGAAAAAGTGGTAAAACGGTTTGATTTTTAAATTTTTAGTTTGATGTGTCTATGTGTTTATGTGCTAAAAGAATGGATACTCTTATGTAGTATCAACCAATGGGTGCTCTTAAGTAGTGCCAAATTAAAGGATATCCTTATGTGGTATCAAAGAATGGACGCTCTTACGTAGTGTCAAAAGAGATGCCCTTAAGTCGTATCAAAGAATGTAAAAGTTGGTATGTTTTCATGTATGCATGTCCTTTATATTTAGACTTCGAACTAACGTTCCCCACGGAGTGATTATTTATGATTACTCACCCCTTTCACCAAACTATTTATCAGATTATGTCGAGTAAGGGACGAGGTGGACATGGTGGAGGCGTGTGGATGTGGGAGATAACGAAGAGATGAAAAGATAATTTCACACGAAAGTTTGAAGTTTATCTAGTTTATTTTAATTTGATTGAATTTTTGAAATTTTATTTTTATTGCATGAAGGATTTAAATTGAATTTATGGCATTATGATTATTCTGGTACTTAGACATTATTTTATAAAATTAGACTTTTGAAAAGATTTGTCAATTATTATGATTTTATTCTATGTGATAGATTATGGATTATTCTAAGTATTAATCATGTTTTAGAGTATTAATTTGTTAGGAATTTAATTAATTAGCATATTTATGTTTTAGGGCAGAAAAATATCGTGCCTTATGTGGTTATGTCTTAGGTATTAAGTTGCATGTGATAAGATACGATTTATGGTCCTATATATTAATTAGAGTCCTTAATTTTGCATGACTAGAATTAATGTTTTATAAGTCCATTAATTCCAAATTTTTTACAGTATAAGTACCATGAAAATTTATGTTTGTAAACTAAATTTCATGATTTTATCAAAAGTAGAAGTCTAGGGTTAAATTTTAGTCCTATTACTATTTTGTATGCGACTTTTATGAAAGAATCAGGAAGATTCCGTTAATAAAATAATTTTGGCAGTATAATATGAATTATTAAGTGTTTTGGATGTGATTATTTAATTAGTAATATGAGATTTGATAAAAGAATGATTTTCTAACAAACTAGTGGACTGTTTTCGAAAAACCTATGTCTTACAGCCGTAAATGAGATTTTGTGTGGTTCAATGTGTATATTCTGACATTATGTGACTTGTTAAGTTGAAATTATTTAGGTTGCATGTAGATTTTATTAATTGTGAATTATTATGATGTTTAAATAATTATTAATATATAAGGCATGTATTCTATGTTAAGTTTTAATTGATGTTTTATGTGAGTGAATTATGTTTTAATTTAAAGAGTTTTAAAGAAAATGAAAAATTTATTTCAAGATTAGTTAGTTCACGCCCAAAAAGATTATTTTCAAAAATTATTAAAGACTTCCGCTGTTTATAAAAATTAGGGTGTGACAGTATGGTATCAGAGCGGGTTTAAGTTCTTGTAGACTCGTAAAATTAAAAGTATTATTTTTGAGTGATATATGTGAATTTATGAGAAGATTTTATGAATACATTTAAAAGAATTAATCTCCATCCATCACTGCCGCCGCAGCCATCTCCGAGTCCTAAGGTATGTAAAAGATTTTCAAAAGTTCAAGTTTAAGATTTTAAAAGATATGATTTATGATTTATGAGGCATGACAAGGTCATGAAAGATATTTTGTGAAAGTTATGAAAGAAAGTCATTAAAGAAAATATGTTTTTTAAGAAAAGGTATTATGCAAAATTTTAAGTGTGTTGTATTACGGCTTAGGAAGGTATGTTTAAGGATTGGATTTAGTACGAATGTATAGAGTATGTTTAGATGTTATGAGTAAGAATAAGTTTTAGGACCGTTTTTAGAAATTGCTTATTTTCGTTTAAGTTTTTCTATTGTCTTGCAGGATTGTTCGATTTGATACCGAAGCTACGCATTCAACCATCTCGCTAAGTTGTTGCATGAAGATTGGTTGTGATCTTATTGATAGTAGTAAACCCTTAGAAGTTAGTATCTCCTCGGGTAAGACTGTTTTCACAAGTAAGTTTGTTGCAAATGCAAAACTTGAAATTTGTGGGAGGAATCTCGAAGGGGAGTTGCATGTCATCAAGATGGGCCAATTTGACATTATCTTTGGCATGGATTGGCTAGCGAAGTATCATGCCACTATCAATTGCGAGAAGAGGGAGGTGACACTCAAGTTGGCGAGTGGAGAGGAGTTGACGTACTTTGCGTCTCGACCTAGCAAGCATAATTTGATCATCACCGCAATGCAAGCCGTGTAGATGCTCAAGGAAGAAGGGTGCGAGGGTTTTGTTGTCCATGTGATGGGCACGGACACTAAAGTACCGAACTTGGAGGACGTAGCCGTTGTGAATGAGTTCATTGATGTTTTTCCCTAGGAGTTGCCCGAAATTCCACCCGATCGACAAGTGGAATTTGCAATCGATTTGGTGCCGGGAGCTGCCCCAATTTCGAAAGCACCTTACCGTATGGCGCCGAAGGAGCTCGAGGAGTTAAAGATTCAATTGCAAGAGTTATTGGCTAAGAAGTTCATCCAACCAAGTGTTTAGGGAGCAGCAGTTTTGTTCGTAAAGAATAAGGACTGTTTGTGGAGGATGTGCATTGACTATCCCGAGCTCAATCGACTCACGATTAAGAACAAGTATCCTTTGCCGAGGATAGATGATTTGTTCGATCAACTTAGAGGGGCGAGCGTGTTTTCAGAAGTCAATTTGAGATCGGGTTACCATCAATTGAAGATCAAGGAAGGAGATAGAGCAAAGACCGCTTTTCGCACACGCTATGGACACTACGAGTTCGTGGTGATGCCGTTCGGATTGAGCAATGCACCAGCTGTCTTCATGGACTTGATGAACCGAGTCTTTCATCCCTTTTTAGATCGGTTCGTCATAGTGTTCATTGACGATATCCTAATCTATTCCCGGAGTAAGGAGGAGCATGAGGAGCAATTAAGGATGGTACTTGGAGTCTTGCACAAGGAGCAATTATTTGCGAAATTTTCCAACTGCGAATTTTGGCTAGACCGAGTGAACTTTCTAGGTCACGTAATCACGGCCCAAGGAGTTGAAGTGGATGCATCAAAAGTGGAGGCCGTAAGCGAGTGGAAAGCACCAACAAATGTGAACGAGATTCGTAGCTTTCTTAGCTTAGCCGGTTACTATAGACGCTTCATTGAGGGTTTTGCCAAGATAGCCTCACCAATGACCAAGTTGACTCGTAAGGGGGAGAAGTTCGTGTGGTCCGAGGTTTGTGAAAAGAGTTTCCAAGAGACAAGGAAAGGTTGGTTTCGGCTCCAGTCCTTACCATTCCCGATCCTTCGGAAGGGTTTGTGATTTTTAGCAACGCCTCGAAGCAAGGGCCAGGATGTGTTTTGATGCAACATGGTAAAGTCGTGGCATACGCATCAAGACAATTGAAGGTGCACGAGATGAACTACCCCACTCACGATCTCGAGCTTGTAGCCATCGTTCATGCACTTAAGATTTGGAGACACTATCTTTATGGCGCAAAGTGTGAGATCTTCACCGATCATAAGAGGCTCAAGTACATCTTCACACAAAAGGAGCTAAACATGAGGCAAAGGCGTTGGCTAGAACTAGTCAAGGATGACGATTGCACTATCAACTACCATCCGGGGAAGGCGAACGTAGTCGCGGATGCACTAAGTCAAAAAGGTGGAGTGTTGGCAGCCTTGACGGATGAAGATGAGATAGTGAAGGATTTCGAGCGGTTGAGATTAGAAGTTGTCGAATCAACCAAGGAGATGGAATCACTCTTGGCAGCCTTGATGATCGAACCTACCCTTCGAGCACGGATCATTGAAGCTGAAGACGCAGATGAAGTCCTCGCCAAGATAAAGACTCGAACGAGAGAAAAGGGCGTAAAGAGTTTCTTGATCGATAATAAGGGTGCTCTTTTGTTCGAGACAAGGCTGTGTGTACCGAATAATGAGGAGTTGAAGAGGGAAATCCTAGAAGAAGCACATCGAACTCCTTATACGGGTCATCCCGGTGGAACCAAGATGTATAGGGACTTGATGACTACTTTTTGGTGGAGAAACATGAAGGGCGATATTGGAAAGTTCGTAGAGAAGTGTTTAACTTGTCAACAAGTCAAAGCGGAGCATCAAAGGCCGTTCGGATTGTTGAAGCCACTTGAAATTCCCCTATGGAAGTGGGAACATATTTCCATGGACTTCGTTGTGGGATTGCCTCGTTCGATTAAGGTAAATCACGCGATTTGGGTGATTTTGGATAGGCTAACAAAGACGGCGCACTTCATTCTAATAAAGATGACATGGAGTATGGATCTACTTGCACAAGCCTATGTCCAAGAAGTGGTAAGATTACATGGAGTTCCCGTCTTGATCGTCTCGGATAGGGATACACGATTTACTTCACACTTTTGGAAGAGCTTACAAGCTTCCATGGGAACCAAGTTAAACTTTAGCACGGCGTATCACCCACAAACGGATGGAAAATCCGAGAGGATGATCCAAACACTTGAAGACATGTTGAGGGCTTGCGTGTTGGACTTGGAAGGCAATTGGGAACACTACTTACCTTTGGTGGAGTTCGCTTATAACAACAGTTATCAAGCGACGATTGGCATGGCACCTTATGAGGTCTTGTATGGAAGACAATGTAGATCCCCTTTATTTTGGGATGAAGTTAGTGAACAACGTATTCTAGGGCCCGAAATTGTTGAGAAAACGGTCAAAGTCGTGGAGAAGATTCGAGAGAGGATGCGGGCTGCACAAGATCGACATAAGTCTTATGCCAATAAACGACGAAAGCCTCTACATTTCGAGAAAGGCGAAGTGGTTTTCTTGAAGGTTTAACCAACAAAAGAAGTTGTTCATTTTGGTCGCAAAGGAAAGTTGCAACCACGTTTCATTGGTCCATTCAAAATTTTGGACAAAGTTGGGAGCCTAGTCTACCGATTGGCATTGCCCCCAAGCCTAGCAGCCGTGCACAATGTATTCCACGTATCGATGTTGAGGAAGTACGTGCACGATCCAAGTCACGTTTTGGATTATTCATCTTTAGAGGTGGACAAGGATCTAACTTATGAAGAAGTTCCCATCGAGGTGTTGGAGAGGAAAATATACAAGCTAAGAAATCGAATTGTGAGTTTGGTCTTGGTTCGTTGGAATCGCCATGGAGTCGATGAGGCGACTTGGGAAATAGAAGAGGATTTAAGGACCAAGTACCCCGAGCCTTTGGTGCAAGGTACTTTTATTTTCAAGGACGAAATTTTTTAAAGGTGGTGAGGTTGTAACACCCGAGTTCCAGCTGCTATTTTTCATCCCCTAACTTTTCTTTTTGACATTTATTTGTTTGTCCTAGTTTAGTCCCTTAAGTTTTGTGCTTTAGTATTTTATCCTTTGTTTAGTATTAGTTCTTAATCCTTTTAGAATTAGAAGACCTTTAAAACTTAAGTTGCAATACTTTTTGGATTTAGAAGTAATACTTAAGTTCGAATCATTAAGCTTTAATAATATTTAGACTTTTAATCCTTTAAGATTAGAATTAATTAGAAATTAGGATTTAATTGGGATTAGAATTTAATTTCTCTTTAAGAAATTCGAAATTATTAAGAGAAGGATTTTAGGAGAGAGGAAATTCAAAGTTTGTTACAAGAATGAGGGTAAATTTGGAAGAATCAAGGTTTAGAGTTAGTTAGAGTCCTAATATTTGATTAAGAGAGATATGAGGATATTTATGGGCTTAATTTCGAAATTTAGCCATAAGAATTATTAAATTAAAGTCTTAAGGTTATTAAATTATTATATTGGAGATATTAGAAAGATTTGCCAAGATATGACTAAGATTTCCCAAGATTTCATCCTATATGTTCATTATTCCTTTTCATTCATGTAAATTCGGCCATATTAAATTATATCCACCAAGATATTATTTCTAAGATCTTAACCCAAGATTTGTTCATCCTACATCTACAAGTTTCGGTCACTTTCAATTTTTACATCCAAGATATTATTCAAACCAAGATTTCATTGTTTAAGTCCTACAATTTTTGAATTTTCCCCTATTGCAAGGGAGATATATTTTATTTTCCAAGATATCTTCAAGATTTGATCATGAACCAAATATTTCTTTCCTTCCCTATAATTTTCGTCCAGCATATATTTTCCAAGCATAATATTCATTAAATCTTCATATATTCATTAAGATATTACACTAAGCCCAACATCTTTCCATCCTATAAATATAAGACCCTTCATGGCATCAAGATTTATCTACACCTTAGAAAAATTCAAGAATATTGAGAGAGAGAGAGAGAGACATCCGAAAGTTAGGATTTAGAATTGTGAGAATTCGAGATTCCCTTGAGGAAGAGGAAGTTGGAGGATCGATTCAAGAATTAGGAGGCCAATCGTACACGCACACACACAAATCGTATTTCTTTCAAAGAAAATCAAGGTGGGGATTCTACGGTGAAAAAGTGGTAAAACGGTTCGATTTTTAAATATTTAGTTTGATGTGTTTATGTGTTTATGTGCTAAAAGAATGGATACTCTAATGTAGTATCAACCAATGGGTACTCTTAAGTAGTGCCAAATTAATGGATATCCTTATGTGGTATCAAAGAATGGACGCTCTTACATAGTGTCAAAAGAGATGAGCTTAAGTCGTATCAAAGAATGTAAAAGTTGGTATGTTTTCATGTATGCATGTCCTTTGAAGTTTATCTAGTTTATTTTAATTTGATTGAATTTCGGAAATTTTATTTTTATTGCATGAAGGATTTAAATTGAATTTATGGCATTATGATTATTCTGGTACTTAGACATTATTTTATAAAATTAGACTTTTGAAAAGATTTGTCAATTATTATGATTTTATTCTATGTGATAGAATATGGATTATTCTAAGTATTAATCATGTTTTAGAGTATTAATTTGTTAGGAATATAATTAAATAGCATATTTATGTTTTAGGGCAGAAAAATATCGTGCCTTATGTGGTTATGTGTTAGGAATTAAGTTGCATGTGATAAGATACGATTTATGGTCCTATATATTAATTAGAGTCCTTAATTTTGCATGACTAGAATTAATGTTTTATAAGTCCATTAATTCCAAAAATTTTACAGTATAATTACCACGAAAAGTTATTTTTGTAAACTAAATTTCATGATTTTATCAAAAGTAGAAGTCTAGGGTTAAATTTTAGTCCTTTAACTACTTTGTATGCGACTTTTATGAAAGAATCAGGAAGATTCCGTTAATAAAATAATTTTGGCAGTATAATATGGATTATTAAGTGTTTAGGATGTGATTATTTAATTAGTAATATGAGATTTGATAAAAGAATGATTTTCTAACAAACTAGTGGACTGTTTTCGAAAAACCTATGTCTTACAGCCGTAAACGAGATTTTGTGTGGTTCAATGAGTATATTCTGACATTATGTGACTTGTTAAGTTGAAATTATTTAGGTTGCATGTAGATTTTATTAATTGTGAATTATTATGATGTTTAAATAATTATTAATATCTAAGGCATGTATTCTATGTTAAGTTTTAATTGATGTTTTATGTGAGTGAATTATGTTTTAATTTAAAGAGTTTTAAAGAAAATGAAAAATTTATTTCAAGATTAGTTAGTTCACTCCCAAAAAGATTATTTTCAAAAATTATTAAAGACTTCCACTGTTTATAAAAATTGGGGTGTGACAGCACAAGTAAAGAACAGGGAATAAAGACGCGAGACACTAAGGATTTATAGTGGTTCGGACAATGGTCCTACTCACAACTGGTCAATCCAACTAGAATTGTGGGGCTCTCCACTAACTTCACTCACTCACTCACTCACAAACTTCGATAGTACTACTCTCTTACAATCAGTCAAAGCTTAAGCAGCTATCGACTTTTAACAGCTTCTACAAAGCTTACAAAAGATAAGTATAAGTGTAGGGTGTTGAGTGCGAGTAATGATTTTGACAGAGTTTCGGCAAGGTTGAAGTGCGTATAAATCCGATACTGAAATCGTCACTGTTACTCTATTTTATAGGGTCAAATAACTAGCTGTAGGGATAGACTAGAAATCTGAGATCCTATAATCTCGTATTCAATCAATCATTGAGATTGATTGAATTTCCTTCTTGATTCCCGTCAATCTTCGCCATCTACAATCAATCAAGTTTGTCCCCTTGATTGATTGATCTTCTATTCTGGGAATCCCTTCATTTTGTCGCAAGTCAACCCTTAGAGTGATTCCGAAGAATCTGGGCGGAGCACAAGACCTCAGCTGATCTGTCTTCTCATCTGGTGTATGGTCTGCTGGTACTTAGACCTCACCTGATGTGCAAGTCTGCTGGTGTGCACCTCAACTGATCTTCTGGACTTCATCTAGAAATTCTTGACCCTTGGTCCTTGTCTTGTCTGCGACGTGCTCAGCTGATTAGCTGATCTTCTGATGTCAGCTGATCTTAACTCCTCTGATGTTCTACTCTTGATACTCCAGTGTCAGCTGCTCAAGTCTTCTTTCTTCTGGAATTGGCGAAGTCCTCAAGACCTTAGTTGGTCTTCTTCTCTATGATAGCTTCGGATCTTCTAGGCAGCAAGGTTGATTCCCCCTTACTCAAACCTATCTAATCCTTACTACTCATCAGCTGACTAACAGGTTCAGCTGGTCCTATTACAAGCTGATTGGTTTATTTTATCATCAAAACATCTAACAAGAATATCCTAACATTAAGAAATTTCTTGAACCTTTCATCAAGCCCTTCTTCCTCCAATCTAACCTCACCCCCTAATTCTATTTTCCCTTTCTCTTTCACTTCTTTTTCCGTAACTCTCTCTTCTACCCCCAAGCCTTTTTCACTACCCTTCACCAATTTCACATTCTTACTACAAATGCTTCCTCCACTATCTCGTCATGAAACAATTTGAAAGGATCATTCCCTACCACCTCCTTAGCAACCTCCACACACGAAATTGAATTACAATGCTCATGAGGGTTAATTTCGGTTGTGGAAGGGAACTTACCTTTATTCACTTGTGGGCTTAAGGATGAAGCAATTTGCCCCATTTGAAATTCCAGGCTCTTGATTTGATTTCCTTGTGAAGCACACAAGTCATCAAACTTTTTGTTCGTCTCACTATTCATCTTTCTAAATTCCGCTCTCATATCTTCCATATTCTTCAAAATCAACACCAAGGTGTCTTCTACACTCCCCATACCCTCATTGTTACGCGGCTTTGACCCCGGATCAATCCCGGGTCGCAATTGGATTTCCCCCTTAGGATTTGAGTACGAAAAATTCTCATGCCTTCTATTAGGGTTGTAAGGTGGATTTCCTTGATTCGGAAATGGACTTCCTTGTTGTCTAAAAGTTGGAGCAACATATGAACTTTGATTGTTTGGAAAAGAATTGTTGTATTGAGGACGACCCATATAATTCACTTCTTCTTGAGTAGAGATAGTAGGAGGAGGAAGACTTTCGACTACACTTACTTGCATAGGAGCTGGAGCTTGGTTTTGGTTTTGGCCTCCATAGACCAAATTTATCACATTTGTCATTTTTTCCTCTAGAAGAGCAACTCGATCACCCGTTCCACTATTAGCTTCTCTTTGGAAAGCATCATTTGCACCAATGTTTTCAATGATCTCGTTGACTAGACGGACGGTCTTCGTCCAAACTGAACCTCCAGCACAAGAATTCAAGTAATTCTTGTCTCCTTCATGCAATCCAATTGTAAAAGTCAAAAAGTATATCTCCCATGCACTAGATATGGTTTCTCTCGCCTTTTGTCAGAAATTCTTTATCTCTTTCATTGCCTTTAACATCTTTGATGGAGGGTAAAATTTCTTAAGAAATTGGGAGCTCAACTCCTCCCATGTGGCAGCTTTAGGATTCATAGATCGAATCCATGCTTTAGCTCTTCCAGTCAATGTAAAATTGAAGAAACGGAGCTTCTTCTCACTATCCGACTTCCCTTTGTACTTGATCGTATCGCATATCTCCATGAAGTTATTAAGGTGAGCATTTGGGTCTTCTCGATCACTCGATCCTTCAAAAGGAGACTCCTTTAACAACTTCAAAAGATTCGTATTAAGCTCAAACTTTTCAGCATCAATCGGAGGTCTTTCTATTCCATCATATTGCTCATTAACTCTCGGCTCAAAATAGTCTCGCAGCAAGGGTTCATGGTTTTGAGGTGGGTTTATGATTTGTGGTTTTTGGTGTTGAGGTGGTGGTGGATATGGATAGTATGGGTAATTAGGTGGTAGTGGTGGGTAGTATGGTTGGTTCATTGGATAATTTGGGTAATTAGGATATTGAGGTGGGTAGTATAGTTGATTTGGCGGTGGATATGGTGGGTATTGGTGTGGTATAGGTTGTGGTTGGAGTGGAACCTCCCTTTGAGCTAGATTCTCCTCTCCTTGATGCACTTGTCCTCTCAATGGTTCTTCTTCTCTTATCTCATCTCGAGCTTCATTCATATTATTCTCCATGTTGATTTGATTCAATCGAGCTTCTCTCCTTCTTCTTCGTAGGCTATTCTCAAGATTCGATTCAAAAGGTAGAAGATCTCCCCCTTGACTTCTTCTGTGCATACACCTAGAAATAAACAAGTATCAAAACTCTCACACAAAATAGGACAAAATCGAAAACAAAGAACAAAAACCAAATTACCAAACAAACTTGTCGTCTCCCCGGCAACGGTGCCAAAAACTTGTTTAGTCAAAAGGTGTCTACGTGCAAGTGTACACAATCATTATTGTCGCAGCAAGTTTGACCAAGTTTATATTTTATCGAACACAGGGAGAAGGGTGATTGTAAGGTAAGATTAATGTTCAAAATCGAATTCACAAAGCAAGTAAATGGAATATGATATCTATGTCTACAAGTGGGTCAAACAAGTAAACTACCTATCACCTTGGGTTGCAAAGTGAGCAAGTTGTGTGAGAGGTGTATTAGTGTACTATCCTATGTTTCATGTGGTAAAGTATCACTTACTCATGCATTGAGGTATTGTACATCCAATAGGCAAGCCACTTTAACATGCATAGGTCTCTCTAGATACACATAAGAGCCTCTAATTGTCTTTCCAATTCTCTAAGGTAATTCTCACTATCTTAGGAATTTTAACAAACACTTAGCATGCAATAGCCTAATAACAAGAAGACTTAGGAAAATAGCCCAACTCTCGTATGAGACTAAATCCTAATGGCCCATTCAATCAATTATGCATAATAAGCATTCATACAAACCATCAAAATAGAGAATTGATCATACAACATCTCAAGCATTCATAAGGTCAACATAACACCACACTACTCCATAGGAGTCCTACACTAACACACTAAGGAATTAACTCATGGCTAATTTGGTAAACAAAAGAGAATTGAAGTAACTACATTCATCATTATGCAGGAATTGTAAATAGTATACAAGAATTTACCTATTACAATAAAATTGAAAAGATACAAAATTACCTCTAAAAGCTAAAAGATGATCCGACAACAGAAATTGAAAATCGAACGGTTGAATTGTAGCTTTAGCTATGATAAGAATGCAGGAGAAAATGGATTAAAGATCCGTGCGGTAGATCGAAAGCAATCGTAGAAATCATGAATGGAAATCTAAGAACACCCAATTGGAAACTACCTCTAACTTCTCCTAATCTAGTGAGAGAATATGATGATGTAAGTGAATATAAGAAAATAGTTAAAGTCCCTTTGAAAATCTGAGATGGAAGTATATATAGTACCCTTGGATCATTGACTAAGATGCCCTTCATTAAAACACGTGAAAATACGAAAATAGCCCTGAAATTTTGGACATTTTTCACTTCTGTCGTCCAAGAGTTGAGTGGCTGTCGATCATGGTCGACAGCTTGGTCGCGCGGGTGTGCTTTTGTCGCACAAGAGCTGGCCGCCTGTGGACCAACAATGGTAGTGCGGTTAGTCGCGGGGAGGCTGCCGTTCCATGGTTCCGGTCGCGCGATGGTTGCCGATCGATGAAGAGGTCCTGTCGAGCGAGACACTTAGCGTCGGTCGATGTGCGACTTCCTCGTTTTTGTCATATCTTGAGCTCTAGAACTCTGATTGACTCGATTCTTCTTTCATTGTGACCCTCTCTTGAAGCTCTTTGACATGGAATATTAATTTCTTTATTTTGCTCAACTCCAACATTCGAACTTTTCTCAATCTTGCTCATTTCTTCCTCGTTTTGCTCATTTTTGCCTATAATCACAACTATCTTGCCAAAAAGGGTTAATAGCACAATTTATACCATATTAGGGTCAAATATGAACATAAGCACATCAAAACCATATAGAAATGGATGCAAAAACATGAAATTATGACCCTAATCATAAAGGGTTATCTCAACCATAGTTGGAGTACTCAAAGCCCTTAAACTGTATCAGGTTCAAGGCTATGAGTTGGAAGAAAGTAAGTTGAGTAGTGTCTCAGTCTGAAATGTTGGGAGGACTACGACTCAGGGAAAATCCTAGAGATCAAGAGAAGCTGTTCTTGATCAGTGCACCTTGGCACTCTAAAACAAGGAATTCTTGAGGTTAAGGAATTCTCCTGTTAAATCAGGAAAAGTGGATGTAGGAGAGTTTAACTCTGAACCACTATAAATCCCCTGTGTTCTTACTGCTTTATTTCTTTTGTGTGAGTTGTCTAAATTCTTTGAAAAAGTGTTCACTTAATCCTTTACTAAATTTGAATTCTGATTAAAACTCAGGTTATCTATCAGGGGATCTTTCAGTCTACGAATTATGTTAACAGGTCACCTGTGTTCTTAAGTCTGCTGAAAGATTCTTTTTGAAAATCTGTACTTATAGATGTATTCCCCCCATACACCTGTTATTGTCTATCTGGGACCAACAATTTACAAATATATTTAATTATTTATATAGTGACCGTAAAAAATTATTGCTATATTACTTAGCGAACGTCTCTTAGGCAATCGCTACCCAATCCAATCAAGAACCAGACCAATTAGCAATCGTAAATACGGTCGTAAAAATTGTCAATTGTCATAAAAAATAATCGCTAAAATTAGCAATCATGGTTTTAGCCACCACCATAATGCGGTCACTAGTTATTCACTAATGCAACCGTCAAAATACGTTTTCTTTTTTGTAGTGCATATTTTTAAAAGGGAAAATATCATTTTTGGTACCCAAAGTTTACCCCATATTTATCCACTATCAAATTTGGTCACTAAAGTCTATCATTTTAAAAGGGAAAATATCGATTTTTGTACCCCATATTTATCCACTATCAAATTTGGTCACTAAAGTACATTTTTAGTATCAAAATTGGTCCAGCCATTAGTTGACTCGTTATTGACTAACGGAGAGACCTAATTTCAGTGCGAAAATTATTAGGGTTCCATTCCCCTCTTCTCTTCCCCCTCCCCCCTTTCTCTCAAATCGCCGGTCACAACCCCTCTTCTCTCAGGTGAAAGCAATACTACATAGCCATGAGCCAAATGCTGAAAATGAATTTCTATGTAGTAAATAACTTATCCAATTGCCCTGAGGACCCTGCTTTCCCACCGGAACCATATCCATATACACCACCACCGGAGCAGCCATTTTTTCCGAGCACCTCCAGGGCAAAACGACGGCGTTGGAAATCGTAGAAGATGATGGCGTGGCGGCTGATGTTCGTTCCGCCGCCGAGTGATGAGAGGTCGACTTCAACAAAAGATTTCTTTGAGTTGCGGCCGAGAACTATGGAGTAGGTCTGCAAATAATACTCGATATCTTTACCTCGTAGCTTTGCGAAGCCTGCTTGAACATCGCTGCTCCCCGTTTCTCAGAATTAGGGTTCCAATCGCAATTGGAAGAACATAAAACAAAAAATTTGGGAAAATCTCTTTTCCGTGAACCAGGAGGAAGAAAGAAAGGATCCAGAGGGTTGTAACCGCAGATTTGAGAGAAAATGGGGGAAAAGAGAAGATGTGAATGAAACCCTAATAATTTTCGCGCTGAAATTAGGTCTCTCTGTTAATCAATAACGAGTCAACTAACGGCAGGACCAATTTTTATACTAAAAATGTACTTTGGTGACCAATTTTGATAGTGGATAAATATGGGGTACCAAAATCGAAAAAGAGTAAACTTTGGGTACCAAAAATGATATTTTCCATTTTTAAAACATAATGTTGTCTATTCATAGAGCTGTAGATCTATAAATGTCTTACAATTTGTGCAACTCCACGCAATTTTGTATAATTTGTGATCCATTGTTTTACATTTACAAATTTAAAAATAGAACATTTTATGTATATTTATTAATCAATAAAATTAACTTAAAATACAATCCTCTAATTAATTGTATTGAGAAACTTGAGTAAGTGTTTGTGAAAATCAATATAACCAACTTAATACACAACTGAGTGACAAATGAGTCTATAGTTGTAGATACTGAGTTTATGAGTTTTATACAATGACTTCAAAAAGATGATGCATCTAACAAATGGAACAAAATTTAAGAACAACAAGTAAATAAATAACAAGAAAGATAAACATTTTATAGTAGTTCAGAGACTATAAAGTCCTCCTACATCCACTGTTACACCATTTAAGTCATAAATTCACTGAGATGATGACATGAGCTTCCCCCTAAAAATCTCACTTAGATATTTGGTTGAACACTATCCTATTCATTCATAAACTTTTTAAACAATAAATAGATAACAAAATAAAAACAATTTGAGGGAAAAATAACAGAAATGTGATTCTTTTCTAAGTAACACCTAATAATAACCTATCAATCACACTTAGCTCTCTTAAAGTTCTCACAAAATATTGCTAGTTCTAGGTTTGCTCATATTCAATACTTGTATGCTCAAGTTTTTCTTGTTGCTTCTTCAGATTTCTTCCCCTATTTATAGATGAAGAGGTGTGACTTATCCGTTCGAGAATTTAAAATTTTGAATTCGGGATATAGCTCCTCTTACTCTCTATAATCCTCCACATGTGTGGGTGGTCCTCCTTCTCCACTCAAAATAGTACTAACTGTAATATCAATCCTTTGTCTGAAATCCTTAAATTAGCTTAATTAACTTCAAATTCTTCAGTAATTGCCCTTAATCACTTACTAGTGAGTGCATTTTAATGCTTAACTAAGTAGAGTGTGTAAAGGTCTTCCAGTTCCTTCTTTTTTAAATCCTTGTACTTGTTCTCCCAATGACTTTTTATAGTTATATGGTTCTTCCTTGAACTGTAATCTTGCTCCTGCAAATCAGTATTCAAATGTAGGTTATGTTGCAGCTTTAAGATCTTGTTCAGTTGTAAGTTTAATAAGTTTACTGCAGTAGACTTCACTTATTATCACCTGTAACTTTACCATTCTTCTTTGAACTTTTTATCTAAAATGTTATAATGAAAACATGCAATCTTATATTTTGCTATCATTAAAATCCATCTAAAAAAATATCATATCAATTTCTCCCTATTTTAATGATGACAAAACTATACGCAAAAAATAATCACGTAGTAGCAATAAGGCATTGTTTTCGTCAAAACATACAATGACAACATATGTAAATTATGAACTACACACACAGTGGAATATAAATATGTGTTGCAATAAATAAGATACTTTAGATACAACTTACAATCAGAGTTTAGATAGACTAAAAACTATTACAGTTTTAGTGTACTATCTTAGTCGTCATCTCCTCCATCTTCTTTCTTCTTCACCTACGTCTGTGTTTAGGATCAGCTTCCTCAGTGTCCTAAAAATCGGATTTCTGGGCTAGGTAAATGCCTTGCTCTATCAGTTTCTGGGAATCATATTCCTGTAGTTACTGCATTATGAGGTTCAAGTCATATTGTGCAAAGACCTCATCTTCTTTCTTAGATTTGAACTTCCTCCTTGAAGGCTTCTTCTTTGCAGTTTTTGATCCTCCATGAATCTAGTAAGTATATTTTTTTTTATACCGCATGCCTTGATTATCAGATCTCTAAACAAATAAAACTTCACAGCCATAGTCCTCTGCTTATTCAGTGATGTATCATTGTCCATGAGTGAGTTGAACTCATCTAACAAGCTCCTAGCAGTAGCATCAACTTCCTTCTCAATCTTCTTTACATCAACTTCTTTAGGGGACTTGTGCCTTAAAGGTTGAGCATTTAGAGGCTCAGAAATGATCCCTTCTTTAACAAAGCATCCGTGATGGTGCTTTGGTTGGTTCTTCATCCTCTCAGCCTTGTTAATCACTTGTTTTTGCTTTACTTTTCTTTCCCAATGGCCCATATTTTGGACTAGCCTTGCTAGTGCTTAATAGTGGGCTGTTTCATCACTGGCTTGGAAATAGGCAGTTTGATCAACTTTTCTTGACTATTTTTTACTTTTCCACTCTCCTGCAACTCTTTCTTTTCTCTCTCCTCAGCCTATCGGGTGGATAAGTCCTTGGATCTTGCAGCAGCAAATTGGCTTTCTAGGGCCTTTTGCTCTTCAATAATTGAATTAAAGATTTCTTTCTCTTGCTTTTCTCATTCTTCGATGATGAGACTCGTCTTGCTTTCTCCCTTTTTATCATAATCAATTAATGACAAAATGGTATCCAACTTCAGAGTCAAAGACCTCCCTTGGCATCAGATTTATGTAATATACTCTTCACATCTGTCTATAGTACATTCACAGAATTCTTAAATTCAGTGTTCCTTCTAGAACTTCTTCAACCTTTCTCTTCAAGAACTCCACATCATTATTCTTGATAAGAACTTCCTTCTTCAAGATTATACTTTATTCACTCAGATAATCAATTGTCTTCTTGAACTTTTCCAACAAAATCTCCTTCTCTTGTTTCCCTTTATGATAAATTTTATTCACAATCTCTTGCATTCCTCCTTTGATCCTTGAGTAAATGATTTTGTCAAGAATCTTTCTTACTTCTTCCCTTATATCTCTAGCAATGTTTTGAATTGTGACATCCATCTCTTTCAAATGCTTCACCAGTTCTGCTTGGGTAAGTGCTTCATCACTATCTTTTTTAGTCTCCATCTCAGTCACAATCAACTCCTGATACTTTCCAGACTTCTAAATCTTGGAGCTTCGCAACTCTACAGGGCAATCTTTTTTTTTTATAGGAGTGATGACCAACATTTACTCTTCAGTGGGCTGTTAGGGAATTTTGCGGATGCCCAGTTCTAATCGGGTAATACAATAAATACAAATTTAAGCATACTAGTAATATAATGATTTAAACATAATTAAATCAAATAGTTGAGCACCCTTAATAGAGTTTGCACGCAAAACATATGAACATATAGAAACACATGAAAACCCTACACATGCAGAACTAAGGGGTTCAAGCGAATTATACCTCTTTATGACAAATTTAATGAGATCCAAAAGGTCTTTCTTGAGTCCCTTTGTGTGGAACGAACAAGATCAACTTTAGCACCTCTAAAGGTCTTTCTTGAGACCCATTGTGTAAGTGGAGGATCAACTTGAGCGCCATATGTTTTGACTCCACACAATCAACTTGATCAACCTAAAAGGTCATCTCAATTATTCCCTTGTCCTTACTCCTACACCCAGTGGGAGGCCCCAGAAATAGATACAACACAAGTAAAAAATATTTTGTTGCCCGTTTGTATCCAAATTTTTGAAATTTAGATCAAGAATAGTGTGTTCTTGATGTCTTGTTTCACCTCATATTTATAATGAGGATTCAAGATCAAATATCTTGAATCTCAAATATTACAAATCTTGATTATCTTGAATATTAAATATTCCAAATCTTGATTATCTGGAATATCAAATATTCTAATCTTGATTTTTATTTGATAATTTTCAAAATTTATATGTATTTAATTCAATCAAATCTTAATTTTATTAGATATTCTTTTATTCAAAATACATTTCTATTTTTCATAAAATTTCTCATAAATTTTAAATGCACAAATTTTGAAATTAAACAATAATTTTGGGCACAAAATATTTCTTTTATTTTAATCACCTTGTTCATTGTTGGATATTTAATTAGGCTACTTGAGGGGCTTTTAGGAGAATTAAGATTGGACCTCCCAATGAGCCTTGTATTCTAACATTGGGCCCAATGTCATTCAACTCATTAACATTAATTTCAATCCACTATATGATTAATTTCGCACTATCCATCTTAACCCATATTACAATCATTTGGCTCATGGTCATTATTTCCTGTGTTTAAGATTCTCTTGTCCGTTAATTAATCAAGCCATTAAACATTTTAATTAATTTAACATCTTAACCTTGGAGTAAGGAAAACCCTTCTTTATCATCATACCAGAAATAAATTCCAGTTGCAAGATTTAGTATGACGAACATTTAGTGCCCACCAAGCGGACTAATTTTGCCAAACTCTCCAAGCACACGTTCCTCTGTATTAAATCTTAGAAACTGTCATGTTCTCAAAGGTGTTTCCCAAGATGCAAAGTATTGAGTCCCATTGACTCTCTACCAATAACAAATCAAAGTGCCACACACCGATTACACAGAGTCCTATTTAAAGGACAAAAGTTTAGAAATAAACGACCACTTAGTTCTAATTCTTCATCCTATAAAACAGCACGAAAGAATTACCTCTCTGTAGGTCCTCTTCAATGCATCATCATGCACTAGTGTAATCTCTTGGTCAAGATAAACCAATTTGGGATATACACATCAACCGTTTACCAATGGTGTGTTCAGATCCCATCTAGGTTGTAAAGTTAGTACTTGTTACAAGATACTGATAATGTGATCTTGCTGTGAGTTATCCGGGGATCACCATATTTATCTACAATGTAACTTGTACTTATTATATTTGAACTGATAGCAATAAATAATAACATTCATATTATCTAAAGCATAGTGATAAAATATTTATTTCAAATAAAGCTCAAGATTCAGTATAGTTATACAAAGTAACCATATACTTTCTAGTATAACCCTAACAATCTCCCACTTATACTCAAAGTCTGCTTTCAAGTATACTACAACATATCCATGTCCTAATGTCGTAATAATTTCTCCCGCTTATACTAAAGCAAATTGGCAACACACTTGACCCCCATTCCTTTCACATGTCTCTCAAATGTTGACAGAGGCAGACCCTTTGTGAAAGGCTCAACTAAGTTATCTTCCGATGCGATCTTTGCAACCTCTATGTCTTCTCTCTTCATAATTTCTCGTATAAGATAGTACTTCGTTTCAATGTGTTTGCTGGCTTTGTGGGCTCTTGGTTCCCTTGAATTTGAAACAGTTTCGGTATTGTCAAAATAGACAGTGATTGTGCCAGGTAAATTCGGAACTTCGTCAAAGTCCACTAAGAAGTTCTTGAGTCAAACTGGCTCTTTGGCCTCTTCACAAGCGGCTACATATTCGGTTTCCATGGTAGAATTAGCGATGTATTTCTGCTTAATGCTTCTCCATGTCACGTTTGCACCTCCCAGACAGAATACACTACCCGAGGTAGACTTTCTGGAGTCTAAGTCTGATTGAAACTCTGAGTCCGTATAACAAACGGGGATTAGACTATCCGACTGATAAACCAACATTCTATCTCAAGTTCTCTTGAGATATTTCAGAATATTTTTAACAGCCATCCAATGCTCTTTCCAGGGGTTACTTTGATATCGTGGTACCATGCCCACGACAAAGTAGATATCCGGTCTCGTACACAGCATAACATACGTGAGCCTTCCAACTGCCGAAGCATATGGGATGCTTTTCATGCAATCTATCTTTTCTTGTGTCTTTCGACACATCTCTTTCGATAGATGAATCCCATGTCTAAATGGTACCAAACTTTTCTTAGAATTCTGGATGCTGAACTGTTTCAAAATAGTGTCTATGTATGAAGCTTGCGATAAGCCGATCATCTTTTCTTGCAATCTCGAGTAATCTTTATCCCTAAGACATGATTAGCTTCCCCTAAATCCTTCATTTCAAAATTATTTGACAACCATACCCTCACGTCTGATAACACTGCTACATTGTTTCCAATGAGCAAAATGTCATCTACGTATATTATAAAGAATACCATGGCAGTTCAGACACACTTCTTGTACACACAACTCTTAAACTCATTTTGATAAAAACCATAACATCTTACTACTTGATCAAAACATTCATTCCAAGATCGTGATGCTAGCTTGAGTCTATAGATAGACTTTTTAAGCTTGGATACAAAGTACTCTTGGCCTTTTTCAAAGAAGCCTTCGGGTTAACGCATGTAGATTTCTTCTTCAAAACCTCCATTAAGGAAAGCTTTCTTTACCTCCATTTGCCAAATCTCAAAATCTAGATTTACAGATATCACCAAGAGGATACGGATGGACATAAGCATGGATACCGGTGAAAAGGTTTCTTCATAATCGATCCATTCTTTCTGGCTATATCCTTTCCCCACAAGTCTAACTTTGAAGGTCTCAACCTTCCTGTCTAATCTTCTTTTCCTCATGTAGACCCATTTATATCCAATGGGTTTTACCCCATTGGGTGGCTCAACAAGCTCCCATACCTCATTTTTATCCATAGAACCCATCTCGTCTTCCATTGCTGTTTGCAAAGAATCCGCATCCTTGTTTTGCAGTATTTCGTCGTATGTCCATTGGTCCAATTTCTTCCCCGGGGACCAAGTCAGACAACTCTCCCATGAACATAAATCTCTCGTATTGTCTCACAATCCTTCCACTACAACATAGTCCCAAAATGACTTGGGTAGCTCCGAATAACTCATCATGGATATGATCATCTCTAAAAGAGTCATATTTCTTCATTATGCAACCCCATTTTGTTGAGAGGTACCGGGTGTGGTCAATTGGGATACAATCCATTTGTTTGACAAGTAGGTCAAAAATTCATTGTTGAGGTATTCCCACCCACGATCCGATCATAGGAACTTGATACTCTTTCCCCTATGTTTCTCAGCCTCGGCTTTGAACTCTTTGAATTTATCAAAAGTTTCCGATTTGTACTGCATAAGGTAAACGTATCCATATCTTGAGTAGTTATCCGTAAATGTTATGAAATACTCAAAACCTCCTCTAGCTTGAATCGATATTGGCCCACATACGTCAGTGTGAACGATTTCCAACACTTCACTAGGTCTATTCCCCTTGGTCCCAAAGGCCATCTTGGTTATCTTCCCCTATAAACAAGATTCACGCGTTGGAAATGGCACAACATGGAGAGACTTCAACAAGCCATCCGCCACCAACCTCTGAATTCTTTTAAAATTAACATGACCAAGTCTAAGATGCCACATAAGTGTTTCGTTCGAGTATGATGAAAACTTTCTTTTCTTAGAAATTGTCGATGTGTTATAAGAAGCATTTTGTGTGTGGTGTGCATATTTAATAGTATAAAGATTATTCATCAATGTTCCCAAATAGATGAACTCATCATTTAAAAAATAACAACAATATTATTAAAAGAAACTGAGTATCCATCAATATACAATTTAGAAACTGAAATGATATACTTTCTAAAACTTGGAACGTGAAGGACATCTTTTAAAATTAAAACTCTATCTTCAAAAGAACGGTGCACATCTCCCACTACGACAGCCACTACGCTCGTAGCATCGCCCAATGTGATGAGAATCTAACTCGCATTAAGTTGTTGGGTTTTCCGAAACCCCTATAAAGTGAAACATACATGATAAGTGGCTTCCGTATCCACTACCCACGAATGGGAAGCATACGCCGCTAAACAAGTTTCTACAACAAGTGCATAAGAATTACCTTTCTTCCCGGTCTTCTTAAGCTTAGGACAGGCCATCCTCCAATATCCTTTCTCACCACAGTTGAAATATTTCCCCTTAGTATCTTTCTTGAAACCTCCCTCCTTGGTCACCTTGCTCTTCACGTGGTTCAGGCCTTTGCTCTTCTTCTTCTTTTTCTTCTCAGTGTGGAAGTAGTCGGACCAGTTGCCACCAAGGCTTGAGTTTGGTGTCCCATGAGTGTCTTCACCGATACCAAAGTTCGCAACAGCCGTGCCATCGTGAACACTTGATTATTCATCAAACAGTTCAACTAGAATTGTTCAAAGCTTTTCAAAAGAGAGTGGAGAATGAAATCAACAGTGTTTCCACATCATATTCCACTTCAAGTATGTTAGGACAATTTGAGTATTTTGATTAGATCCCAAAACCCCTGATGAATTTGTCTAAGTATAGTTGTTCAGGATAAAATAGTTCAGGATAATTAGGTTAGAGATTCAGTACAGAAGGACCCTGCTGAAGACTGAAAAATATTGGAGTCGACCCAATTTACTGAAGTCTGAAGCGTAAACCATTCTGAAGAAGTTAGTCAGTCTCGCTGAAGATTGTCTGTTCTGAAGCTGAAGATCGAAACCTACTGATTCATCCTGAAGACATTCCTGAAGTACCATTGGCTGATGTTTCTACTGAATACACTAAGCATGTTCAGGACAAAACTCAGTCAGTGAAGAGTAAAGTGTTACCTATCAGGCTGTGCTGAATGCACATAGGACCTGACTTAGGCCTTGGTTCAGTTCACCTGAATCCTGTAAGTCCGAAGCAAAAAGGTAACAGATACTGAGCTGAATAACCTATCAGGCTGTGCTGAATGCACATAGGACCTGACTCAGGCTGTGGTTCAGATCACCTGAATCATGTCAGTCCAAAGCAAAAGGTTATTTACGCTATGGGACAAGAGACAAAAAGAATATTAGTAAGACTCCATTAAAGACACACGTTCAGACTGATTTATTAACAAGAGACTCAGAGCATTGAATGTACGAGGAAGGATAAATGTCTGAAGGTCAACTAGCCGTTAGAGCAGAGAGCCAATGATCTTTCGACACGTATGCATGGAGTCTGCGCAGCATTTAATGCGGCATTTAATGCGTCAAAAAAAGGTTGCAGGTGATGTGACAACTTGCCAGAATAAGCATGGCGGGTAGGTCGAACAGTATTTCTAGCCTGCAATCTACCTAAAATAGGAAAGATTTGATTTGATCTCCTCCAACGGATCTATTTTGAATCTTGCCTATAAATATGGAGAACCTTGCACCCATTCAAGGTTAACGGGAAATTTCCAAGAGAAAACTCTCAAGAATCCAAGAACACAAAGCATATCATAAACAACACTCTGCAATTAAATTTCCCTAGTGTTGTAGTAGGATTCACTCTTTATTTGCTTAGATCGATAGCTCTATTATTTAGCATTGTTTTGTATTGCTAGAGCTATCTTAGTTGGAACCAAGAATACCAAACCACTCAAGGTGTGAGATCGGTTGGTTAGAAGGACTGGGACTTGTAAAACACCCAGGGGTCAGTTCCTAAGAGAGGAAGTTGGCTACTCGTGTACCTTGGCACGTAAAACCCAAGTACCTATCCTCAGGGTTTTGAGGATAGCTTCCTGTTAAATCAGGTCGTGGACGTAGGAGTTGGTTATCTCCGAACCACGTTAAAAAGTCCCCTGTGTGCTGTTTTACTGTTCTGTTCAGGATCATTATTGTCATCATATTAAACTGAACATACTGCATTGGTTTTAACTTCAGGACTGAGTCAATCATCCTGAATCTGAATACTGTGCACTCAGCCTTAACCACCAATTTACTAAGCAACTCAGAGAAAACGTTTTCAGAAACTAAAACGAATAGAATCTAAGGGCTAACTTTCCGCACGTACTCTGGCTCACTGAGATAGTGGTCCAACTAACTCGCTTCCGAGCAGTCAGTAGGTTTGTTATCTCTACTGAGCCTCCGAGCACATTACTCACACTCAGTTTATCTGACTCGTTACTGAACCGTCCTTGCTCCCCCTGCGGACCTTCAGCATACTGAGTACTTCAGGGAATCCTGACTGAGTGCGTTAGAGCATTTTTCTGAGTCTTTCAGAAAAATCTGACATCAGTGTATTCCCCCCCATACACTGATTTAACTCATTTCGGGACCAACAAAGTATCTCTAATTTGTTGAGGTAGCCCATCATCTTAAGAACATGCTCCCTTACAGGTGTTCCCTCTACCATTTGAAGCGATAACATATCTCGCATGGTGATTTTCCCAGCCATACGATTCGGATTAGTGAATATTTCTCTAAAGTTTAGCATCATATCTGAAGCGGATTCCATGACCTGGTGTTGGTGTTGCAACACATCTGACATTGAAGCCTAGATGGTACACCTAGCCATTTCATCGGATTTCATCCACTCCTTATGATAATCTTTATCGGCGTCACTCACATTATCTGTAGCCCTAGGGGTCTTTGGTGTGACAAGAAACCACTTATATTATTGTGCAGTAAGGACAATCGGTCGACATTTGAAAACAATTCACAAAAGCCACGATGAGTGTGGACATTTATGCAAACACATTTAAACAAGGTACAAACAAGAACAGTTACAAACTTTTAATTTAAAAAATTAAAATTTGGCTCCCACTTGACCATATAAAATTGCTAGGAACTCCGATGGGGAATAATAAAGTTCCAATTTTATACCTAAGTATCAACCATGATTGAATACAGGATTATTACTTCATTTTGAATAAGTCACTCGATGGGAGGGTCAATACCGCAACTAATAATAATTCACAATCATCCTTTTGGGAATTTGTTCATGTGAACTTGTCTTTTGGCCTATCCAATAGGGAGAGAGGCGCTTGCCAATGCGTAGCCAAAAGACTTCACCACCAAATAAATCATGGATGCCAAATAATTCAATTTCATTATCTAGAATAAAATTTTGAATTATATTTAAAACATACTTAGTAATTTTTAGAGTTGAGATTTTTTACAACGACATTAACGCATTTATGATTAGGGTCATAATTGCATCTTTTAGCATCCAATTCTATATGGTTTTGATGAGATTATATGCATATTTGACCCTAATATAGTATAAATTGTGCTATTAGCCCTTTGTTGGCAAGAAAGTGTGCTTTATAGGTGAAAACGAGCAAAAACGAGGAATTCCCAATTATAGGAGGCCAAATGATGGGATCCGAGCTCATGTAGATGTTTATAATACTCAATCGGAGACCCTAGGAAGATCGGAAGAGCTTTGGGATCGAAAACACAAAAGTAAAAAATCGGACGTCAAGATTGAACTACATCCGAGTGCAGCCAAGGCAACGTCCGAGCGGATTTCACCTGGTCCAGTTAGGACAGCTCCGCACGACCACATGCGTAGAGAGAGATATCTTCATAATTCCAATCTCCAAGGCAACGTCAGAGCGGATATCTTCATAATTCCAATCTCTTAAATAGTTTAGAGAGAGAATTAGGTAGTTACTTTGTGGGTTCTTAATTAGATTCAATCTTATTTCTTGAATAAATTTTGATCCATCCATTGGATCTTTAATCCGTTTCTTTCATTAGCTTAGTCTCGTTATTAGCTACGATTCTAGAGTTCGATTTATGTTTTCAAGCTTTGGATCAAAAGTTAGCATTTTGGAGGTTTATAGATTGTATTCAATTTCTCCACATATGGTAAGATTTCCTTTACTTCTCTTGTATTAGTTAATATTAATGATGATTAGAATGTTAATTGTTGATTTTCACTTCCTATTAGCCATGGGCCAATTCCTTGTTGCATGGTTGCATGAATACTTTGGTGAATTTAGTTCTTGTTAATCCTATGCATGAATTAGTAATCTTGATAGATTAGTTCTCTTATTAATGATGTTGGTCCCGAAATGAGTTAAATCAGTGTATGGGGGGGGGAATACACTGATGTCAGATTTTTCTGAAAGACTCAGAAAAATGCTCTAACGCACTCAGTCAGGATTCCCTGAAGTACTCAATATGCTGAATGTCCGTAGGGGCAGCAGGGACGGTTCAGTAATGAGTCAGATAAGCTGAGTGTGAGTAAAGTGCTCGGAGGCTCAGTAGAGATAAC
>JAPKLY010000263.1:491192-507999 GCA_026898435.1 Prunella vulgaris
ACCTCAGCTGATCTGACATCAGCTGATATCTAGCACCTCAGCTGACCATCACCTAAGCTAACTATCCTTAGCTGATCTGACCTCAGCTGATCAGCTGACCTCCCAAGATCATCTGGTTTTAATGGCATCAAAACATAAGGGATTTCCCAACACCTCTTGTTGGGACAATCTGAGTATTTTTATTAGATCCCAAAACCCCTGATGAATATGCCTAAGTACAGCTGTTCAGGATAATTAGGTTAGAAATTCAATACAGGAGGAACTTGCTGAAGACTGAAGAATATTGGAGTCAACCCAATTTACTGAAGTCTGAAGTATAATCCATCCTGAAGGAGTCAGTCAGTCTTGCTGAAGATTGCCTGGGTCTAAAGCTGAAGATCGAAGCCTGATGATCCGTCCTAAAGTCAATCCTGAAGTACCATTGGCTGATGTTTCTACTGAGTACACTAAGCATACTCAGGACAGAACTTAGTCAGTGAAGAGTAAATGTAATCTATCAGGCTGTACTGAATGCACTTAAAACCTGACTTAGGCCTTGGTTCCGTTTATCTGAACCACGTAAGTCCAAAGCAAAAAGGTTACACATATTGGGCTGAATAATCTATCAGGTTGTGCTGAATACACATAAAACCTGACTCGGGCATTAGTTCAGATCACCTGAACCTTGTAAGTCCAAAGCAAAAAGGTTATTTATGCTATGGGACAAGAGACAAAGAGAATGTCAGTAAGACTCCAATGAGACAAACATTCAGACTGAGTTATTAATAAGAGACTCAGAATATTGAATATACGAAGAAGGACAAATGTCTGAAAGTCAATTAGCCGTTAGAGCGGAGAGCCAATGACCTTTCGACACGGATGTACGGAGTCTGCGCAGCTTTTATTGCGTCTCAGAAGTTGCAGGCAGTGGGACAAACTTGCCTGAATAAGCATGGAGGTTAGGTCAAACAATATTTCTAGCCTACAACTACCCTAAAAAGGAAAGATTTGATTTGATCTCCTCCAACGGATCTATTTTGAATCTTGCCTATAAATATGGAGAGCCTTGCACCCATTCAAGACTAACGGGAAATTTCCAAGAGAAAACTCTCAAGAATCCAAGATCTCAAAGCATACTATAAGCAACACTCTGCAATTAAATTTCCCTAGTGTTGTAGTAGGATTCACTCTGTATTTGCTTAGATCGATAGCTCTAATATTTAGCATTGTTTTGTATTGCTAGAGCTATCTCAGTTGGAAACCAGAATACCAAACCACTCAGGGTGTGAGATTGGTTGGTTAGAAGGACTGGGACTTGTAAAACGCCCAGGGGTCAGTTCCTAAGAGAGGAAGTTGGCTACTAGTGTCCCTTGGCACGTAAAACCAAGCACCTATCCTCAGGGATTTGAGGATAGCTTCCTGTTAAATCAGGCCGTGGACGTAGGAGCTGGTTATCTCCGAACCACGTTAAAAAGTCCCCTGTGTGCTGATTTACATACTTGTTCAGGATCATAACTGTCATCATAATAAACTGAACATTCTGAATTATTTTATCCTTAGGACTGAATCAATCATCCTGAATCTTAATACGGTACACTCAGCCCTAACCACCAGTTTACTAAGCAATTCAGAGAAAATGCTTTCTGAAACTAAAACGAGTAGAATCTAAGGGATCACTTTCTGCACGTACTCTAGCTCACTGAGATAGTAGTCCAACTGACTCACTTCCAAGCAGTTAGTAGGTTTGTTATCTCTACTGAGCTTCCGAGCACATTACTCACACTCATCTTATCTGACTCGTTACTGAACTGTCCCTGCTGTCCCTGTGGACCTTCAGCATACTGAGTAATTCAGGAAATCCTGACTGAGAGTGTAAGAGCATTTTTCTGAGTCTTTCAGAAAAATCTGACATCAGTGTATTCCCCCCATATACTGATTTTACTCATTTCGGGACCAACAAGTGGTATCAGAGCAGTGGTTCAAAAGACCACTGACTTTGTTTACCAACAGTTTCTGAGGAGAAACTTTTGGTGGTCTACTGAATAGATCTTGTTTCTGAAAACTGCATATCATGGCATCCTGTTCTAAATGCCTCGAAGGCAATCTTCCTGAATTCTCTATTGACAATTATGACTATTGGAAATTCAGGGTACTTGCACATCTCTATTCCATCCATGATCAGATGCCTCTAGTGATTGAACAGGGTCCGATCAAGTTTATGAAGAATCTTCAGATGACCTGGCTTGTTGCTGGCAATGTTCCTGTTCCAGCCACCGGAGATGAAGTGGAGAGGTCCGTGCTTAATTCTGATCAAATTAAGCAAATCGGACTGGATAATGTTGCCAAAAATATTATACTCCACACCTTTTCTTACGAGAATTCGGTCAGGCTCATGCATCTGAGGACTGCAAAGGAGATCTGGGATGCTCTGAGGGAGATGAGTGAGGGATCAAAAAAGATCAAAGAGAACAAGAGAGATCCTGCAATTAGGAAGTTTGAAGCCTTCCGGATGTTAGAAGGAGAATCCATCGATCAGATGGAAGCTCTGTTCATTAAGATGATGAACGAGCTAGCAACCCTTGGGAAGGAGTTTCCCAAGAGGGAGGTATCTTCTAAAATCCTGAACTGTCTCCCTGAAAGATGGGACACAGGAGTGATCTTACTGAAGAACACTCAGGATCTTACCAACATTACTCACTCTCACCTATTCTCAGAGTTAAAGGCTCTGGAATTCGACCTCGATAAGAGGAAGAAAAAGGGTGTTGTCAGTGAGGAAGTTAGTGAGGAGAAGACTCCTGAAAAAGAAAAGAGCTTGGCTCTTAAAGCTACTCCTAAGCCTGAGGCTGGATCTGGCTCTAAGTCTCTGAAGGACATGAACAAGGATGAGCTAGCCTTGAAGTACAGCCTGATGGCACGGCGTTTTAAGAAACTGAACTCTCGATTCAGAAGGTATAAGAAATTTTATTCTGACAGCCGTGATCGCAGGTACTCCAGCCCAAGGAGATCGAGTCCCTGAAGAGAAGAAAGGAGGGGTTCAGACTCCAGGAGGGATCGCAATGAGCCTGAGTGACGAAGAGATGAGAAGAGGAGAGATGATGAGCCCAGAAGATCCAGCTCCAAACCTGAACGATTATCAGGGAGCAGGAGGGAGTCATCAAATAAGAGGTACACTGACAAAAAGTTTGCTTCTGATGTAGATCAGTGTTACCACTGCAAGAAAACCGGACATTATCAGTATGATTGTCCGGAGCTCAGTGCTCGCGAACGAGAGGATCGGAGAGCCAAGAGAGAGCTCAGGGCATCAGACCGGAGAGCATTGCTTGCTGAGGATTCCTCATATTCAGATGGCCCAGGACGCCGGTTCCCTGAACTCTTCTCCAATGAGGAGTATGATGACCTCTGCCTGATGGTAGAAGAACTCGACCTTCAGCTCACCCTAGAGCAATTGATGGTTGACTTCTCAAGGCTGCAGGAGACTCATACTCACACAGTGGATGTGAATGCGCAACTGAGTGGAGAGAACGATTGGCTAACTGAGTCTCTAAGAGTAAGAGATACTGAGGGAGCCCTCAGATTAGTACATCTTCAGGAAGAGCTGCTTCATGCTCGGAACAAGCATGATGAAGCTCCACTGGAGGTAGAAAGACTGAAAGGTGTAATCAGCTCGCTGATTGAGACTCGTGATACTGATCTGTTCCTTGCTCAGGAACAACTGATGATTGAGCAAATTGCTTTTAGAGTGATATTTGAAACTGAGTGGCAAGCTCGTCTTTGTGCTGAGCAAACCGCTTGGGATCTTGAGCTGATCTCAAAAGAGAAAGCTCATGAAGAGTTGGTGCTTCAGTTCACCACTGCAATTGAGGCCCTGAAAAAAACGAATGGGCATCTTGAGGTTAAGCTGAAGAAGTTATACACATCCACCCAAGTGGTTGATGAGTTAACAAGTTTCTCTCAGCTGACTGATGGTGCTAAAGCTGGGTTAGGCTATGATGCCTCAAAAGACCCAAAGGGCAAGACAAAGATAGGTACTTCAGGGAGCAACTCTCAGAAGAAGTTTGTCCCTGCCCTAACTGATGACAAGAGCTTAAGTGGTGCTCGTCAGGACAAAGGTAAAGGGAAGGAGAAAATGCCTGCTGAACCTGTCAGGCAAAGGGCTGAGAAACCAAGACCAAAACCTAAGGAAAAGGTCAAGGCTTCTCATCCTGAGTCAAGGAAGACAGATCAAGGGAAATCCAAGGATCAGCCTAGGAATCCTCAAACTGGAAAGAATTCTATCCCTAGCACTTCTCAGGCTCAGCCCAAGAATGCTCAGGATGGAAGGAACTCCAGTCAAAGGAGGCCTCAGGCAAGGCCGAGGACTACTGAGGTCCAGACGCCTCAGATAAGGTACAGAGCCCATCAGGAGCATCCCAATCCTCAAAGGAGAAGGACAAACCATGTTGGCTGAGTCAGGATTGCCTAAGAAGTACTGGGCGGAAGCAATCAACACTGCTTGCTACACTCAGAACCGATCTATGCTGAACAAACAACATGCTCAGACACCTTATGAAACTTGGAACAAGAGGAAGCCTCGCATCTCTTATTTCCATATCTTTGGGTGGAATTGTTTCATCCTGAACAATGGGAAAGACCAGCTGAAAGCCTTTAATAGCAAATCTGATGAGGGAGTCTTCTTAGGATACTCCTCAGTCAGTAAAGCCTTCAGGGTGTATAACTGTCAGACCCTTTGTGTGGAGAAAACACCTCATGTTGTGTTTGATGAGACTGCATCAGTGCATAGGAAATAGGTTCTGAATCCTGACACTGAGGGGGTTATCAAGAGGATAACGAGACTGAGCCTGAAGAATCCTGAATTCAAGATCAAGCTTGTCAGTGCTCCCAAGGGATGGGATGATGATGATGATGATTAGGATGGACCTCAGGCCAACCCTCAGCTAGCCCCAGCCTCAGAGAATGTTGAGTCTCAGACGGAGGCACAGACTCAACCTGAGGTACGTACTGTCGGTGATGATGCTTCTGCACCTGAGACAGTTACTGAGTCCAACACTGTAGGGGGAAACAATGTGTCTGATATTGGCCAACCCTCAGAAAATAACTCAGTATCCCCTGTTCTTGCTCGTTCCTGTTCTTTGCCTGTTATTGTCGAGACTAATGTTTCAGGATCAGGCGAGGGAACGTCAGCAGCTCCCAGTGCACCTGTCAGCAGAAGGCGGTGGCTAGATGATCACTCATTGGCTTATATCATTGGTGATATCAATGAGGGGGTCAGGACTAGGTTGTCCTTTGGTGAGAGCGCTATGTTTTGCTGCTTCCTGAGTGATCAGGAACCTAAGAGCATAGAAGAAGCTCTTGCTGATCCCAACTGGATCCTAGCCATGCAGGATGAGCTCAATCAGTTTGAGCAGAATTAGGTTTGGGAGTTAGTTGAGAGACCTAGGCATCAACATGTCATTGGCACCAAGTGGGTCTTTAAGAACAAGAGGGATGAGAAGAATGTTGTGGTCAGGAATAAGGCCAGATTGGTAGCAAAGGGTTACTCTCAGGCCGAATGAATCGACTATGATGAGACCTTTGCTCCGGTCCCAAGGTTGGAAGCAATCAGGTTGTTTCTGGCATATGCAACATTCAAGAAATTCAAAGTGTATCAAATGGATGTAAAGAGTGCTTTTCTGAATGGTGTACTAAACGAGGAGGTCTATGTGGAACAACCTCCAGGTTTCGAAGTTGGAAATAAGGTATATCACCTGAAGAAAGCTCTTTATGGCCTGAAGCAAGCTCCGAGAGCTTGGTATGTTATATTATCCCAACCATGGGTTTGTAAAAGGAACAGTGGACAGGACCCTCTTCCGGATATCCGAAGGGGAGGACATTCTCTTGGTTCAGATTTATGTGGATGACATAATCTTTGGATCTCCTAATCTGAAGCTTTGTGAGAAATTCTCCAAGCTGATGATTGGGAAATTTGAGATGTCAATGATGGGAGAAATGAATTTCTTTTTGGGTCTCCAAGTCAGGCAAACTGACTCCGGAATTTTCATAAATCAGTCCAAATATGCGAAGGATTTGATTCAGAAATTCGGAGTTCAGACCAGCAAATTCTCACGTATTCCCATCAACACAAATGAGAAGTTGGACCCTGACAAAGAAGGAGTCTCAGTAAATCAGACTGAATATAGGGCACTGATAGGATCCTTATTGTATCTGACTGCTAGTCGTCCTGACATCACTTATGCAATTGGGGTTTGTGCAAGGTATCAGTCTGATCCAAAAAAAAGTCATCTTGAGAGTGCCAAAAAGATACTAAAATACCTGAGAGGTACAGTAAATCTAGGACTTTGGTATCCCTCTGGTGACAACCTAGAACTGACTGGCTATTCAGATGCAGATTATGGAGGCTGTAAGCTTGATAGGAAATCAACTACAGGCACATGTCAGTTTCTAGGAAGTAAGTTGATCTCTTGGTTTTCTAAGAAGCAAACCAGTGTTGCAACGTCTACTACTGAGGCTGAGTATATGGCGGCAGGCAGTTGTTGTTCTCAGATCCTCTGGCTGAAACAGCAACTGAGAGACTACCAAGTTGAGGCCACAGAAGTCCCAATTTATTGTGACAATAATAGAGCCATTTCCATATCCCAAAACCAAGTCTTACACACAAGGTGTAAGCATGTAGACATCAGGCATCACTTTATCAGAGATCATGTTGAAATGAAGGACATCAGGATGGAGAGGGTCCCTACTGATAAGCAGAGAGCTGACATACTGACTAAGGCTTTGCCTGAAACCAGATTTGTTGAGCTATCAGTAGAATTAGGACTCCTTGACCTAGGCTTAAGAGATTCAATTTGAATCTCTGATCAGAATGCTCAAGGTCAGGGGGAATGTCTAACATGGACTCAGGATGAAAGAGTCTCAGAGAGATTGTGAATGGTTGTAGGGGGAACATTCAGTATGAAAAGGATGATCAGTGTAGACTGACTAAGATTCAGGACACTGAACTCAGGGCTTGTCATCCTGATAGGTCACTTGTGGTATCAGTCAGGATACAAATCTGACTGACTGGTATGTTTCCTGATTTATGTCTAGTCATCAGATCTTGCGTGCATCATCCTTGATACTGTTTGCTGTATTGTCAATTCAATTTAATTTGTCATTTAATCCCAGCCATTCATTTAATATTCGCTTATTATTTAATACAATTTATTTGAATTAAATACGGACATGCTCTAATGTGCATTTAATGCACTGTGGGCGGGAACAGTTTTCGATAAAGTTTGACCAATTACTTTTGAAAACCGAAAAGGCTCCATGCATTTCACTTTTTAAATCTTGACCATTGAATCTCATAAGTCATTATTTTCTGAGCCATCCGATTAAAACTGAAATTTAGTATAAATAAGGGAAGTGCTCGTCATTGCAACCTTTGTGCACCCAAATCTTTTCCTAATATATTTTCTCTGCAACCCGATTTTTTTCAAAATCTCCAACTTAATCCATGGCGTCTCCTTCGGTGGACTCATTGTTTGGGAATGTCTTCCATCTCAGGAATGAGATCCACTACGAGCCCTTTGGGGATTTTTCTTCTCACCACTCCGATATCTTGCCTGTGCGAGAATTATATGAAAATGCAGGTCTTCTACAGTTTATCACAGTAAAACCCAAGAGACTCCATCCCAGACTTGTTGTTGCTTTCTATCTCAAGATGGCGCAGAACAAGGATTCCCAGGAGTGGGAGACTTGCATTCCATTGTCTTCCTGTGTGAAAGGGAAGGATGTAGAAGAGGAAATGACCAGGAGGTGGGTCACTCTCAACATCAGGGAGAAGATTAAGGAGGTTTTTAATCTTCCCCGCTCTGGACGAAGCCCGATTGATTATGGGTTTGGGAACGAGAAGGATTTTCTCCAGTCTCTCTGCGATGGAGATGTCGTCCTGAGGTCGGGTCTCAACAAATCAGTCCTGAGGACTGAGAATCGTCACTTCTTCGACCTGACAAGTCAGGCAGTGATGGGGATTGCCGGAGGATTGGAGTAGATCTCCAGACCGAAGCTTTATACGATGATGGCAATCTCTGACGCATCAGTGCACAATTTTCACTGGGAGGATTACTTCCTCTAATTGCTGGTAGCTGAGACCAGCAAAATTAAGTATTCGTCGGAGGGTCAGGCAACGTTCGAGGCCAAAATGCACTTTGGCACCAAGATGTCACTGATTTTGGAAACCCTGGATCTCGGGAACGTTGATCAGGCTCAGTCGCTCGAGATTCCAGCGAAGATTGATCTCTTCAGGGCTTACTCCGGTGATGCTGGCGCAAAGAGGAGACCGAAAACACTGAAGAAGAAGGCTCAGGCGAGCACGACTGGAGGAGTCAAGGCTCATGCAAGCAAATCTTCAGAGATTTCTATTCAGAAACCAGCAGAGGACAAACCCAAGCAACAGAAACTGAAATTTCTTTATTCAGGGTCAGCAGAGCGAGAGAAGAAGCTATTGGAAGAGAGAGTTGCTGAAGAAGCTGTTCAGCATGCAACTCCGGAGAAGGAATCGGCTCAGGCCGCTCTTGACATTGCTCCCATTACTTCTATTCCGGACGTTGCATCCCCTGATCCTGATCAACTGATTCTCAACATTGCCTCAACCTATCAGAGTTTAGAGAAGGATCAGGAGGAACCTGCTCAGGAAGGAGGAGTTGAGCAGGAGGCTACTGAACCAGTTCAGGCTGTAGCCCCATGGCCATTCCCTGCGCCTGATGAGAACACATTGCCTGATTTCGAGATTGTGGCAAGGGGAACTGCTGTGGATATGGTGGAGAGGAGGTTTCCTGATCTCTCAGACGCTCAGAAGGAGGCAGTTGTGCAACTTCGCACTTACGCCATGATCAGGAATGCCACTTGGCCTGAATTGAGTCAGCTCGGGGAGTCGAGAGGATGGGAGAAAATGGCTGAAACTGAAGCTTCTCTCTTTGATCACTTGAACGTGAATTCTTTACATCACCTGATCAAGATGGTAGACTTCATCAGAACTGTTAGACGCATCTACCCCGAGCCAGAGCCTGAAAGAGTTTAGGAGGAGAAGGAAGATGAGAAAGAAGAGATTGTGATTGCTGAAGACATTCAACAAGGTGGCACTGAAGGAGTCAGTTCACCGGCCGATGATGCACCCCTTAGACCCGGGACTACGGAGGCTTCAGAAGAGGGTCGAACTGGTCTTATCCGAGTTAGAGGAAACTGGATCACCCCAGCAGCCATGTTTACTGAGAATTCCTCACGAGCGCTTGCCAATTATCACAAAAGGTTAAATCTTGTTAAGCGAAAGGCAAGTAGGGTTGATTCAAATTCTGAAACTCTGAATAAGAAAATGAAAAGGATGAATAAAGACCTGAATGAAATGGCCACTGATATGCATGCCGCAATAGACCTTCTCGATGAAGTTCGGACTGGACTCACAGTAGACCTCACTGTTATCTCTGAGCAAGCCAAGGGGGCCATTCAAAACAGCAATCAAATGGTCTCTAATGTGCAAACTCAGCCGGAGAATAAGCTTGCCACTTTTCTTGATCAACAATTGTCTGAGAAAGTTGATCAACTGGTTGATGAAAAGCTGGCTAAGCTTCGAGCTGAACTGAAGGAGGAGCTGCTGAATGAGATGTCTGAACAAGAGAAAAGGGAAATTGAATCTACCCCGAACAATCAGATGATGAACTTTGAAGGACGGCTAAAAGCTGAGCACAATTTAGCCGTCGACAAGCTAAGTGTTGGCCTGAGAGGGATGGCAGTTCAGATTGGGCATATTCAGGCTAAGCAGACTGAGATGGACAGTCAGTTGGCATTATTGGCGGAGTCAGTAAATGAGGTTGTCAAGCGAATTAATGACGATGATGCCAAAAAAGGGGAAGAAGGGAAGAAGCAAATTGCTACCACTGGTAAAGATAAGAAGAAAATCTTCCCCCTGAACTGAAAGCTGCTGAAAGAAAGAGTACTAGATCCGTAGCTGCCATCGAAGCTGCTGAAGGTTCAGATCCGAAGAGATTAAGACCCTCTGAAGATCCTGCTTTGGAACCTTTGTATAAGGAGATGGAGGAACAAATGCAACCTGGGTTGACCACTCAGAAGAAAAAGGTGATGACTGAAGCAGAAAAGATAGAGAAGATGAAGGAGATATCGCTCCTCAGTCAGATCCAACGCTTGAAAGAGTCCAATGAGTATCTGAATTCACAGGTTCAGAAGAAGAAATCTGTGACTTCTGGATCTCGGATGAAGACTCAGAGGAAAATGGTGGTTAGTCCAGATCAAGGCCCTCCTCCACTTCAGTTTGTGGAAGACTTCATTCCAATAGAGATGTTGGAGGTATGGATTCCGATCCGGAATAGGTGTGCCTACCTATTCTACGTGGTGGGGTTATGGGACGATCTATCTGAACAAAAAGACATCATACTCCATCACTGGACGGCACAGGAGCACCCTGATCTTTGGGCTGAAATAATCAGACATGCTGACACTGAAGGTGTAGAGATTGCTCCTCCGGAATTCATTAAGTATCCTCCTCCACTCTTCAGGAACTCCAAACAACTGGACCGGAAAGCGATATCAGAAGAAGTCATCAGAGTAGGACGCGCTGCCGGGGCTGTTGGTGATCGGAACAGGATGAAGCAGGTCCTGAACCGAGTCTTGGAGATGTATGAGTTTCCTCTAGCTGCTTGGAATAAGGATGAAGAATAGATCAGGAAATAGTTGTTCAGGAATTATAATAGCTTCAGGATAACTGTAACTCTTATATCTATCAATGAAGTTATTTATTTTTCCACAGTACAACTTCTTGTTGACTCCTGAATTTACTTTTCTGAATCCTTATCAAGAACTGTACTAACCCATTCCTTGTTTTCATCTTATAGACTAAGTACCTAGTTTGTCAGGTGGTACTGAGTTGTTCTCACTGACTAAGTCAGTTGACTGTATAGATGAATAGGAATTTGCTTAAGGGTTTTGGCATCATCCAAAAGGGGGAAATTGTTGGGACAATCTGAGTATTTTGATTAGATCCCAAAACCCCTGATGAATATGCCTAAGTACAGTTGTTCAGGATAAAATAGTTCAGGATAGTTAGGTTAGAAATTCAGTATAGGAGGAACTTGCTGAAGACTGAAGAATATTGGAGTCGACCCAATTTACTGAAGACTGAAGTATAATACATCCTGAAGGAGTCAGTCAGTCTTGCTGAAGATTGCCTGGGTCTGAAGCTGAAGATCGAAGCCTGATGATCCGTCCTGAAGTCAATCCTGAAGTGCCATTGGCTGATGTTTCTACTGAGTACACTAAGCATACTCATGACAGAACTTAGTCAGTGAAGAGTAAATGTAATCTATCAGGCTGTGCTGAATGCACTTAAGACCTTACTTAGGCCTTGGTTCCGTTTATCTGAACCATGTAAGTCCAAAGTAAAAAGGTTACACATACTGGGCTGAATAATCTACCAGGCTGTGCTGAATACACATAAGACCTGACTCGGGCATTAGTTCAGATCACCTGAACCTTGTAAGTCCAAAACCAAAAAGGTTATTTATGCTCTGGGACAAGAGACAAAGAGAATGTAAGTAAGACTACAATGAGACAAACATTCAGACTGAGTTATTAACAAGAGACTCAGAATATTGAATATACGAAGAAGGACAAATGTCTGAAAGTCAATTAGCCGTTAGAGCGGAGAGCCAATGACCTTTAGACACGGATGTACGGAGTCTGCGCAGTATTTATTGCGTCTCAGAAGTTGCAGGCAGTGGGACAAACTTGCCAGAATAAGCATGAAGGTTAGGTCAAACAGCATTTCTAGCTTACAACTACCCTAAAAAGGAAAGATTTGATTTGATCTCCTCCAACGGATCTATTTTGAATCTTGCCTATAAATATGGAGAGCCTTGCACCCATTCAAGACTAACGGGAAATTTCCAAGAGAAAACTCTCAAGAATCCAAGCTCTCAAAGCATACTATAAGCAACACTCTGCAATTAAATTTCCCTAGTGTTGTAGTAGGATTCACTCTGTATTTGCTTAGATCGATAGCTCTAATATTTAGCATTGTTTTGTATTGCTAGAGCTATCTCAGTTGGAAACCAGAATACCAAACCACTCAGGGTGTGAGATTGGTTGGTTAGAAGGACTGGGACTTGTAAAACGCCCAGGGGTCAGTTCCTAAGAGAGGAAGTTGGCTACTCGTGTCCCTTGGCACGTAAAACCAAGCACCTATCCTCAGGGTTTTGAGGATAGCTTCCTGTTAAATCAGGTCGTGGACGTAGGAGTTGGTTATCTCCGAACCACGTTAAAAAGTCCCATGTGTGCTGATTTACATACTTGTTCAGGATCATAACTGTCATCATAATAAACTGAACATTCTGCATTGTTTTATCCTCAGGACTGAATCAATCATCCTGAATCTTAATACGGTACACTCAGCCCTAACCACCAGTTTACTAAGCAATTCAAAGAAAATGCTTTCAGAAACTAAAACGAGTAGAATCTAAGGGCTCACTTTCCGTACGTACTCTAGCTCACTGAGATAGTAGTCCAACTGTCTCGCTTCCAAGCAGTCAGTAGGTTTGTTATCTCTACTGAGCTTCCGAGCACATTACTCACACTCAGCTTATCTGACTCGTTACTGAACTGTCCCTGCTGTCCCTGTGGACCTTCAGCATACTGAGTAATTCAGGAAATCCTGACTCAGAGTGTAAGAGCATTTTTCTGAGTCTTTCAGAAAAATCTGACATCAGTGTATTCCCCCCCATACACTGATTGTACTCGTTTCGGGACCAATACCTCTCTTAACGATTTCTCGTCTAAGATTGTATATCCTTAACTGTGTTTGTTGGCCTTGTGGAATCTTGGTTCCCTTGAATTTACAACTGCCCTAGCATTATAATGCTAGACAAATTCGGAATTTTATCCAAGTCCACTTAGAAGATCTTGAGCCAAACCGATTCCTTCACTGCTCCATAAGCAGTTACTTATTCGGCTTCCGTGGTAGAATCAGTGATGCACACTTCACCATATCATGGCTCCTTCCCCAAACGAAACACATTACCCGAGGTAGATCTATATGGAATTTATATCTGATTGGAAATCCGAGTCCGAATAACCAACGGGAATTAGACTATCTGACTGATAAACCAACATTCTATCTCGAGTTCGCTTGAGATATTTCAGAATCTTTTTAACAGCCGTCCAATGCTCTTTCCCGGGGTTACTTTGATATCATGCTACCATACCTACGGCAAAGCAGATATTCGGTCTCGTACATAGCATAGCATACATTAGGCTTCCAACTGCCGAAGCATATGGGATGCCTTTCATGCAATCTATCTCTTCTTGTGTCTTCGGACACATCTCTTTTGATAGATGAATTCCATGTCTAAAAGGTACAAAACCTTTCTTGGAATTCTACATGCTAAACTATTTCAAAACAGTATCTATGTATGAAGCTTTCGATAAGCCGATAATTCTTTTCTTGCGATCTCGAGTAATCTTGATCCCTAAGACATGATCGTCTACCCCTAAGTCCTTCATATCAAATTGATTTGGCAACCATACCCTCACGTCTGATAACACCGCCACATTGTTTCCAATGAGCAAAATGTCGTTTAAGTATAGTATCAAGAATTCCACGGCAGTTCCGACACACTTCTTGTACACATAACTCTCAAATTCACTTTGATCAAAACCGTGATTCCAAGCTCGCGATGCTTGCTTAAGTCCGTAGATAGACCTCTTAAGCTTGCATACAAGGTGCTCTTGGCCTTTTTCAATAAAGCCTTCGGGTTGGTACATATAGATTTCTTCTTCAAGACTTCCATTAAGGAAAGCTGTCTTGACATCCATTTACACAGACCCAATCTCGGCTTTCATTGTTGTTTGCTAAGAATCTGCATCCTTATCTTGGAGTGCTTCGTCGTATGTCCATGGGTCTAATTCATTTTCCCCGGGGACCAAGTCAGATGACTCTCCCACGAACATGAATCTCTCGGGTTGTCTCACAACCCTCCCACTATGACGAGGCTCCTGTTGTGTTGGTGTCTCGCGTGGTACATCAACTTGTACCTTTGGTATATGATTAGGCCCTCTAATTTCATCTAAGGTAATCTCACTCTTGGGCTTTCTATTGTTCACATAGTCTTCTTCCAAGAACTTAGAATGCGTACAAATTACGATTCTTTGGTCCTAGGGACTATAGAACATACCCCTTTTCGTTCCTCTAGGGTATCCTACAAACAACCTCAATTACGAACGTGGATCCAATTTTCTGGCTTCCTTATCCAACACATATGCCGGACACCCCCAAATCCTTATGTGTCTCAAACTAGGCTTACGCCCGGTCCACAATTCTGTGGGAGTTTTAGGAACCGATTTGGATGGCACCCAGTTTAGAATGTGAGCCGCTGTTTCGAAGGCATAACCCCAAAACGACTTGGCTAACTCCGAATAACTCATAATGGATCCGATCATTTCTAAAAGAGTTCTATTTCTTCGTTCCGCAACCCCATTTTGTTGAGGGGTACCGGGTGTGGACAATTGGGATACAATCCCTTCACTTGACAAATAGGTCAAAAAATCATTGCTGAGGTATTCGCCCCCATGATCCGATCGTAGAAACTTGATAATCTTTCTCCTTTATTTCTCAGCCTCGGCTTTGAACTCTTTGAATTTATCAAAGGCTTCCGATTTGTGCCGCATAAGGTAAACGTACCCATATCTTGAGTAATCATCCATAAAAGTGACAAAATACTCAAAACCACCTCTAGCTTGAACCGACATTGGCCCACATACGTCAGTGTGAACGATTTCTTATAACACATGACGTATGGTTGAAGAAAAATTTCTTTTATTAGAAATGGTCGATGTGTTATAAGAAGCATTTTGCGTGTGGTGTGCACTTTTATTAGTGTAAAGATTATTCACTTATGTTCCCGAACAGCTGAACTCATCGTTTCGAAAAATAACAATCATATTATTAAAAGAAACTAAGTATCCATCAACGTACAATTTAGAAACCGAAATTAAATTCTTCCTAAAACTGGGAACATAAAGAACATCTTTTAAAACTAAAACTCTATCTTCAAAAAATAGGTGCACGTCTCCCACTGCGACAACTGCTACCCTCGTAGCATCGCCCAATGTATTGAGGATCTCATTCGCACTAAGTTGCCGGGTTTTCCGAAACCCCTGTAAAGTGAAACATACATGATCAGTGGCTCCCGTATCCACTACCCACGAATGGGAAGCATACGCCGCTAAACAAGTTTCAACAACAAGTGCAAGAGAATTACCTTTCTTCCCGGCCTTCTTTGGCTTGGGACATGCCGTCCTCCAATGTCCTTTCTCACCGCAGTTGAAACACTTCCCTTTGGTGGCTTTCTAGACCCCTTCCTCATTAGTCACCTTACTCTTAGCTTGGCTCGTGTCACGCCCCAATTTTCATAAACAGCAGATGTCTTACTTAAAATTAATAATTTGGAAAATATCTTTTAGGACGTGAACTAACATGCTTGGAATAAAATTTCTTTTCTTTAAAAACCCTTTTGAAACTAAAATAAATAAATCATACATTCAACTTAAATAACTCATTTAATACATCCATTGAAATCATAAAATACCATCTCATATATATTTATCATAATTCAATATAATTCACTTAGTACATTCATAGGATTCACAAAATATCATCACATTTATACTTAACATATTTCACATGTGAAACTAACTCATCCTAATATCATACAACAAATAAGACATCAATTAAATCATGCAATAATACATGTTTAATACATATACAGCAGCTGGAGTGTAAAACTTTCGAAAATAGTCAGGGTGTACTCATCAAAACAGGGTATGTTCGAAAACAGCCCACTAACTAATACAAAATAAACTTTCTCTAATACTGTTATCTTGCCATACAATATAAGACCTCTAAATACTTAAATAATTCATACTAAACATAATAAAAAGAGTTACCCCGAAAATCCCTTTTAAAAACACATGAAAAGCTCGTAAAATAAAGTTAAAGGACTAAAATAAATCTGGAACTTTAAAATGTATTTACTCCAGGTTTGAAGACCAAAATAACTTAATTTTTAATGGCTAATAAACTGCTCATATTTCGAAAATAGGCTGGGCAATAAATTGGTATTTTTAAAACAAGGAATTTAAGGACTAGAATCACATAATGGACTAAAATCAGTTCCTCGACTTCTATTGGGTAAAAACTCACGAAAATTGGTCAACATGCATATTAAATCATGGCAAACATACTGGTAAAATTTCATATTTTTGGAGTTATAAAACTAGACTTATCCAGCATGCAAATCTAAGGACAGTAACTAAATTCTTAAGAACAATTAATCACATAAATCAAACACTTAATCTTGCATATTAAAAACGTACAGCAGCCTATATCTTCATATAATATTCATCAAGTTAATTCTAATATTCATGCAATTTAACACATAATCATAATAACATAATACCTCATAAAAATCCATAATAAAAGTCCCATGATTCAATCAAACCAAAGAAATCCTAAATCAATCATCTACGTGTCCATGCACTCATCGAAATAAAACATGCAAACGTCCCAACATTTGGAAATCAACATAAGTATCGAGATTCATAAGAAAAACATGCAACTTAAAAATAAATCCGACTTGGTTTAATTAAACTTCATCCTTTGTTTTCTCCTTTCTCGCATCACATCCACCTTCCCCCGCATTGCCAATCTCTTAGCCTTTACTCATGAAAATCTGAAATATTTATTCGGTGAAAGGGTGAGTAATCGAAATCACTCCGTGAGGAAAAA
>JAPKLY010000263.1:508009-570437 GCA_026898435.1 Prunella vulgaris
TTAATAAAAGTGCTAATCCTTATTCTTGTCAATATTACTAATCTCAATAAATAAATCTTATACTTAATAAATTAATCATAATATAAATACCTTAACTTAGTAATTGAATTAATCCTCAAATAAATATATTTTAGATACTTATAATATCACTCTTGTCCATAAATAATAATACTTCTAACTTTTGCAAGTAACATTTAACACCTAGCAATAAAATCTCAACTTAACTGGTTACATATCCGACACATAGTCTAACCTTGCAACATGCACCTTTATCCCTTGAGTGTAATACCTTAAAGTCCTAACATTATTCCTTCGCTTAAAAACCAAATATTTGACTAATAAAAATGATTCCGATAATAATCTCTTGATATTGATTTCAAGAAAATCTAAACCTTGAATATTTTCTTGATCTATATCGTTTCATATAATCTAATCGAGATCCCAAAAGTTCATTCCTAATTTCTTGATCTTAATCTTTAATCACATATCCTAGTCAAGATCCCATATAACTCCATTCTCATCTCTAAAATAACAAACTCACTAATACCCTTAATAAGTTGGTACATAATAAATCCCAATTTTCTCAATCCAATTTGAATTATAACACTTAATAACCAATCAAGTCAAATCCTCTTAATCCTTTATTAAGTACTTAATTGGATCATATCTTAATTGGGCCCTCTAACTTTTAATTCACATACTAAAGCCCAAAATGAATTATGAAGAACTTAATCTTAATTCCCAAACACTCAAATCATCTTTACTAACTTAATCATTAGAAAATTAATACTTAAGGCTCGTGAAAAACTTAAAGAACTAAAGCACAATATTTAATTCCTACGCGCAACTTAACTTTAAAACCTCAAATGACGACTTATAAACTATAACTTGAATCCAATTATGCTGGGCGTTACAGCTCGGGCCCTTGGTCTTCTTCTTCCCACCCTTCGGTGCGGAAGAAGTCGGACCGCTTGCCACCAAGATTTGAGTTTGGTGTCCCATGAGTGTCTCCGCCGATACCAAAGCTTGCAAGAGTTGTGCCAACGTGAACTCTTGATTATTCATAATATAGTTCAACAGGAACTGCTCAAAGCTTTTCGGTAGAGAATGGAGAACAAAATCAACTTGCGTTTCCGCATCATATTCCGCTCCAAGTACCTCTAACTTGTTGAGGTAGCCCATCATCTTGAGAACGTGATCCCTTACGGGCGTTTCCTCCACCATTTTCAGCGATAACATATCTCGCATGGTGATTTGCCTAGTCGTACGATTCTGATGAGCGAACATTTCCTTAAGGTTTAACATCATATCAGAAGCGGATTCCATGTCTTGGTGTTGGTGTTGCAACACATCTGACATTGAAGCCAAGATGGTACACCTAGCCATTTCATCGGATTTCATCCACTCCCTATGATATTCCCTCTCGGCATCATCCGTAGGCGTAGGGGGCTTTGGTGTGTCAAGAACCCAGTTGTGTTGTTGTGCAGTTAGGACAATAAATAAGTTACGTTTCCAATCAACATAGTTTTCTCCTTCCAATTTGTTATCTTTAAGTATTGTAAACAGTGGATTAAAAGGAGACGACATGCTGAACTGAAATAAAACATTCATTGCATCAATACATACATCGATTCACAAAGATTATCACAAATTTCAATTTTGCTTTGTATAAAATCTCAAAAAAATACATAGCATAAATGGGCCGTCATCTTAAAACAGTTCACATAAGCCACGATGAGTGTGGACATTTATGCAAACACATTTAAGCAAGTGACAAACAAGAACAGTTACAAACTTTTAATTTCAAAAATTAATAGACGGCTCCCAGTTGACCATATAAAATCAGTAGGAACTCCGTTGGGGAGTAATAAAATGCCAATTTTATACCGAAGTATTAACCATGATTAAATACAGGATTATCACGTCGTTTTGAGCAAGCCACTCGATGGGAGGGTCAATACCGCCACTAATAATAATCCACAATCATCCTTTTGGGAATTTGTTCATGTGAACTTATCTTTTGGCCTATCCGATAGGGAGAGAGGCGTTTGCCAATGCGTAGCCAAAAGAGTTCACAAACAAATAAATCATCGAGGTCAAATAATTCAATTTTATTATCTAGAATAAAATACTGAATTATATTTAAAACATACTTAGTAATTTTTGGAGTTGAGATTTTTCATCGCGATATTCATGCAATCAAATATTTAGTCAAGTTAAATAAATAAAGCATGCATCAAAACAAATTAAACAAATTGGCACGTTATATCCAATTGTCATGGTTTAATTTCTCGTTTTGACTACGAGATATCGTAATCACCGTTCGTCATCAAGCTTTATCGTCCGTCTCGATTAAGCTCCCACTCGACTGCAACAAAATTTCACCAACTTTGTCTCCGGGCCTTAAAATCTCTGTTCTTCGTCTTCGATATCGGTTACAATTTATTTACAAAAATAAATAAACCTATCGTCTAGAGTAGTCTATTACAAAAAAATATTCTAGTCTACCCGTGGATTTTCTCACGGGAAAAATGATCCGAACGAATCGGATTTTAAAACCGCATCATCATACATGCATGCATAAATAAATATTAAATACCATGACAATTGGATACCTGTAAAAAAGATCTAGCAATTCTACTATCCAATTTTCAAATTTAATATTAAAACACTTAAATTACAATTTAACGTATAGAACCCGAAAACATAAGGAAAGAAAAATATTTGTTGCCCAAAGGTACTGTGATTTTCAAAAATCACTCCTTCATCATAATGAATATGAAGTCTTGTATCATCTCATATTTATAATGAGAATACAAGATCTTGAATATTTAATATTTCAAATCATGATTATCATGAATATCAAATATTCTAATCTTGATAATCTTGAATACCAAATATTCAATTCTTGATATTCTTTTCTTCATGAAATTTTCAAAAATATCCTACATATATTAATTCAATGAGATCTTGATTTTATTAGATATTCTTGTATCCAAGATACATATCTATTTTTCATAAAATCTCTCATTAATATTTATGCATTAGTTTTTGAAAAATACAAACTAATTTGGGCCCAAAATATTTCTTTTATTTTAATCACCTTATTCATTGTTGGACATTAAATTGGGCTACTTGAGGGGCCTTTAGGAGAATTAAGATTGGACCTCCTAGTGGGCCTTGAATTCTAACATTGAGCCCAATGTCATTCAACTCATTAACATTAATCTCACTCCACTATAGGATTAATGTTGCACTATCCATCTTAACCCATAATACAATCATATGGCTCCCGGTCATTATTTCCCATGTTTAACATTCTGTTGTCCGTTAATTAATCAAGCCACTGAACGCTTTAATTTATATAGCATCATAACCTTGGAGTAAGGACAACTCTTCTTTATCATCATACCGGAAACAAATTTCACTTGCAAGATTTAGTATGACGAACATTTAGAGCCCACCAAGAGGACTAATCATGCAAGACTCTCCAAGCACACATTCCTCTGTATTAAATCTTAGCAACTGTCACGTTCTCAATGGCGTCACCCAAGATGCGAAGTATTGAGTCTTATTGACTCTCTACCCATAACAAAATAAAGTGCCACGCACGGATCACACATAGTCCTATTTAAGGGACAGAGGTTTAGAAATAAACAACCATTGAGGTCTAATTCTTCATCCCATAAATCAGTACGGAAGAATTACCTCTCTGTAGGTCCTCTTCAATGCATCATCATGCACTAGTGCAATCCCTTGGTCAAGATAAGCCAATCTGGGATCTACACATCAACCGTTTACCAATGGGGTGTTTAAATCCCATCTAGGATGTGAATTTAGTATTTGTTACAAGAAACTGATAATGTGATCTTGCTGTGAGTTATCCGTGGATCACCACATTTATCTATAGTGTAACTTGTACTATTATATGAATGGATTGCAATAAATAAATAACATTAATATTATTTAAAGCACAGTGATAAAAAATTTATTTCAGATAAAGCTCAAAGATTCAGTTTAGTTATACAAAGTAAAAGCATACTTTCTAGTATAACCCTAACAGAGCCAACACTATAACCTTATGAAAGTCCTCATTGATGTGTGAATGCTTTGTCATTTCAAGTGGTGGAGAATGTAGACTTGAGCCAAGCTTATGGTAGTATGTGTATGTGGTGTGATGATTGAGAGAACCTATACACTTGAGGGTTGAGTTATACACTTATCTTGTGAGGATCTTAACTCATTTATTTGATATCTTGCTTATTGATTCATTGTTGATGGATAATTAAATGAGATTGCATTCTAGACTTTCTTGATATTGATTGATATTTTCACGGCATTTGACCTGTGCTTGATGCTTCACTGATACAATTATTCCCCTATCTTATCGTTTCGTTGCTCGAGGCTGTGCAACAATCTAGTTTGGGGGTGTGATTAGGGTCATAATTGCATCTTTTAGCATCAAATTCTATATGGTTTTGATGAGATTATATTCATATTTGACCCTAATATAGTATAAATTGTGCTATTAACCCTTTGTTGGCAAGAAAATGTGCTTTATAGGTGAAAACGAGCAAAAACGAGGAAATCCCAATTACAGGAGGCCAAACGATGGGATCCGAGCTCATTAAGATGTTTATAATACTAAATCGGAGACCCTAGGAAGATCGTACGAGCCGCGGGATCGAAAATGCAAAAGTAAAAAATTGGACGTCGAGATTGAACTACGTCCGAGCGCAGCCAAGGCAACGTCCTAGCGGATTTCACCTGGTCCGAGCACCAGCAAGAAGTTGTCCGAGTGCAGATTCCGGTTTTGGAATTTTTAGGACATTTTCGTCCTTTCGCGCATTTAATGAGGGTTATAATGGACGAAACATGTGGGGCACTATAAATACTCAAGGATCAGATTTTCCAAGCCATCATCTTCATAATTCCAATCTCTTAGAGTAGTTTAGAGAGAAAATTAGGTAGTTACTTAGTGGGTTCTTAATTAGATTCAATCTTCTTTCATCAATAACTTTTGATCCATCCATTGGATCTTTAATCCGTTTGTTCCATTTGCTTAGTCTCGTTATTAGCTACGATTCTAAGGTTCGATTTATGTTTTCAAGCTTTGGATCAAGAGTTAGCATTTTGGAGGTTTGTAGATTGTATTCAATTTCTCCACATATGGTAAGATTTTCTTTAGTTCTCTTGTATTAGTTAATATTCATGATGATTAGAATATTAATTGTTGATTTTCACTTCCTATTATCCATGGGATAATTTCTTGTTGCATGGTTGCATGAATACTTTGGTGAATTTAGTTATTGTTAATCCTATGCATGAATTAGTAATCTTGATGGATTAGTTCTCTTATTAATGACATGTATGAATGCTTGGGATGTTTAATTGGATTGAATGCACCTATATGGTTAGCTATGAAATGAGAATTGAGCTATAAGAACTTTATGCATACCAAGTGTTTGATATTTGGCTTGTATGACCAATGAGAATTACATATTAGCCTAGACCTCTTAATTGGAGTGTTGAGAGTTGTAGAGAGATCTAGACACCTGATAGAGCCCTTTAGCTTAATTGTTAGAGAGATTTAGACACTAGTTGGCTCTATTAAGATATCAAGAGATCTTTTGCATGCTAGGATGGCTAGGACACTAGAGGAACCATAGTAGGATTACTTCCATGTACACACCACACTTGCTCAATTCCTAGAGGTGATAGTTAGCTTTTACTTTGCTTTGTGAAGTAGATAGAAAACATGACATTTTCTTTGTTTTCCTAGCTATTGGCCTTTGTGAATATTCAATACTTGCTTGATATCGCATTGTTTCCCTGTGTTCGATTTTTAACTTGGTTAACTTGCCACGACAACAACGACCATGTACACTTACGTTGAAATCATAAACCATTTTGGAAAACAATTCATATATTTAATCAAATTAAATAAATAAAGCATCCATCAAAATAATTGAACACATTGGCGCACAATATCCAATTGTCATGGTTTAATTTCTAGTATTGTCTACGAGATATCGTAAGCGTCACCCGTCTTCAAGCTTTATAGTCCGTCTTGATGAAGCACCTAAAAATTTAAATTTGTCACCCGGCTTTAAAATCTCCATTCTTCATCTTCAATGTCAGTTATAATTTATTTACAAAAAATAAACAAACATATCATCTAGACTAGTATATTACATAAAAACATCCTAGTCTACCTGTGGAATTTCTCACGGGAAAAACGATCTGAACGAATTAGATTTTAAAAGCGTCATCATACATGCATGCAAAAATAAATTTTAAATACCATGACAATTGGATACCTGCAAAATAGATCTAGCAATTCTACTATACAATTTCAAATTTAATATTTAAACACTTAAATTACAATTTAAAGTATAGAGCCCGAAACTGGCTCTGATACTAGCTGTTGTGGAATTTTGCGGATGCCCGGATCTATTCGGGTTCTACACTAAATACAAATTTAAGCATACAACTAATATCATGATTCAAATATAATTCAATCAAATAGTTGAACACTCAACAACAGCGTTGCATGCAAAACATATGAACATATAAAAACACATAAAAACCCTGCACATGCAGAACTAAGGGGTTTGATTGAATTATACCTTTTGATGACAAATTTATTGAGATCCAAAAGGCCTTCTCAAGTATTCCTTTGTCCTTATTCGTACACCCGGTGGAAGGCCATACGAGTAGTTTCAACACAAGGAAAAAATATTTGGCTGCCCTCTTCTCTCCAAATTTTTGAAATTTATATCAAGAATAATGTGTTCTTGATGTCTTGTTTCACCTCATGTTTATAATGGGGATTCAAGATTAAATATCTTGAATATCGAATATTCCAAATCTTGATTATCTTGAATATTAAATATTCTAATCTTGATTATCTTGAATATCAAATATTCCAAATATTGATTTCTTGTATTCAAAATACATATCTATTTCCCATAAAATTTCTCATTAATTTTAAATGCACAATTTTCAAAATAAAAAATGAATTTTGGGCAAAAAAAATTTCTTTTATTTTAATCACATTGTTTATTGTTGGAAATTTAATTAGGCTACTTCAAGGGCCTTTAGGATAATTAAGATTAGATCTACCAATGGGCCTTAAATTCTAATATTGAGCCTAATGTAAGTCAACTCATTAACATTAATCTCAATCCACTATACGATTAATGTTGCACTATCCATCTTAACTAATATTACAATCATTTGGCACCCGGTCATTATTTCTCATGTTTAAGATTCTCTTGTCCATTAATTAATCTAGCCACTGAACGCCTTAATTAATATAACATATTAACCTTGAAGTAAGGACAACCCTTCTTTATAATAATACCGGAAACAATTTTCATTTACAAAATTTAGTATGACGAACATTTAGAGCCAACCAGGGGGACTAATCATGCAAGACTCTCCATGCACATGTTCCTCTGTATTAAATTTTAGCAACTGGTGTCGCCTAAGATGCAAAGTATTGAGTCTCATTGACTCTATACCCATAACAAATCAAAGTGTCACACACCAATTACACACAGTCCTATTTAAGGGACAAAGTTTTAGAAATAAACGACCACTGAGGCCTAATTCTTCATCCTATAAAACAGTACATAAGAATTACCTCTCTGTAGGTCCTTTTCAATGCATCATCGTGCACTAGTGTAATCCCTTGGTCAAGATAAGCCAATCTAGGATCTAAACATCAACCGTTTACCAATGGGGTGTTCACAACCCATCTAGGTTGTGAAGTTAGTACTTGTTACAAGACACTGATAATGTGATCTTGCTGTGAGTTATTCGAGGATCACCACATTTATCTAGGTGTAACTTGTACTTATTATATTTGAACGGATTGCGATAAATAATAATATTCATATTATATAAAGCATAGTGATAAAAGATTTATTTAAGATAAAACTCAAGATTCAGTTTAGTTATACAAAGTAAAAGTATACTTTCCAGTGTAACCCGAACGTCGGCATGATCATAAATTCATTAATATAATATCCATAAGCACTTTCATATAGCACTGATAGGCTTTAGATGGGTGGAGTAGATAGAACTTCTCTAAATACTTCATCTAATGTCTACTCTATAGCTGCAGGCTGGTTGTAGACTTCAATACAGTGATCTTCTTCAACTTTCTCCAGTGATTTACCTTCATCAGCTTCATTTTTTCTGGTTCTTGAGCATTTTGAACTTGTGCATCATCAGTCTGAGGAACTTGAGCTACTCCTTGGGGTCTTGCATCATCATTGTTGTCATCATCCTTTCCTTCTTGACAAAGTGACTTGTCCTTCACATTTTCATCATCTTTTTCTTCTTCAGTGTTCTCCTTTTTTTGTGCAGTCTCTTCTTCTGGATTTGATATTACATAACTAGCTCTTGTAGTTTAAATCAGTTCTACATTTTCAACTAAGGCATTAAGTCATGTAGCTTCCTCATGTCCTTGTGAACTGTCTTCTCGAATCCTTGCAAATTCTTCTTCTTCATCACTAGAACTCACTACTTCATATTTTGACTCTGGGAATTCAAATGTAGGATCAGTTTCATTTCTCATTGCCATACTTAAAGATTCCTCTCCAAATTTATTGATTTTTACTATTTCACTCTCCGTCTCTACTGTAACTTCCTTGCCTTTCTTCTCACTAGCTTCCATCCCCATCTCTTCATTTCTATTGAAAATGTACTTGGGTTTCATGAACTTCTCAACTTCTGAACACCCAATTAATCCAGCTACCAATTGAAACACTTTTTCTTCTTTCTATTTCTTTCTTTCCAAAAAACTTTCTTAGAAATCTCTAGTCCTCAAATATCATTACATAATCAATGTAATCGCGTGGAAGGCTTTAATCATCATCTTCTTCATTAACATCCTTCTCTACAGTAGTTTTCACTTCCACAATTGGTAAGTCTACAGATGTAGATTTGTCCAATTCATTAACATTTTCTCAGAGGCTTTCTTGGAGTGAAACTTTTTACCCCTATTCTCTCTGTCCGATTTATCTTCTGATTTAGACTCTAAAATCAACTTCTTTTTAACTACTCTACTGCTTTGGCTCTACAGCTGTAGTTTTCTTTTCTTCATTTTCTTTATCAATTTTATTTTTCTTCTTGAGCTTAGGAGCAAGAGGGCGTCCACAACTCCTCTATGGTAATTAGCAAGACCAATAATACTATGTGATAGTATTGGTTGACCCTCATAACCATCCAATAACTTAAATCCTACTTCTTTATGAACATAATTCGAAAACAAACCAAATCCCTTATTTCTCCCAGGTTTGCATACATCATTAGTATTATTCTTCTAGTTTCATTCACCAATATCAATATTTATCTCCTTGTCAATGCAAATTATCAAGTGCCACATTAATCTAGTTCCTGCATCATGTGCACTTGTTCTACACAACAAACATTTATCTATTAACTCATACAAATAGACGAACTTTATAGCTAGGTTATTTTTCTTAAACATCCTCTTTCAACTTTCTGGGAATGGCTTTCCAGCTATAAAATATTTCCAGTACGCCTTGTCTTCACTTGAGAAGTTTAAACTGTCATGAGAAATTTCTCCAGTAGGAATTCTTAGGGCCTTGTAAATATCTTTTGAAGTAATCTTTTGCTTCATTCTGTTCAAGGTTACTTCCAGTTTTCTTCTTTCAATGTCAATTGATGCATTCAAAATAGAAGTCGATGGATATCTTGTCATTATACCCAGATCGTAATTGAGATAAGCAATGTCTCAGTCTCTAGTTAGTTATCTTTCTAATAACTTTTCAATCGCATCAATACCATACTTTCTCTCTAATTCTTCAAGATAAAAAATCGTTCAGGAGATGACTCTGATAGAAATGATTGAGGTTTGAGAGTTGTTTTTTGAACTTGAGCTTAAGGTTGTAAGGATGAAAAGTTAGTAATGAAGTCAGAACAATTTTCAGTTCCATTTTATACCTTTCCTTTACACGTGAAAAAAATTCAGGGGCAAAAATGTTTTAATTTATAATAAATAGATATAAATGTATGAGTCATTAAATAAGAAAAAAACTCATTAAATTAAATTTGTCCAATTTGTAACTCATAATACTTTAAATTCAATTTAAATAGTCAAAAAAATTAGTATACTTTATTAATTAGAATGTTGAATGAATACTCCAAAATCTGTACAAATAGTGGTATAAAAATTTTGGAATTTTCTTTTGTAGGCATTTATTAAGTCAGATTGTACAAAACACAATAAACTTCCTTAAAACTACAGTCAACCTTGGGTAGTGATATATCAGAAGTATACTGAATCTACAATTGGTGAGAAATCCACAACTGTAGATTTTCAAATCTACAGTTTAATGACTTTGCAGCTGAAGGTTTCAGCAACTACAACTTCTCTCATTCCTAGGTCTAACTGAGTATCTTAAGGATTCAAACATAGTCTTCTTACAGTTCAAACATTCCCAAATCACCTCTTAAGGTTGAAAACCTTAATTCACAAAGTGGTTTTATGAAAATATCTGCCAAATTAATAATAGTATGAATTTTTGTCATCTTGACATCTTTCATTTCTACATGATCTCTAATAAAGTGATGTCTAACATCTATATGTTTTGATCTAGAACACTGGGTTTTGTGTAATAGATTGCCCTTGTATTGTCACAAAATATCTCTAACATCAATCCCGTAGTCTATCAACTGAAATTACATCCACAAATTTTATGCACAACAACTTCCTGCAGCAGTATATTCTGCTTTTATTGTTGATTATGCAATTGAATTTTATTTCTTGATATGCCAAGATATCAAACTTTGGCTAAGAAATTGACATATGTCAGTAGTACTCTCTCCATCAATCTTGCAGCCTTAAAAAACTTGGTCAGTGTAGCCTGTCAATTCAATTCCACCTTCTTTAGGATACCATAATCCCAAATTCTGTGTTGACTTGATATATTTGATGATCTTCTTTAGGAATCTAGCACATACACCTACTACAAACGTGATATCAGGTATGCTTGTTGTAAGGTATAGCAGTGATCCAATTAGTCTCCTATACATTGTAACTTCCACACTTTTGTTGTTTTCATCATTGTCTAAGCATACAGTAGAAGACAGAGGAATATGTGTTGCTTTTAAACTGTCCATTTCAAACTTTTTGATCAGTTCCTGAGTGTACTTAACTTGATTAATGAATTTACAATTAACCATTTGCTTGACTTGTAAGAAAAACTTTAGATTTCCTATCATGCTCATTTCAAATTTATCTTGCATGAGCTTGTAGAATTTCATACACATTTCTTCATTAGTTTATTCAAAAATGATGTCATGAAGATAAATTTGGACAAGTGAAATATCATCTCCATGTTGCAATTTGAAAAAGGTCTTGTCAATAGTTGGTAGAATTTGCTAGTTAGATTAATTTTGTGGCTGAATTAACACTGGAATCCTACCAAACAATAATCAAGAAATATGTTTATGAATGTTCTTGTAGAGAGAGAAAGTAGAGAGAAGTAATGTTGTTTGTTGATTAGGGTCATAATTGCATCTTTTAGCATCCATTTCTATAATGTTTTGATGAGATTATATTCATATTTTACCCTAATATAGTATAAATTGTGCTACTAACCCTTTGTTGGTAAGAAAGTGTATTTTATAGGTGAAAATGAGCGAAATAGAGAATTCCCGACTATAGGAGGCCAAATGACGGGATCCCAGCTCATAGAGATGTTTATAATACTCAATCGGAGACCCTAGGAAGATCGGACGAGCCGTGGAATCGAAAACGCAAAAGTAAAAAATTGAACGTCAAGGTTGAACTACGGTCGAGCACATTCATGCCCATGCTCGAGCATAGTGAAGAAGGTGGTTGAGCAGAATTCACCTAGTCAAGGTGAGCCAGGGCCGCTCGACCATCAGCATGAGTCAACTTAATCCACGCATCTGAGCGCTGTGAAGAAGATGCTCGAGCGCAAAGAGGAGACCAACACACAGCCGCTCGACCATAAGCTGGGGTTCACTCGAGCGCACTGTATGAGCATTGGCTAGTTCATGCTCGAGCGCAAGGTCCGGTTTTATCATTTTTTAGGGCGTTCTCATCTTTTTGCGTGTTTAATAAAGGGAAAATTGGTCTTAGCATTGTGGACACTATAAATACTCAAGTATCAGATCTTAATCAGGAGAATTCCATCATTATTTATTAGTTTGATCATTATGTAGTTTTAGAGAGAGAGAGATTAGTGGTCACTTAGTGGGTTCTTAGTTAGATTTCATACTTCTCTCTACAATTACTTTTGATCCATCCATTGGATCTTTAATCTGTTTGTTCCATTAGATTGGTCTCGTTATTAGCTTCATTTCTACGGTTCATTTTATGATTTTGAGCTTCAGATCAAGACTTAGCATATTGAAGGTTTGATGATTGTATTTCAATTCTCCAACAATTGATAAGATTTCTTGTATTTCATTTCATATTAGTGTTAAACATGTTTGTCTTTACCTTAATTATTGATATTCAATTCCAATTTGCCATGGGCTAATATCCTGGTTGCATGGTTGTATGAATATTATGGTGAATTTAGTGTCTTGTTAATCCTATGCATGAATTAGTGATCTTGTTGGATTAGTTCTCTTATTAATGACTTGTATGAATGCTTGGGATGTTTAATTTGATTGTATGGCTTATATGTTTAGCAATGTATTGAGAATTGAGCTATAAGAACTTTATGCATACTAAGTGTTTGATGTTTGACTTGTATGACCAATGAGAATTGCATATTAGCCTAGACCTCTTAATTGAAGTGTTAGGAGTTGTAGAGAGATCTACACACCTAATAGAGCCCTTACCTTGTGTTGTAGAGAGATCTAGACACTAGTTGGCTTGACTAAGACACTAAGAGACCTTTTGCATGCTACGATGGATAGGACACTAAAGGAACCATAGTAGGATTACTTCCATGCATACACACCACTTTTGCTCACTTCCTTGAGGTGATAGCAAGATTTACTTGGCTTTGTTGAAGTAGATAGAAATCATGCTCCTTTTCTTGATTTCCTAGCTATTATCCTTTTGTAAAAACTCAATACTTGCTTGATATCCCATCGTTTCCCTGTGTTCGATATTTAACTTGGTTAACTTGCCAAGATAACAACGACCACTTACACTTGCGTGGAAATCATACACGAATTTTGTAGTATTTGTTTGTTTACTTGAATGTCTTTGAATGTTGTTGGTTTGTATTGTTTATTTACTTGAGCATCCTTGAATCCCAGCAACGCCAAAACAAGTTTTTAGCACCGTTGCAGGGGAAACGGTCTCTTTTTCAAGATAAGTTGATGTTTGTTTACATTTCTTTTCTTTATTTTGTTTCTTTGTTTGTCTTTGACTATTTTTGGTGAGTGTTGATACTAGCTTGATTTTTATAGGAGTGCACTTACTTGAAGATGGGCGAATACAATCATTACTCGTATTCTCCACAATACACATATCCTCCTAATTCCTACATATATCAACCTTACCCATATCAACTACCACCTCAACAATCCTACCACCACCTATACCATTATCCCTATCCTTATTCCTCTCCCTACCCATATCCATATTCATATTCTCCTCCTCCCCACATGTCTAAGGAAGAAGAAGTAGAAAAAGAAGAGAAAGAGGAAGATGAACAAGAAGAAGACATATATGAACTAATTGATAGATTTCTTGAAGAGAATCAAGATTTGAATGAGGAAGATTTCAAGATAATCTTGCATTACAATGAAAAAGGATCTTATACACCTTCTTCTTTCACTATTCATTCTAAATCTCTTAATATGGACATTTATGATTCTACTTCTTTTGCTAGATTTGATAGGAATCAAGTGAAAGAACAAAAAATGGAGGAGAAGGAAAGAGATGATTCAAGAGGAGAAAAAGAGAATAATCAAGAAGAGGTAGATGAATGTCCATCTATGGACATGAGCTTCATGGAGGAAGAACAACAAAATGAAGTGGAAGATGGGCTTCAAGGAGAAATGAGCATTCCTAAACCCTTAAACTCTTCCACTTGTGCTTTAAGTGATAATGTTGTTTATTGTGAATTTGTCTTGCCTCTTGATATAATTGATAATAAGATTTAATTGTGAATCCTCTTGAATATGTTTGATAGTAAGAAATGAGGGTGGATATGGTTGAGAAGGAATGAAGAGAAAAGTCCTTGTGCTTACAAATATAAATTGAAAAGGAAAGTAGGTGTTTAGGGTAGAAATCCTACTTGTTTCCTTGATCGTGTTTCTATACGATTGATGTATGATGGCGAGAACGAAATATATCCTTGGCCATTTAGCTAACATTGGTGCGTCCGGCTAGGGGACATTAAATCCAAGCGCTAGATGTGAGGCAACCCATCCTAAAATGTTTTCTTGCTTTATAGATTAGATAGTTTCATATGAGGTAGTGTGTTCTCTTACCTTGGTTGGTGCATGTGATTTATCCTAGTTTGGGGGTGTTGCCTCTTGGTATATATGGTGATTTCTTGGTTTAGTTGAGCTTGTTTATGCTTTTATTGGTCATTGATTCATAGCAAATCCTATTTTCATCACTCTTTGCCAAACTTTTAGGATCCTTGATCCGAAAAAGTTTGGGGGGGTGTGTTCCATCTTCAAATTGTTGATTTGCAAGGATAATGGATGATTTGTGAGCTCTAGAAAGGTGTGGTGAGGAGATTTATCTTCCTACTTAGCCGAGAAGGACACTTTCGTGTAAGTCGCAATTCACTCTCCTATTCTTAATCCCAACTCAAGGTATGTCTTTACACTTATCTCTATATGTGCTTCCATTATTAGGTTTAGTTTGCTTGATTTTAGAGTGCTATTTTGAGCTTAATTGTCATTCTTGTGGTATTTTGTGCTTTGATTTGTGCATTGCATGATCTTTTCTTCACTTTTTGCCAAACTTTTTAGACCCTTGGTCCAAAAAAGTTTGGGGTGTGTGTGTTCGTTTCGCAAGTGTCATTGCAATGCTATTATTATGATGATTCTAGTGCTTCTATGATGTTTTTAGATCAAGTGCCTATGTTGATGCCTTATTTTGCCTTATTTTGCTTGTTTTGATTGCCATATTGTTGCAAGTTTAGAGTAGGGTGGCATGAGATATGTTTATGATTGTGTGGATGAGTTGATAGTCATGATTAGATGTACTGGATTTATCATTTGATTCTTGTCTTGTCTAGTTTGCTATGGATTTTATGATGCTTGATACTTTGATGATATGAGCATTATTGATATGATATGAGTTGTTAGGATATCTGTGTTAGATGTTTTGATGATATTATAAACCAATCAGCTTGTAATAGGACCAGCTGAACATGTTAGTCAGCTGATGAGTAGTTAGGATTAGATAGGTTCGAGTAAGGGGGAATCTACCTTGCTGCCTTGAAGATCCGAAGCTATCATAGAATAGAAGACCAGCTGAGACCTTGTGGACTTAGCCGTTTTCAGAGGACAGAAGTTTTAAGCAGCTGACACTGGAGTATCGAGAGCAGATCATCAGAGAAGTTAACATCAGCTGATGTTAGAAGAGCAGATCAGCTGTTATCAGAAGATTAGCTGATCAGCTGAGAGCACGTCGCAGACAAGACAAGGACCATGGATACAAGACGTATTCAGATGAATTTAAGAAGACCAGCTGAGGTCCACACCAGCAGACTTGCACATCAGCTGAGGTCCGAGTACCAGCAGACTGGTACACCAGCTGATGAGACAGATCAGCTGAGGTCTTGTGCTCAGCCCAGATTCTTTAGAATCATTTTAAGGGTTGACTTGAGACATAGAAGGAAGATTCCCAGAATAGAAGATCAATCAATCAACTGAACAGATTCTAGGAGATCCTTTCCTTTCTTTTCTCTGTCTTGTTATGTCTAACTTGATACAGGATAAGTTTTGAAAGTCAGAGAAGGCCACTGTGCTTCAGCTGGTCCATGTCAGCTGACATTAAAGACCCAGATGAGCAGAAAAGATTTTCATGAAGGTCGCTCTTATCAGCTGACTTTGCCTCGTCAGCCTCTCGATAAGTGTTTCTATGATCTTTATGTCGGTTTTTAAAATTTTTATTTTATCTATCAAATCTTTTCAAAAATTAATAAATCCCTAATTTCTAAAATTATTTTAGAAAATTGGCAATCAAAGCTTTTCTCTTACGAAAAATCGGGCATTTATTACCCTTTTCAAAATAAGGTGTCAGTTGTAATTAATTTAACACCGCCTAAATTTTCTCAAAAAGCGCTTTCATCATTACCTTTTTCAAAAAAGGCGAATTTTGGGCGGTCAAAACCTTTCGAAACCCTGACACCCACGCATCACCTCCAAAATACTCAAAGGTCATTTATTCTGAACCTTTGATTTGTGTGATGCAAAATACAAATCTACGATCAAAATTGATTTGTTTTGATTTTGGAAAATCTGCTCATATTTTTCGAATACTATATATACCCATTTAACTTCTTTCAGAAAACCTTTCTTCTTCGACTTCTTTCTACCTTGCTCTTGCATATTATTCTCTGCATATATAATCTCTGTGTTGAAGTTATGGCATCCAAGACAATGCAAAAACTTTTCAAGGAAAAGATGTATGCAGAGATGTGTGTCAATTTCGACACAACTAGGGTTCTTGAGATTAGAGAAATCCTAAACCTATTGCAACATCATAATCTCCGAACCTTCACCTCCATGACCCCCCCTGACCATCAAACCTTAAACTTCTATGCCTTCCAATTCCTTCTTAAGGCCCAGTTCCGTCCAAACTCTATAGACTCCTTGATTGACGATCAGACTGTTGTTATTTCGAAGGATGCAGTTGCTGATCTCTTTGGCCTATCCTCCACTGGTGTCCAACCTCACAAATACAAAGAAGATGACTACCTGGAAACTTTTAAGTTAATGGCCAGGAAGAGTCACAGGGACACCACCACGAATCTGAAGAAGTCCATGCTGAGGAGGCATTTCAGGTTTTTTATGGATGTGGTGACTAAGGTAATCTTGGCGGAACAGGGGAGTTTGGACGCCATTACCAAACTTCGCCTAAGTGTGGCCCGCACGATTCTTGATGGGGTGCAAGCAGACTGGGTGAGTCTGCTATGGTTCCGGCTGGAACAGGAGTCCAAGAGGTGTGTTGCAAAGGAGGTGAATGGGCAACTAGTTTATAGCTTCAAATCAAAGTGTTCCATGGCCACCAAGATCACTATCCTCCTGAATCATCTGCTGCCCCAGCATGAGTGGGATGATGAATGGGTTGTTGAGTACAACCACACCAAGTTCTTAAGGGGAAGCAACTTGGATATCATTGGACCAGCTGACTCAGATTCTAGAGTTGATCCAGTTGCTGCTGCCCCTGGTCCTTGTGCTGGAAAGAAGCAGAAGAGGAAGACTTCAAAGCCTGCTGGAGGGAAAAAGAAGAAATCTCAAAAGGAAACCACTCCTGTTCAAAGGAAGCTCTCTTTTGATTCAGATGAGGATGATGATACTGCTGTGCTGAGCAGTTTGAAGAAGAAGTAATCTTTAGCAGAAAGGACTACGCTGCTGGTTGACGAGTCTTCTGATGAAGAAGAGCAGGCTGTTGAGGAATCAGCTGAGAGGGCTGAATCAGATGAGGATTCAGGGTCTGGTTCTGATTGAAAGGAAGAAGAGTCAGAGTAGTGGGAATCAGCTGAGCCCTCAGCTGCTGAGACAGAGGTCCTACATTCCTCTAGAGATGCTCCATCAGCAGAGACAGCTTTAGCTGCCTCACCCATCAAGTCAGCCTCACCTACTCCTTTCTCTGATCCTTCCCTACTTTCCACATCCCCAGTAGATCCTTCACCCTCACAAATCCTAATCGGTAATGAACCAGAGGAGATAGCTACCTCTGGGGAGCCTTCAGCTATTCCCAAACCCTCTCACCCGGAACCCATCAACCTTGATAACCCCAACTCCCCCACAGAAATGGCCAAACAAGCTCGCCTATCTAACCATCGTTCAAAGGGTCCTCTTGAACGAGGGATGATTATATCTGCCCTTGCCCACATTTCCCTTTACATCCCTGAACTCAACCCTTATCCAGCCTACCAGGACATTCTTGCTGATGGGCTTGCCTGGGCGCAAGCAAGAGAAGGGTCAGTTACCTTCTTTCTGGCCCTAATAAAGGAGATGGGAGAAGCAGCATTCACAGAATGGGAAGAAATTCTGATGGATGCCTTGGAGGTTAAGGCTCCATCCCAGCTGACATCCCCTAAAGGGTTGAGGAAGGTGGCTCGAGCTCTATTGCTCAAGGATGGGGTGGCACCGGATTGTCCTGAAATAGCAGAGTCTGAATTTATTCCTCCAGCAGCAAGCTTTGACATCTCCCCAGCTGATCAGGTAACTCCTGCACTTTTGGATCAATTGAAAGGTTATTTTGATGACCACATCAGGGAGGTCAAAGCTACTCTTCTGGCTGCCAAGTCTGCTGCCCCCTCTATGATTGAAAAGCAAGTTCATCAAGTCCTGTTGGACCATCGCAACAAGCTGAAAGAAGATATGGAGGACAGCTTGTATGCTACACGGATTGAATTCTTTCAAACCCTCCAGAACTTCAAGTCAACTGCCAGGGCTTTCACTGATGATGCATCTGCTTCTCTTGCTGCTGAATCTGAGAGATTCAGACTGGTCTCCGAAAGGTTGGAAGGGCAAATTGTTGAGTGCAAACACGGTCAGGAGGACCTTAAAGCTGTTGTGGATAAACTTCCTACCTCTCTACCCTCTGCTGCGGTCATTGATGATATCAAAAAGGGGGAAGAGAAGAACTCAGCTGCTATTGCTGCTTTGCAAGCTGAGATAGCCTCTCTGAGAGCTCTTCTAGTGGACAATCAAGGGATTCTATCTGCTAGGATAGAGAATGTTGAAGATTACATCAACACCAGGAAGATTGCTGCTCAGAAGACTCAGGAGCTGAGAGATCAGAAAATAGCTGAGGCGTTGCAGAGGCAAGAGGTTGTTGCTGAAGAAAGGGAGAAGAAGAAAAGAATCATGAATGCTGAATTAGATGAAAAGCTGGTTAAGGAATTGCAGCTAGCTGAGAAAGAAACTCCAGAAGAGAGGAGGAAGAGGCAGGAAAGAGAGATGAATGATGAGCTTGAGAGGTGTTATCAGGGGAAGCTGAAGAAGCAGGGGAAGGCAGTCGCTCAAGGCAGCAGGACTAGAAGTGGAAAGTTCATCCGAGATCCAAATGAGCCTGTAGTTGATGGACCAATTGATATGTTTTACAATCAATTGTCTGATGAGCTGGTGGATCTCTGGAAAACTATTAAGGCAAAAACCATGATCCACTTCTATGTTCTCAGAGGAGAAGATACCAGAGAAGAAAGAGAGAAAAATGCTGAGTTCAGAAACTGGTTGAAGGAGACTTTTCCTAAATTCTTCAGAGCTATTACTGAAGAAATGCTTAAGGTGGAGGTTCAGCCAGAGTTGCCTGAGATTGAGTATCTTCCAACTCTAACTGATGAGAGTAGGAAGATAGATTGGGTGGAAATCAGGAAGCATTGGCTGCAGATTACTCAACTCTTTCATCAACTTTCTGACAACTCCCTGTCAGCCTTGAAGGAGATAGAGAAGAGATTCCTGGACTGGTTGCAAGTTCCTCTCAGCAGCAGAAGAACTCTCCTCATGTAATAGTCCAGCTGAGTCAGCTGAGGATTAGGTATCTTTATTTCTGATTGTTCTTTCTCTTTTAATTTTAATAAAGCTTTATGATTCCAGACAACTTCTTGTTGTCAGCTGCATTTTGATTCTGTCTAAAGATCTTACTTAAAGATCTTCTTTTCTGTCCTATGTTGATCTTGATTTTGATTGAATATGCTTATCTGTTGAGATCAGCTGAGTTGGTTTTGATATCATCAAAAAGGGGGAACTTGTTAGGATATATGTGTTAGATGTTTTTATGATATTTTAAACCAATCAGCTTGTAATAGGACCAGCTGAACATGTTAGTCAGCTGATGAGTAGTTAGGATTAGATAGGTTCGAGTAAGGGGGAATCTACCTTGCTGCCTTTAAGATCCGAAGCTATCATAGAAGAGAAGACCAGCTAAGACCTTGTGGACTTAGCCGTTTTCAGAGGACAGAAGTTTTAAGCAGCTGACACTGGAGTATCGAGAGCAGATCATCAGAGAAGTTAACATCAGCTGATGTCAGAAGAGCAGATCAGCTGATATCAGAAGATTAGCTGATCAGCTGAGAGCACGTCACAGACAAGACAAGGACCATGGATACAAGACATATTCAGACGAATTCAAGAAGACCAGCTGAGGTGCACACTAGCAGACTTGCACATCAGCTGAGGTCCGAGTACCAGCAGACTGGTACACCAGCTGAGGAGACAAATCAGCTGAGGTCTTGTGCTCAGCCCAGATTCTTTAGAATCATTTTAAGGGTTGACTTGCGACATAGAAGGAAGATTCCCAGAATATAAGATCAATCAATAAAGGGGACAAACTTGATTGATTGGAGATTGCGAAGATTGACGTGAATCAAGAAGGAGATTCAATCAATCACAATGATTGATTGAATACGAGATTATAGGATCTCTGATTTGTAGTCCATCTCAACGGCTAGTTATTTGACCCTATAAATTAGAGTAATAGTGATAATTTTTTTTTTAAGTTTTTAACACGCATATTAAGCTAGCCGAAACTCTGTCAGATATTAGCACTTGCACTAAAAAACACCATTCATACCTATCTTTTATAAAAGCTTTGTAGAAGCAGTGAGAAGTCAATAGCGATTGTAGCATTGACAATCTGTAAGAGAGTAGTACTCTCAAACTGTGTAAGAGAGTAAGTGAGTAAGGTAGTGGAGAGCCCCTCAACTCCAAGTTGGATTGAGGAGAGTGGATGTAGGACAGTTGGTCCGAACCACTATAAACCCCTGCGTCTCATATTATTTATTTCTGTTTTTAACTTGTGCACTTCACCTAAAAGCTGATTTTCATCAAAAATGTTTCCACACTATTCACAGTGCACTACTTTCAAATTCAGACTACCTCAAGTAGTGTGCTGGTTTTTTGAATTAGCCGAATAATTTTTAAAAAGTTTTTGAATCCTTACAAGTCTATTCAACCCCCCCCCCTTCTAGACTTGTTCAAAGGTATTCCTCCCTAAAACCTGCCTTTGGGACCAACATGAGTCTTGATCACCTAACCTGTGAGTTTTTAGCCATTTATGCCCGTTTCAGTCTTGAACGAATGATTTTCTTTGATGTGAGTTCCACACTCATATATGTTACTCTAGAACTTGGCTTTGGTCTTATTTGAGGCTATATTAGATGAAGATTTCACATGATATGATTTGAGACATTTCTTTGATCTATATTGAGCTACTTTGCCCTATGAGCCTACCATTGATATGACTATCATTTGCTTACCATTTTTGTGCATATTATCCTTTCCTTTGGCTAACCACACTTTAAGCCATTTTCCTTCCTTTTTGAATTTCTCTTGTCTTTATGATTAGTAGAGTGAAAAGAAGGAAGGAAGATTGGCGATATGATGAGGAATTTGGTGGCCTTAGTTAAAGAAATTCTATTCATGGGTTGATGAGAAAAAAAAGGTTCAAAAGCAAGCGCTTGCAAGGAATGATAAGGTTGACTTTTTACAAAAATTTGGTCAAGTTTGACTTGTATTGTGAGTATGATCACAACTTGTCAAAAAGGGAAGAATGATCTTTGAAAGTGTGATTTTGAAAGAGCATGAAAAGTAAGTGCAAATTGGCATGAAGATATGATCTCTACTTTGATTTCTTCTATACTTTACTAATCATACTTAGTCACTATTATCCACATGTTCCTTCCCTACTAAAGAGCATACACTACAACCTTATGAAAGTCCTCATTGATGTGTGAATGATTTGTCATTTCAAGTGGTGGAGAATGTAAACTTGAGCCAAGCTTATGGTAGTATGTGTATGTGGTGTGATGATTGAGAGAACCTAGTACACTTGAGGTTGAGCTAAACACTTATCTTATGAGGGTCATGACTCATTGATTTGATATCTTGCTTATTGATTCATTGTTGATGGTTGATTAGATGAGATTGCATTCTAGACTTGCTTGATATTGAGTGATATTTCCATGACATTTGACTTGTGCTTGATGCTTCATCGATACAATTATTCCCCTATCTTATAGCTTCGTTGCTCGAGGCCGAGCAACAATCTAGTTTGGGGGTGGGATTAGGGTCATAATTGAATCTTTTAGCATCCATTTCTATATGGTTTTGATGAGATTATATTCATATTTGACCCTAATATAGTATAAATTGTGCTACTAACCCTTTGTTGGCAAGAAAGTGTGCTTTATAGGTGTAAACGAGCAAAAATTAGAATTCCCGACAATAGGAGGCCAAATGATGGGATCCGAGCTCATGGAGATGTTTATCATATTCAATCGGAGACCCTAGAAAGATCGGACGACCCGTGGGATAAAAAACACAAAAGTTGAAAATTGGACGTCAAGGTTGAACTACGGTCGAGCACATTCATGCCCATGCTCGAGCACAGTGAAGAAGGTGGTCGACCAGAATTCCCCTAGTCAAAGTGAGCCAGAGCCACTCGACCATCAGCATGAGTCCGCTCGAGCGGCGTGCCCGAGCGCCGTGAAGAAGATGCTCGAGCGCGAAGACAAGACCAAGACACAGCCCCTCGACCATGAGCGTGGGTTCGCTTGAGCACGCCGTCCGAGCGCTGGCTAGTTCATGCTCAAGCGCGAGGTCCGATTTTGGCATTTTCGAGGGCGTTCTCATCTTTTCGCACGTTTGATGAAGGGCAAATTGATCTTAGCATTGTGGGCACTATAAATACTCAAGGATCAGATCTTAATCAGAAGAATTCCATCATCATTCATTAGTTAGATCATTACATAGTAGTTTCTTAGTTAGATTTCATTCTTCTCTCTACAATTACTTTTGATCCATCCATTGGATCTTTAATCCGTTTGTTCCATTAGATTAGTCTCGTTATTAGCTTCGTTTTTACGGTTAGTTTTATGATTTTGAGCTTCGGATCAAGACTTAGCGTATTGAAGGTTTAATGATTGTATTTCAATTCTCCAACAATTGGTAAGATTTTTTGTATTTCATTTCATATTAGTGTTAATCATGTTTGTCTATCGATTAATTGTTGATATTCAATTCCAATTAGCCATGGGCTAATATCCTTGTTGCATGGTTGTATGAATATTATGGTGAATTTAGTCTCTTGTTAATCATATGCATGAATTAGTGATCTTGTTGGATTAGTTCACTTATTAATGACTTGTATGAATGCTTGGGATGTTTAATTTGATTGTATGGCTTATATGTTTAGCAATGAAATGAGAATTGAGCTATAAGACCTTTATGCATACCAAGTGTTTGATGTTTGGCTTGTATGACCAATGAGAATTGCATATTAGCCTAGATCTCTTAATTGGTGTGTTAGGAGTTGTTGAGAGATCTAGACACCTAATAGAGCCCTTACCTTGTGTTGTTGAGAGATCTAGACACTAGTTGGCTTGACTAAGACACTAAGAGAGCTTTTGCATGCTAGGATGGATACGACACTAGAGGAACCATAGTAGGATTACTTCCATGCACACACACCATTCATTTGCTCATCTTGTTATAAGGTGATACTTAGATTTACTATTTCATGTTTGATTTAGTAGATAGAAACTATGATCCTTTCTTGCTTTCACTAGCTATCAACCTTTGTAGACATTCAATACTTGCTTGATATCGCATCGTTTCCCTGTGTTCGATATTTAACTTGGTTAACTTGCCACGACAACAACGTAATAGTTCTTTCATAATAGTTCGCTTTAGTTCGCCTATCAACATCAACTACTCCCTCCTTCAAACCATTTTTTATTTGTGGTCACATAGAGTGTTCTGAGACTATAAAATCCTCCTACATCAACTATTACACCACTTAGGTACCAAAATCATTATGATGATCACATATATCTTCACAAGTGTTTTACCCTAAAAACTAGATCTCACTCAGATCACTAGTCTAGGTTGAACAATGATTCACTCAGAATCTTTTTAACCTCACATAGAAAAATCTATACTAAGTAGATAAAAAAATAAAAACAATAGGGAACAATAACAAAAATGTGATTATTTTCTAAGTAACACCTAACATGCTAAACTATGAATCACACATAAAACTTCTCTCTAAAAGTTCTCTCAAAGTATTGGTAGTTGTACTTTGATAAGATTGAATGCTTGTATGGTCGAGTTGGTGTTGTTGCTCCTTTTGATTTCTTTCTCTATTTATATATTAAGAGTTATGATTTATCGGTTGGAAAATTCAAAATTTTTAATTTTGGAAAAGGGTCTTTTTACTCTCTATAATCCTTCACATGTGTGAGGTGGTCCTCCTTTTCTACTCAATACAGTACTAAGTGTACCTTGTCTGAAATCCTTAAATAAGTTTCATTAACGTCAAAGTTCTTCAGTAATTGTCCTTAATCACTTACTAGTGGATGCAATTTAATGTTTCACTAAGTAGAGTATTTAAAGGCCTTCTAGTTCCTTCTTTTCTTAATCCATGTACTTGTTCTCCTAATGGCTCATTATAGTTTTAGGTTTCTTCCTTGAACGGTAATCTTGCTCCTGCAAATCAGTCTTCAGCTGTTGGTTAAGTTGAAGTTGTAAGATTTTGTCCAACTGTAGATTTCGTAAGTTTACCGCTGTAGACTTCACTTATCAACTGTAACTACCATTCTTCTTTGAACTTTTTACCTGAAATATTAGTGTGAAAACATTCAACCCTATGTATTGTTATCATCAAAATCTATCTAAGAAAATATATATATATGATCTCCTTTTAAATAGTGCTTGTGTACTAAATGTATATGATCTCCTTTTAAATACATATAAATGTTGTATTATTAGGTATAAATGTAATAAGAAAGTCAAGGACCACAGCTGGATCAAGATTTAAAATGTGCTCATTAAAACCTGCTAATGAAATTCAATGGGAAAAATTATCATTAATGGGAGAAAGTGTAACAAATAATATGAAGCAACATTAATCTAATTAAAACGAAAGAATTTTGCATGTAAATCTCTCTCAAGATATGACAGACCACCAAGGTCATTTGGCTAACCATGATTCTCACCATGACCATCTGTCATACGTCAATAAAATAGAGGTCGGACAGTAACTTAAGGGAGGTGATGTTGAACTGACAAATTAAGGATCGTACAACTTCTATGCGTGGCAAGTTGAGGATGAATTAGACCGTACCAACCAAATTTGAGCTTATTGGCCCGATTTGAGCTGAATTCAAGCCCAATTTTGACAAAGTTACTATCTTCATTTTTACATTCTAAATCTTACAATTTTCATTTTTTCACCCCCTAATTAGTTACTATATCCTTATAAAAATTAACAAAAACCGTAATAATCGCATATATAGCGAATTTAATTGATAATATTACTAATAGTAGTTGATGACAAAACCTACTCCATATTGATAACATAAAATTGAAAATTTAATTTATAATATTATTAATTGTAGTTGATGATACGAATTAATGTCGTAGTTGTTCTTGGGGCCCCCCCCCCCCCCATCTTTTGTCTGAAGCCCTTGTTACTATTTTGATAAAAACTAAAACTTTTTCGTATTTTAATTGTGACATTATAAATTGTTCTTAATTGTGATAAAACAACATTTCCGTTGTTTGATCTTTCCGCGTGACCATTTGGTATAATTGTAAGGAATGAAAAAGCTATGGAATGAAAGTCATAATTTTCATATAGCTGAACTATTATTGATTCCTTAGTTTTTGAAATCAAAGTCATTAGTAAAGTAATTTCAAACACAAACTATGACTTTGATTACCATTACTCACCTCCAAAAATCTTGAACAAAATTTGATTATATATTGGGGCAAAGTCCAATAACCTTTTTACTTAAAAGATATTAAAATAGTCGTGTAGTGAGCGATTGGTCCCTTTAAATTGAAAAAAAAAAATACTGACTTTTTAAGGTCTGTTTAAATAAATTATTTGTTGAATTGTTTAATCAGAAGCTCTAGCTATAGGACATGAGCCAATCAGCTTGTTCATTATTTTTAATTTTAATAAAATTATCTTATAAATTTTTAAAAGAATTTATTACAGTATATATTTCACATAAAAATGAGTTAGAAGATAATATTTTGTTCAAGTACCTGGTTAAATAAAATTAAGAATTAATTTTGTATAAATACACAACATTTTACTCAACTTTCAATTTAATCATGAGCTTCACGATTATTGTAATAAATTCAAACATTTTAAAAAGTTTCAATTCGATACAAATTATTTTTTCCGGCCAGCAACTAATGACGTGTCTCGCCAGAGCGCGTGAAATGTTGTCACGCTGGCGTACACGTGTGAAATATTTTTTTGGTTAGTTCTATATAAATACACCACATTTTACTAAACTTTCAATTTAATCCTGAGTTCACGATTATTACAAAAAATCCCATCCTTTTAAAGAGTTTCAGTTCTATACACTTTTTTTTCTGGCCAGCAATTGATGACGTGTCTCGCCGGAGCGCGTGAAATATTGTCACGCTGGCGTACACGTGTGAAATTACTTTTTTATATTTTTTTTCCACATCATATATTATATATATAAAAAATAACAAAATTTTATATTAAAAAATATTTTTTGAATGAGAAATACTATGGAAAAAAAAGTTTTCCACCATATTCAAGAGGGACTTGAAAAAACTGTGTTAATGGTACCGAATATCAAAACCATAAAAGGTGGTGTATTTATATAGAATTAAGTGGTGATATTCGGTACCATTAATACAGTTTTTTTAGGTCCCTCTTGAATATGGTGGAAAATGTTTTTTGCATAGTATTTCTCATTCAAAAAATATTTTTTAATATAAAATTTTGTTATTTTTTATATATATATAATATATAATGTGTAAAAAAATATATAAAAAAGAAATTTCACACGTTTATGACAGCGTTACAACATTTCAAGTGCTCCGGCGATACATGTCATTAGTTGCTGGCCGGAAAAAAGTGTATCGAATTGAAACTCTGTTGATGGAATTTGTTTATGGATGGATTAAGTGGCTGTAATTATCCAGGAATTCCACCAAAAAATAATCTAAGATTCAATGTTCTTGATTGTAAGTTGTAGAGAGAGAGAGTAGTGAGAGTAGAGTGAGAAAGTAGTGTACAAGAGACCTATTTATGAGCTTAGAGATAGAAAGAGTGTATTATGAGCTTAGAAAGAGAAAGAGTGTTGTGAGGTGGTGATTGTAAGATTTTTATGGATGGATTAAGTGGCTGTAATTATCCTGGAATTCCACTAAACAATAATCTAAGATTTAATGTTCTTGATTGTAAGTTGTAGAGAGAGAGAGAGTAGTAAGAGTAGAGTGAGAAAGTAGTGTACAAGAGACCTATTTATGAGCTTAGAGAGAGAAAGAGTGTATTATGAGCTTAGAGAGAGAAAGAGTATACAAGAGACCTATTTATATATTTGCATGTTGTGAGGTGGCACCTTATAAGCTAACTTGGCTTTAGGTGCTAACAAGTGTCCTCAACACCTGTCCTTACTCACCACTATGCTTCTATTACATAGCTATGTCCTACTACATCACTACTATTTCCCTATATATCTAGCGTTTCTGTTCTGGGATGGTGTGATGGTAGTGGACTTAGTTGTGTCTCTTGGATAAGGGCAAACTCTAGGCAAGCTCTCTTAGAAAGTTGGCGAGCTCCCTGGCGAGCTCTTCTCTCACCTGGTGTTGGTCAACTATTAACACATCATCATGCGTTTTGGCGAGCTTCTAGCGAGCTCCTCTGCTAATATGGTGTTGACTTGGTCAGAGTTGATAATGTGACCTTGGACCATGCTGGTGAGCTCCTGGAGAGCTCCCCAGCCTTGGTTATTTAATCATGTAATCACCCATTAGTAGTTTGCCTATCAACATTAGCCCCCCAACTCGTCCACATCATGATACTTCTAATGTGTGGGCGAGCTGATGTGCCTCAGTAGGCAAGAGCTCGAGTGTAGATGAACTTCCTTTAGTGTGGTGTTGAGCATCTTGGTGAGCTACCAATGGTTGTGGGCATGCTGATGTGGCGCGGAATTCGAGGCGTCATGCACACCTTTCCACACCTCATTTCCTGCGCCCATCATGTCAATACTTTCAAATTTTTGAACATAGGTCCTTGGACTCTTAGGAAATTACACCTCGCCCGTTCGCCTATAAATAAGGGAAATCATGTTCATTTCCCACTTTCACTCTTTCAAATTCTCAGAGCATCTCTGAGCGATTCCCTTTCATTTTTCGGCGATTCTAACTCTTGCGTTTTTGGATTTCCATCCGATCATCCAAGGTAGTAACAATGATTCCTCACATTTTCTTATCTCTTTCTGCAAATTTCTGTCCTTTTTCTTTTCACTGTTTTCTGGTAACTTCCATTGATTCTGGCCGACCCCTCGACTTCTCCGGCCACCTGAACTTATAATTCCGGTGACTTAATAATTTTAAAAGATTTTTATTAAGATTTCACCCCCACACTTATACATGTCTTCCCGATCTTCAAGGCGAACCCTCTTGATCTGAAACTCGGGAAAGAAGCACATGACTGAGAATGAACCGATTCCCCAGATGACCCCAAGTGTGATTGAATCTGGTTATGAGGCGAGCTCAGTAGCTCGCCCAGACTCAGGCGAGCTACTGGGTGGAGTATGGTCTAACTCTGAAGAAAGGGCAATTAAATCTGGTGGAGGGTCAGAAGAACAAATTGGCGACCTCTTGGAGAACCTTGCCAGGGAGGGTGGTGAGGAGATCGCTGAGGACAATGAGGAGGTCGACGAGTCCGTTGGCCCTTCAAGCGAGCTCATATGCGAACTTGAGGAAGATGATGATGAGGAGGTGGAGGAGATCACATTGGAGTACCTTCGCTCCATCAACTTTCCAGGACCCCAGCTCCCCGAGCACAAGGTTTCCACTGATGTTGTATATAAGTTCATCTGGGCGGACTACGTAGATAGACACTTGGTGAGCTTCCCTCTACTTGAGCGACTTATTAGAGAGGTGGCCGGACATTCTGACTATGGGGCGAACAAAATTCAGAGCGTCATCACCGAGTTTTCGCTCCACAATCTCCGTAAGAAATATTGTATTCCTCTCGATATTTTCATATACACCCCCGAGGCGAAGGAGCGAGTTGACATGCCCCCGCCAGGACTGACCGCGATTAATGTCCACACTCTAGAGGCCGGGCTCACACTACCTGTTAAGTAACTGTTTAGATTTTAATGTGTGCAAAACATGTATTCTTAATTGAACTGAAACTAATATCTTGAGTTAAGAAAATCGGCTTAGAAAACTGTAGTAGAAAGGAAAGTCTACAGCTGTATATTTGATCACCCTACAACCATGACATGACCCTACAGCTGTAATATTTCTCTACAGTCAAATTTTATGTTTTTCAGGACCCTACAACTGCAAGGTTGAAGACCCTACAGCTAAGAAAACCGTTTAAAGATTAATGTACAAGTTCAAGAATTATTGAAGATTATCAAGACCCTTAAGCTCAAATTAGTGTAGCAATTTTGCACTCGCTATAGAGTACTTAAGAGGATGTTTTCACATAATTTCTGGAGGTTATTATGGACTAATTGAAGACAACCATAATTCTGAGAATGAAGACAAATAGTACAATCAGTACTATTCTGTGTGGAGGATGAGAACCACTTCACACATGCCTATAGAAAGAGAGGAGCCTTATCCAGAATTCAAATTTGAATTTCTCAATGGATAAGTCACTCCACTCCATCTATAAATAGAAGATGTTTTCAGAGGCAGCAACAACAACAACCTGTGCGTACAAGCTTTCAACCTAAGCAAGTCTACAACCAACAAATTCTGAGAGAGAGAGTTTATTTTCTTTGTGATTCATAGGATAGTTGGATAGGATTTTCTAGAAATAATCACTATTGTTGTTGTTCCCTATCTTGTTTTTATCATTTCCACTTAGTGTAGATATCCCTGTGTGAGGTTTGTTTAACTCTTAGTGAGTTATTTTCTGAGTGAATATGATAGTGTCTCTTTTTAGAATAGGAATCCGAGTTAACGCAGTTCTAAGGGGGGAACTATTTGTATTGATCTTTGTGATATGTTCTTATTGAATTTGGCACCTGAGTGGTGTAACAGTGGATGTAGGTTGTCTCTTTTATAGACACTGAACCACTATAAATCCTGTTGTTTTACTTATTTTGTTTATTTAATTTTTGTATTGCATATTTACCTTACTGTTACATTCATCATTGTATTAAAATTTGAGCTTAAAAACTTTGTGTTTTTCACAAAGGAACTGGACTCTACAGCTGTAGACTTCCTTATGTCACTCAGCTGTTAAGTCTGTTCAAATTATTTTTCATTAACACGTACACTTATTTTCGCTGCACATTAGAGTATTTTCAATACAATTTTTAGTGTGAGAATCCCTCTGATACTTTGTCTACAAGTTGTTTATTTTATTTGCAAGTTTTATGACTCAGCAGCTGTAGACTTCTATAGTCTGCAGTTGTATCCTTTGTGGTCCATAAAACCTCTTGTAGACTAACTGTTTTTAAACTTTTAGATGTTATTGTAAGGTTCTAGATTACCTTCTTTGAATAAGTTTAAAATTTTGATTTTACACTCAAGGTCTGTTCACCCCCTATAGACATTGACCTCTTAAGGGACCAACAAGTGGAATCAGAGCAGTTCACTTGCCAAAGCTTTGATCAGTACCTAGTTAGATCCTTTTTATTTTTGAAAAACACAACTGTACACTTGCATGGCTCCAAAGATGGTGAAATCTAAGGTTCCTATGTTCTCAGCTGAAGACTATGATGAATGGAAGATCAGAATGCAAGCTCACCTGTCTGCAATCAATTATGAAATGTGGTCAATCATTGAAGATGGTCCTATAGTTGTTGATAAGGTCAACAGTGCAGCTGATCAGTCAGCTGGACTAGCTCAGATCATCCCCAAAACCCAGGAGGGAATGGACAGAGGATGACAAGAGAAGAACGAATCTTGATAATGTTGCAAAGAACACTATTTATCACTCACTGGATAAAATTGTGTTCAGCAAGATCAAAAACTGCAGTTTATATGGAAAAAGTTGGAAATGATTTGTGAACGAATTGAACAAATCAAGGAAAACAAACTCATGATAGCAGTCCAAAAGTTTGAGAACTTCAAGATGAAATCTGGTGAAATTCTTGAAAAGTTTGAGTCAAGATTCATTGAGATACTCAATGAGCTAGACTCACTTGGTATAGATTACTCACAAAGAGAAATGAACATGAAGGTTCTCAGAGGCTTACCTTCTTAGAGAATCAAATGATTTATCTAAGATATCCACCTTTGAACTCTTTTCAGACTTGAAGGCATATGAATTTGACATAAGTAGAAAAAAAGAACCTGACAGTGCTAAGGTTACTGCTCCAGTAGTTGACAACCTTGCAGCTGCAGATTCTGATGATGAAGACTTGGCTCTTTTTATAAAGCAGCTCAAGAAGTTTGGCAAATGGACTAAAAAGAAGCAGTTCACACCAAAGGAAGATAGTAAGGTGAAATCTACAGCACCTAACTCACTTTATATGTGTTATAACTGCAAAAAGCATGTACATTACATCAAGAATTGTCCATACCTCAAAGCTGAAAAGTATACAGATGAAGAAAAGAGAATCAAAAAAGATAGAAAGAAAAAGTTTGACAAGGAGAGAATTAGAGCACTACTTTCAGAGTTTGATAAAAACTAGGAAGATTGTCCCTCTTCTTCTCAAAAGTAAACTACAGACTTAGAAGACTCTGACTCCACAGACTCAGATGAAGAAGCCCTAATTTGTCTTATGGCTAAAGATGAAGAGGTATGCTCATCATCATCAAGTTATATAACAGAAATGGATTTTTCCAGTGACATGCTTAGTGCAATCCAAAGACTACAATAAGACAATGAAGATCTTTGAAGAGATAATCATATTGGAAGGGTACATGTTAAAGCTCTATTAGCTGGAGTAGAGGATGCTGAGAAGCAACGACAGATTCTACAAGAACTTAAAGAAGGTTATAGTTGTCTGAAAAATGACAATGAAGAACTTTTCAAAGAAGCAAGTTGTAGAGCTGTAGACTGTGCAGAACTGAAGGAAACTATCAGAACCCAAGAGATTATAATAGCTGATCTTGAAGAAAGCAATGCCTATCTTCAAAAGAAGTTAGATTGTTTTGGAAAGTCATCCAAACAAGTGAGGAAAATATTATCTCTTTAACCGGTATATAGGTTATAATCCATGCAACTGGATGAATCATTTACAAAAATCAATTCCTAAACAAGAAAGGAAGTTCATCAAAGATTCAACATCAACCCCTGAAGAAGCTGTAAACTCAATTCTACAGCCAGAAAATTTGCAATTCTTGAATTCATTTAAGGAATTGTCACCAAGAAGACAACAGAAGATCAAGGAAATCATGAATGATACTGAGGAAGATGTTACCAACATGTTACAAAACATGTTTCTCAAACCAACTGCAGAATCAACTATACTGTCAGAGGAAGAAGTTTTCAACAAACTCAATCATGAAAGAAGACTCAACTTTGATAGATTCTGAAATGTCTCCCTTTTCAAACATTCTAAGATGAGGATCAAGCAAGAACTGTAGAGTTAACAATTCTATAGCTCCCAAAAAGGCTTGGATTGCTTAGAGCAACACTGGAGGAAATCCATAGCATTGAATTTCTAAATAATTTACTTTATTTTGCAGGAACAAATTACAACCACCAAAAAAGAGATTTGGTATATAGACAGTGGTTGTGCAAGATATATGACTGGAGATAGAAGTTTGTTACAAGATGTGAAAGATAAAAAAAGTTCTAAGGTTGTTTTTTGTGATAATGCCAGTGGAATAGGTAAAGGATCAGGAAGTTTTCTTAAAGGAAATGTTCAGATCAATGATGTTTATTTGGTAGAAGGTTTGAAACATAATTTTCTTAGTGTAAGTCAATTTTGTGACTAAGGCTACACTGTAGACTTTACACATGACACTTGCATAGTCAAAGATATTGAATCCAAAACCACAAAACTGACAGGAACTAGAAAAGGGAATGTTTACATTGTAGAGTGGGACTCTACAACTGAAACTACATGTTTTCTTGCTAATAGTTCCAATGAGGTTAGCTGGTTACGACATAAAAGAATGAATCTCATAAACTTCAAAACCATGAATGAACTTGTGAATAACAGACTTGTAAGAGGTCTACCAAACACAAAGTTCAGGAAGAAACATCTATGTGATGCCTGTGTTAAAGGGAAACAAATCAAGAAGACTTTTAAGAACAAAACACATTCAAGCACATCAAGAGTACTTGAATTACTTCACAATGATCTTTTTGGACCCATAGATCTTATTTCGCACTAAGTTGTCGGGTTCTCTGGAACCCCTGTAAAGTGAAACATACATGATCAGTGGCTCCCGTATCCACTACCCACGAATAGGAAGCATACGCCGCTAAACAAGTTTTAACAACAAGTGCAAGAGAATTACCTTTCTTCCCGGCCTTCTTTGGCTTGGGACAGGCCGTCCTCCAATGTCCTTTCTCACCGCAGTTGAAACACTTCCCTTTGGTAGCTTTCTTGACCCCTCCCTCATTAGTCACCTTAGCCTTAGCTTGGTTCGGGCCTTTGGTCTTCTTCTTCCCACCTTTCGGTGCGGAAGAAGTCGGACCGCTTGCCACCAAGACTTAAGTTTTGTGTCCCATGAGAGTCTCCGCCGACACCAAAGCTTGCAAGAGTTGTGCCAACGTGAACTCTTGATTATTCATCATATAGTTCAACTGGACCTGCTCTAAGCTTTTCGGTAGAGAATGAAGAACGAAATCAACTTGCGTTGCCGCATCATATTCCGCTCCAAGTACCTCTAACTTGTTGAGGTAGCCCATCATTTTGAGAACGTGATCCTTTACGGGCGTTCCCTCCACCATTTTCAGCAATAACATATCTCGCATGGTGATTTGCCTAGCCGTACGATTCTGATGAGCGAACATCTCCTTTAGGTTTAGCATCATATCATAAGCGGATTCCATGTCTTGGTGTTGGTGTTGCAACACATCTGACATTGAAGCTAAGATGGTACACCTAGCCATTTCATCGGATTTCATCCACTCCTTATGATATTCCCTATCGGCAATATCCGCATCATCCATAGGCGTAGGGGGCTTTGGTGTGTCAAGAACCCATTTGTGTTGTGTGCGGTTAGGACAATAAATAAGTGACGTTTCTAATCCACAAAGTTTTCACCTTCCATTTTGTTATCTTTAAGTATTGTAAACAGTGGATTCGAAAAGATTATCACATACATCGAATCGAAAAGATTATCACAAAATTTCGATTATGCTTTGTATAAAATCTCAAAAAAATACATAGGCATAAATCGACCGACATCTTAAAACAGTTCACATAAGCCATGATGAGTGTTGACGTTTATGCAAACACATTTAAGTAAGTTACAAACAAGAACAGATAAAAACTTTTAATTTCAAAAATTAATAGTCAGCTCCCACTTGACCATATTAAATCGGTAGGGACTCCGATGTGGTGTAATAAAATGCCAATTTTATACCTAAGTATTAACCATGATTAAATACAGGATTATTACTTCATTTTGAATAAGCCACTCGATGGGAGGGTCAATCCCACCACTAATAATAATCCACAATCATCCTTTTGGGAATTTGTTCATGTGAACTTATCCTTTGGCCTATCCGATAGGGAGAAAGGAGCTTGCCAATGCGTAGCCAAAAGACTTCACAAACAAATAAATCATGGAGGCCAAATAATTCAATTTTATTATCTAGAATAAAATACCAAATTATATTTAAAACATACTTAGTAATTTTTGGAGTTGAGATTTTTAATCACGATATTCATGCAATCAAATATTTAATCAAATTAAATAAATAAAGCATGCATCAAAACAAATTAAATAAATTGGCACATTATATCCAATTGTCATTGTTTAATTTCTCATTTTTACTACAAGATATCGTAATCACCATTCGTCTTTAAGCTTTATCATCCGTCTCGATTACGCTCTCACTCGACCGCATCAAAATTACAAGAACTTTGTCTCCGGGTCTTAAAATCTCCATTCTTCGTCTTCGATATCGGTTACAATTTATTTACGAAAAATAAATAAACCTATCATCTAGACTAGTCTATTACATAAAAACATTCTAGTCTACCCGTGGATTTTCTCACGGGAAAAACGATCCGAACAAATCAGATTTTAAAACCGGATCATCATACATGCATGCATAAAAAAATATTAAATACCATTACAATTGGATACCTGCAAAAAAGATCTAGCAATTCAACTATCCAATTTTCAAATTTAATATTAAACACTTAAATTACTATTTAACGTAAAGAGCCCAAAATCGGCTCTGATACCAGTTGTTGAGGAATTAAATGTGGATCTATTTGGAATTTACGCTAAATACAAATTTAAGCCCACAATTAATATCATGATTTAAACATAATAAAATCAAATAATTGTGTATCCAACAACAGCCTTTGCATGCAAAACATATGAATCATATAATATCACATAAAGCACTAAACATGCGGAACTAAGGGATTTAGTGAATTATACCTCTTGTAGGAAAGGCAGTTTCTGAGACAAAAGGCGTCATTTGAGATGGAAAAAGAGGTTTCTGAGACAAAAGGCATCCTTTAAGATGCTTTATCTACTTCAACCACCTTATGTTCCAACTCCAAGCAGTATCAACAATAAACTTGAAGGCGTCTTTCTTGAAAATGGTATTGTTAGCAATGGTGGTTGAGATCAAAGGGCATCCTTCTTGAGACCCTCAACTTCATTAACCCAACAAGCCTTCTCAAGTATTCCCTTGTCCTTATTCGTACACTCGCTGGGAGGCCACACGAATAATCACAACACAAGGAAGAAAATAATTTTGTTGCCCTAAGCCTCAAGATTTTCAAAAATCTTGATTCTTAATGTTATGAATTAAGAAGTCTTGTATCATCTCATATTTATAATGAGAATACAAGATCTTGAATATCTAATATTTCACATCTTGATTATCATGAATATCAAATATTCTAATCTTGATAATCTTGAATACTAAATATTCAATTCATGATATTTCTTTCTTCCATGCAATTTTCGAAAATTTCACTATCTTTTTAATTCAATGAGATCTTGATTTTATTAGATATTCTTGTATTCAATATACATATCTATTTTCCATAAAATCTCTCATCAATTAAAAAATAATAATTTTTGAAAAAATTCATCTAAAATGGGCCCAAAATATTTCTTTTATTTTAATCACCTTATTCATTGTTAGATATTTAATTGGGCTACTTGAGGGGCCTTTGAGAGAATTAAGATTGGACCTCCTAATGGGCCTTGAATTCTAACATTGAGCCCAATGTCATTCAACCCATTAACATTAATCTCACTCCACTATAGGATTAATGTTGCACTATCCATCTTAACCCCTATTACAATCATATGGCTCCCGCTCATTATTTCCCGTGCTTAAGATTCTCTTGTCCGTAAATTAATCAAGCCACTGAACGCTTTAATTAATTTAACATCTTAACCTTGGAGTAAGGACAGCTCTTCTTTATCATCATATCGGAAACAAATTCCACTTGCAAGATTTAGTATGACGAACATTTAGAGCCCACCAAGGGGACTAATCATGTAAGACTCTCCAAGCACACGTTCCTCTGTATTAAATCTTAGCAACTGTCATGTTCTCAATGGCGTTACCCAACATGCGAAGTATTGAGTCTTATTGACTCTCTACCCATAACAAAATAAAGTGCCATGCACGGATCACATACAGTCCTATTTAAGTGACAAAGATTTAGAAATAAATGACCACTAAGGTCTAATTCTTCATCCCATAAATCAGTACGGAAGAATTACCTCTCTGTAGGTCCTCTTCAATGCATCATCATGCACTAGTGCAATCCCTTGGTCAAGATAAGCCAATATGGGATCTACACATCAACCTTTTACCAATGGGGTGTTGAAATCCCATCTAGGTTGTGAATTTAGTACTTGTTACAAGAAACTGATAATGTGATCTTGTTGTGAGTTATCCGGGGATCACCACATTTATCTATAGTGTAACTTATACTATTATATGAACATATTGCAATAAATAAATAACATTCATATTTATCTAAAGCACAGTGATAAAAGATTTATTTCAGATAAAGCTTAAAGATTCAGTTTAGTTGTACAAAGTAAAAACATACTTTCTAGTATAATCGTAACATTGTGCTCCACCCAGATTCTACTAAATCACATCAGAGTTTACTTTCGACAAAGAAAAGATTCCCAGAATAGAAGATCAATCAATCAAGGGGACAAACTTAATTGATTGGGGATCGCGAAGATTTTCGGGAATCATGAAGAAGATTCAATTAATCCCTATGATTGATTGACTCCGATTTTATAGGATCTCAGATCTTGAGCCAATCCCAACGGTTAGTTATTTGAACCTATAAATAGGAGTGCAAGTGAAGAATTCAATGATCGATCTACACGCGCTTAAGCTTACCTAAACTCTATCAAAATCTTCACTCGTACTCAACACCATACTTTCATATTAATACTTTGTAAGCTTTATAGAAGCTGTTAGGAGTCGACTGCTATTAAGCATAGACGTCTATAAGAGAGTTGTACTCTCAAAGTTTGTGAGTGAGTAAGAGAGAAGTTAGTGGAGAGCCCCACAAGTCCAGTTGGATTGTGGAGAGTGGAGTAGGACCTTTTGTCCGAACCACTATAAATCTTTGTGTCTCTCGTTCCTTTATTTTCTGTTCTTAATCTGTGCACAATTAATTAAGAAAGGTTTTCATCAAAAATGTTTCCGCACTCAAACACACAGCGCACGATTTTCAAAACCAGACGACCTTTAAGTTGTCTATTTTTTTTAAAATAAGCCTAAATTAGAAAAAGGTTTTGAAACCTATCAAGTCTATTCAACCCCTCCCTTCTAGACTTGACTTAGTGTTTCTCTCTCTAAAACCTGCCTTTGGGACCAACAACAGTCAACTCCTAGGGCATTTAATGAGTCCACTGTCTAAGTTGATGTTTATGGTAGAAAAATTAGCCAGTCCAAAGTATCTAGGACTGTTAAGCAGATTTGGATCCCTAAAGGTACAACTAACAAAATAGGACCCAACACAAAATGGGTACCTAAGAACTTATTTTTATGCAGGTTTCATTGGATTCCCAAGATGACTGGTATCTGGATAGTGGTTGCTCAAGGCATATGACTGGCAACCAAAGTCTCCTGAATAATTACAAGGAGAGGAAAGGTCCTCAGGTCACTTTGGTGACAACTCAAAAGGAATCACAGAAGGTTATGGTACCCTGATGATAGGGTCAGTCCAGGTAACAAATGTGTCATATGTCAGTGGACTAAAACATAACCTACTTTCTATAAGCCAACTTTGTGATAAATGATATAATGTTGAGTATTCAAGTAACCTGTGCTGTGTAAGAAATGCATCAAATACACAGGTACTACTAACAGGGTCTAGGAAGGGAAATGTTTATCTTGCAGATTGGAGATCATGCCCAAGAGAGACCTGTCTCATTGCCAAGAGCTCAAGTGACCATACATGGCTATGACACAGAAGACTCAATCATCTGAACTTCAAGACCATCAACAAAATATCAAGGCTAAGCCTAGTGGATGGAATACCCAATGAGGTGTTCAATAAAGATCACATCTGCAAAGATTACCAAGAAGGAAAGCAAATAAAAGCCTCATTCAAAAGCAAAACAGCTCCCTCCACTGACATGGTACTTCAACTGCTACACATGGACCTCTTTGGACCTATCACACCAGCCAGCATCAATGGAAGCAAATACACACTTGTGGTAGTTGATGACTTCTCCAGATACACATGGGTGATATTCATGTCCAGCAAAAAGGATACTCAACTCAGGCTACCTGAGCTACTCAAGAAAATTTCAAATGAAAAGGATCTATCTATCATCAAGATAAGATTTGAAAAAGGTACTGAGTTCATAAATTCCATTATTACTGATTTTTGCAATAAGTCAGGCATATCCTATGAGACATCAGCTGCTAGAACTCCTCAACAAAATGGAATAGCTGAAGGAGAAACAGGACACTTTAGGAGGCTGCCTGAACCATGCTTGCTGATGCTCAAATCCCTAAAAGGTTCTGGGCTGAAGCCATACATACAGCCTGTTACACTCAAAATAGATCCATGCTCACCAAATCTCAAGGCAAAATGCCCTATGAGCTAGGCAATGGTAGGAAACCTCTGGTATCCTACTTTCATGTCTTTGGTTGTAAGTGTTTCATTCACAACAATGGGAAAAGGCAATTGAAAACCTTTGATAGCAAAGCTGATGAAGGAATTTCCCTTGGATATTCCCAAGTCAGTAGAACCTTCAGGGTATATAACCTTAGAACCCTTGTGGTGGAAGAAACACTCCATGTTGTTTTTGATGAATTTACTCTTGAGTCCAGGAAAGATCATTTCACCAAAGAAATCACTGATAAGATGACTAATCTGACCCTGTACAAGTCCACTGATAAGAATGTGGATGCCTACATACCAACATGGGACAACCCAGGATTAAAGGAGTCAAAGGACTGCACTCAGAGGATAAACCAACCTGAGGAAATCAACACTGATGAAAACGAGCTGAATGACTCAATCCCAGCTCCTCAGGTAACATTTGTCAATGAAGAAACTGGCCAAGCTGAGACAGACACTGAGCATAACATTCAAGGGGAAGCCAGACCAGACTGTGCTGATATCTTAGAAACAACCCTGAATGATGACTCAGGACTCCTACCCTCTGCTCTATCCCCTGAATTACTTAGAATTGCTCAATCTAGTGACTAAATCCCAGTTGGAGAGGTATCCCCTAAGGATAACCCCACTGAGAGAGGACAATCCAAAAGAAGCTGGTTGATTGGTCACCCAATCAATCAAATTCTTGTAGATCCTAATCATGGAGTCAAGACTAGAAGTTTTTATGGAGAGAATGCTCTCTTTTGTTGTTTCCTTTCAGCACAGAAACCCAAGACCATTGAAGAAGTATTAAAGGATCCAGATTGGATCATTGCCATGGAAGAAGAGCTCAATCAGTTTACAAGGAACCAAGTATGGGAACTTGTAAAAAGACCCAAGCATGCCTACATCATTGGAACCAAATGGGTCTTCAAAAATAAGACGGATGAGAATAATGTTATCGTCAGAAATAAAGCAAGAATGGTAGCCAAAGGATACTCTCAAGTTGAAGGATTCGATTATGAAGAAACCTTTGCAGCAGTAGCCTGACTAGAAGCAATCAAGCTATTTCTTGCCTATGCTGCCCACAAGAAATTCAAGGTCTACCAAATGGATGTCAAGAGTGCATTCCTCAATGAGGTTCTAAATGAAGAAGTCTATGTGGAACAACCTCCTGGCTTTGAGGAAGGCAACACAGTCTACAAGCTCAAAAAGGTACTATATGGCCTGAAACAAGCCCCAAGAGCCTGGTATGGCACACTGTCACAGTTTCTCTTGGAGCATGGTTTTACTAAGGGAAGTGTTGAGAGAACACTTTTTAGAAACACACATGGAAAGGACATACTCTTGGTCCAAATCTACGTGGATGATATCATATTTGGATAACAGAATGAAGCCCCACGCACAAGGTTCTCACATCTAATGAAAGGAAAGTTTGAGATGTCCATGATGGGAGAGATGAACTTCTTCCATGAACTACAAGTCAGGGAGTCCCCTGAAGGAATATTCATCAGTCAGGCTAAGTACACAAGGGAGCTTGATGTAGCTGATGAGGAGGAAGTCCAGTACACCTACTTGGACTCTCTAAAAGAGGAGGTCAGTTATGAATTGGAACAGTTATATCCTGCCTTGAACTCCCATCCAACCCTCAAGGAAATGTTTGAGAGGGTCAGGCTACTAGTCAAGCTGAAGGATGCCTACCTGTATGAGCTCTTGGAGGCTGTGAAGGGACAAGGTCAAAGTTACTTTAGAAAAGAGGAGAAGGAAGTACTTGAGTTTGCTCAAGTAAGAAAGGTCAGTGTGCTATTGACGGAATGGGAGTTGGGCAAGCTGGTTACCAAGAAGTTGGATGATGCAAGACTGATAGAAGGGCCCAAGGAAAAGTCTACTGATGACCAGGGCAAGGATGGAGACGATGAGGGAGCCAACCCTGTTGAGGAGGGTCAGGCTGGTGAGGAACAGGGGATGTCCCAGGCTAGTGGGACTCAGGGCACTGAAGGACAGGTCAGTGAAAAGTAACCTGAGTCACAGGGGACTCAGACTAAAATGGTGCCCTCGCCTAATGAAACACCAGTGGCACAGATAGAAGGATTGATCCAGACTGTTGTTCAGGCTGCTGTGGAGCCTAAGTCTGAGGGAAAGGAGTTGGCTAGCCTGACTATAAAAATGGAGAACCTTGAAATTCTGATGGAGGAACAGTCCATTGAAGCTGCTGTACTGGATGAACATCTAGATCAGGTACAGGACTAAAATCTAACACTCATCACTAACCTGTCAAGCAATGTGGAAAGAATGGAGATGCACCTCTCAGAAGAACTCAATGACCTGAAGGCCAGTGTAGAGCAGGAGAGGGAGGCTCATACACAGGCCATTGTGGCTATCAGGCAAGAAAATCTGGAGGAGAGGGAAAGACTGATGCAGGCTACCATCACAACCACAACAAGAGGATTGATGGAGAAGATGAATGAATATATCACAAAGAGGGAAGAGGCCCTGAAGGAAGAGATTGAGACTCAGGTGAGGCAGCCACTTTCAGTGCTTCCCACTCAGGCGGCTACTAATCTGATCATAGAGGAAAAACTGAAGCCATTTACTGACTTCGGAGTGGATGCTGCCTTCCACCTGAGGGCTCTTAATGAAGAGACTGAGCACTGCCTGACCCACCTGCGAGTTGTGGAGCAGGATACAGCTAAGCACTCAGTGGCTCTTACTGAACTCTTTAGGAGAGTTAGCAAGAAGGGGGAAGAAGGTAAGGACAGACTACTGGGTGGCCCATCAGTGGGCAAAAAGGCTGATCCAGAAAAAGTGGTAGCAGATGTGAATTAGGAAATTGATTCTCTTGTGAGAGAAGGGGAGCAGGTCACTGCTCATGAGAGAAAGAAGGGAAAACCTGAGGAAGGGAAAGAAGGCTGTCCAGGGCCAAGGATCAGATTCTGAGAGAGAAAAGGCAGAGAAGTGTACATAGAAGTGGGAGTGTATCTGACACTCAGGCCACCAAGAGGAGAGGGGTTATGATCACTCAGAGAGAAGAAGAAGAAGTCAGGGAACTTGCTGTGGAAAATCCCAATCCAATTGCCTCACTTGCAACAAGTCAGCCAGAGAAGGTGAAGTCCACTGAAGATCTGTTCAGGCCACCTAGACTCAGTCCACTGGCCCAGGTAGTAAAAGAAGGGAAGACTCTTGATCAGTATAACCTGGAAAAGATGGACGAGAAACAGAGACTGAGTGAGAGTGGCCAACTGATGAAGCCCCCACCACCAAGGAAGCTCAGGAACTCATACTGGAGATTGAAGGCCAGAAGAAGCCAGGCGCAGGCTAGTGAGCACATTGCAAGATTTCCTCACATAGATCCTTGGGTTCCTAAGGAGATCAATGACTCATGGGAGGAAGCCAAGAGGGAGTTTGTATACTCCTTCTATGTGAAAGGTGAGTTCGAGGGAGTGGAGGCTGATGATGTCTTTCATCAGAAGATGGTGGAAAACTGGCCTGCCCTGTATCCCAGGATATTGAATGCTTAGGAGGAGCATAGCAGAGAAGAGCAGTTCAAGGCTCCTGGTCCCAGTCTCTTCATGCCTCCAATGGATGCTGGTGGTTTGTGAACAGCTTGGGTTAAAGGGGCATAGCAAGGAGGTGATGGAACGAAAGACGGAGGTGAAGAAGAGAGTATTTGCTCAATATGGACTGGAGCCAGCATTTGGGAGCCTGTAAGGCAAAAACACTGAAGAAGGAAGCTGATAAAGATGTGTTAATTTTTGTTTATCTCTATGGGTCAGGATAGTATCTTGGTTACAGTCAGAACTTTGTAAACTGTAACCAATTCTCAAGATCAATGAAATTTCTATCTTTCTGATCCCAAGATAATATCTCATTATCTGATTGGCCTATGCACTCTACTATAAATTGTTTAACTAACCTACAAATTAAATTTTGCTAAGTAAAAGTCTTCTGATGTAAGCTAGTCAGGATAAGTCATTGTTCTTATCAAAAAGGGGGAAATTGTTGGGAAATGACTTGTAAAATGTTTTGATAAAATTCCAAAGACCCCTGATATGTTTATATGACACTAAGACTTAGAAGAATAGCCCAAAATGTTAAGGGGCTAAGATAAAAACTTAGAATATAAGTTTATGTACATACATGCTACTTTTGTTAAAAACTAGCCTGATGTGTTGAAACTAACCTGATGTAGGATTAGGAGATACACCCACTGTCTGAAGAGTGTACCCCAGAAGACAAAATCCAAGTGTCCTGAAAGTACTCCCCTGAAGACATGTAACCTGATGCATTAAATACTTTCAGCATTTACAAAGGAAATAGCCAACACATAAATGAAGCGTTAAATACAGCAAAAAGAATGTTCCAAGTCACCTGAATAAAAGACAGAGAACTTCAATGCAACCGTTAGAACTTGACTGAGGAACAATTAAGACAGACCAATGAGAAGCTGCCACCTGTGTACGGACCTAACACAAAAGACTGGCCTGTCAGTACCAAGTACAGAAGCAGCCAACAACCTAGGATGACACAATTTTCAAAGGCGGCTGCATTAACTCTAAGCAGGCATTTAATGAGCTATCAACCATTAATACTTAAGAGTTGACCATCCAAAATCTGAAGAAGTGATTAGGGTCATAATTGCATGATTTTGCATCCATTTCTATATGGTTTTGATGTACTTATGTTCATATTTGAACCTAATTTGGTATAAATTGTGCTATTAACCATTTTGTGGCAAGAAAATATGTTTTGTAGTAAAAACGAGCAAAAACCGGCAAGAGACGAGCAAGTTCGTAAAAGTTCAGAAAATGTGAGTTGATCCAATGGAGGCAAATGATATACCATTTTGAAGAGTTTGAAGAGAGGGTCACAACGGAAAAAGAATCGAGTCAATTGGAGCTCTAGAACTCAAGATATGAAGAAAACGAGAAAGTCGAGGATCGATCGCACAAGTCGAGGCCGAGCTCAAGCGCAGCCAAGCCAGACTCGTGCGACCACGAGTTCGCATTCGTACGATGGACTCTGGTTCGGGCAACGACGAGCCACATGAGTGCTCACACGAGCCAGACTCGTGCGGCCACATGCTGTTGATCGTGCGATGGCTCGGAGTTCCTATTTTCGAAGGGCTGTTTCGTCTTTTCGCGCGTTTAATGAGGGGCATATTGGACCAAGCATTGTGGGCACTATAAATGCTCTAAAAGATCAGATTCTCAGGAGGGAGGAAGTCATAATCCAAGACACATTAGTTCATAATCATAGTGAGATTCTTAGATTAGAGAGAGAGAGGTAGTTACTTTTGGGTTTCTTAAGATTTCTTCTCACAAATTCTTAGATAACTTTAGATCTACCGCTTTGATCGTTGATCCGTTAATTCCTACATTCTCGTCTCGTCTAAGGCTACATTCTCACCGATTGAATTTCAATTTCCATTGTCGGATTGCTAGTTAGCATTTTAGAGGTAAATTGTATCTTTCCAATTTTCATTGTAATAGGTAATTCTCTTTACATTTCTTGCTTAATGATGATTGTTCTTAGCTTAATTGTTCTAATGTTTACTCAATTAGCCATGAGCTAATTCCTTCATGTGTTAGTGTATGATGTCTATGGAGTAGTGTAGTGATATGTTGATCTTTTGAATGCTTTGAGTTGTTGTATGATCAATTCTCGACATTGATGGATTGAATGAATGCTTGAATGTGTAGATGACAATTAGGGCCATTAGGGAGTTAGTCTCTTGCGAAAGTAGAGCTTATTTCCTAAATTCTCTTATATTAAGGCCAATGCATATCAAGTGTTTGATAAAATTCCTAAGATAGTGAGAATTATCTTTAGTGAATTAGATGAACAATTAGAGGCTTTGATATGTTATTAGGGAAACCTTTTGCATGTTAGAGTTGCTAGTCCATTGATTATACACAATCTCTTTGCATGATAAAGTGATGCTTCACTACATGAAACATAGGATAGTACACTAGCACATACTCCTCACATTTGCTCACTTTGCAAACACAAGGTGATAGGTAGTTTACTCTTTTGACAAATTAGTAGACGATAGAAACCTTTCTCCTTTATTGCTTTGTTAGCTAGCCAATTTAAACAACGAATTTTCCTTACAATTCCCCGTCTCCTTTGGGTTAGATATATTTTAAAACTTGGTCAAGCTTACCACGCTCATAGCGAACACGTACACTTACGTGAGGACTTATTTACACCGAACAAGTTTTTGGCGCCGTTGCCGGGGAGACGGCTTGATTATTTGGTTGTTTGTTGTTTCTTTTCTTTTTGATTGGTTACTATTGTGAGAATTTGATATTCGCTTTCTTGTAGGTATATGCACACAAGAAGTCAAGGGGGAGATTTATTACCCTTTGATTTAGACCTTGAAACGAGCCTACGAAGAAGAAGAAGAGAAGCTAGATTGAATCGAGAGAACATGGATAATCACATGAATGAAGCTCGAGATGAAATTAGAGAAGAGGAACCATTAAGAGGATAAGTGCATCAAGGTGAGGAGCACTTGGCTCAAAGGGAGGTTCCACAACCACAACCTATACCACGTCAATATCAACCTTACCCATCACCAAATCAACCATACTATCCTCGTCAATATCCTAACTACCCGAACTATCCACCAATTAACCAACCATACTATCCACCACCACCATATAACTATCCTTACTATCCATATCCACCACAACCTCAACACCAAAGACCAAAAATCGTGAACCCACTGCAAAACAATGAACCATTACTCCGAGACTACTTTGAGCCAAGAGTAAATGATCATTATGATGGTATTGAGAGACCACCGATAGATGCCGAGAAGTTTGAGCTTAACACTAATCTATTGAAGTTGTTAAAGGAGTCGCCTTTCGAAGGATCAAGTGACCGGGAAGATCCTAATGCTCATCTCAATAACTTCATGGAGTTATGCGACACGATAAAATACAAAGGGATGTCAGATAATGAAAAGAAGCTCCGTTTCTTTAATTTTACCTTGACCGGGAGACCTAAGACATGGATCCGATCAATGAATCCGAAAGCAGCCACATAGGAGGAGTTAAGTTCACAATTTCTCAAGAAAATTTACCCTCCATAAAAAATGTTGAAGGCAAGGGAAGAGATAAAGACTTTTCGACAAAAGGCAAGAGAAACAATATCTGGTGCATGGGAGAGGTATCAAACCTTGTTGTTGGCTTGTCCTCAACATGGTTTGGAGGATGAAGACATACTTTTGACATTCACAATTGGATTGCATGAAGGAGACAAGAATTACTTGAATTCTTGTGCTGGGGGGACGGTTTGGACTAAGACCGTTCATCAAGTGAACGAGATCATCGAGAATATAGCTGCAAATGATGCTTTTCAAAGAGATTCCAATAGTGGAACGGGTGATCGAGTTGCACTTCTCGAGGAAAGATTGACAAATGTGTGTAATTTGGTCTATGGAGGCCAAAACCAAAACTAAGCTCCAGCCCCTATGCAAGTGAGTTACATGGGTCAGCCTAAATACAACAATTCTTTCCAAAATAATCAAAGGTCATATGTTGCTCCACCTTTTAGACAACAAGGAGGTCCGTATCCAAATCAAAGTAACCCTCCTTACAACCCGAATAGGAGGCATGAGAATTTTTCGTATTCTAATCCTAAGGGGGCAATTCAATTGCTACCCGGGATTGATCCGGGGTCTAAGCCACCTAATATTGAAGGGAAAGGGAGCATGGAGGATACTTTGACATTGATTTTGAAGAAGTTAGACAATTTTGAAGTGGAGTTTAGAAAGATGAATAGTGAAACAAACAAGAGAGTTGATGACTTGTATACTTCGCAAGGAAGTCAAATCAAGAGCTTGGAATATCAACTCGGGCAAATGGCTTCGTCTTTGCGTCCACAAATCAACAAGGGTAAGTTTCCTTAAACTATTGAAACTAATCCAAGAGAGCATATTAATGCTATTTCTACTTGCAATGAGTTGAAGAGTGAGATGTTGAAAAGGAATGCTATGGAGAATTTTCATCTTGAATTGGTGGAGGAAGTTAAATGTGTTAAAGGGAAAGAATTTGTTGTGAAGGGTGATGAGAAAGTAATGGGGGTAGTTGAGAGAATAGAGAAAAAGGATAGGAAAGTTGAAGGGGTTGAAAAATTAGGGGGTGAGGAAAGAAAGGTGGAAGAAGAGAAAGTGGAAAAATATGTGTAGGTGGAAATTTCGAAAAGAGTGAAAGATAAGCTCGATGAGAGATTTAAGAAGTTCTTTGAAATTTTCACAAAGCTATACTCAAAGATGCCTTTTCTAGAAGCTATTGAGGAATTGCCAAATTATACAACGTTTTTGAGGGATGTTGTGGCAAGGAAGATGAAATCCAATGAACCGGAAATGTTCAAGCTTACTCATGGGAGTAGTGAGTTGATACGAAAACATCTACCTAAAAAGCTTAGAGATCCGGGGAGTTTCATTTTGAGTTGCCACATCAAAGGAAGTAAGAAGATGAAGGCCTTGTGTGATTTAGGTGCAAGTGTGAATATGATGCCATTTTCTATTGCTGAAAAGTTGGGCTTACATGAGTTGAGGCCAACAACAATAAATGTGCAATTGACCGATGGTTCTAAAGTGAAGCCTAGAGGGGTGATAGAAGATGTGGTTGTTCATGTGGGGAAGTTCATTTATCCCTTTGATTTTGTTGTACTAGATATTGAGAAAGATGTTCAAAATCCTATCTTTTTTGGGAGACCTTTTCTTGCTACGTCGGATGCCTTGATTAATATCAAGCGAGGAGAGGTTACTCTTGGAATGAATGGTGAAAAAGCTACTTTTTCAATCAATGACAATTCCGAGAGTTCCCAAAGAAGATTGAAGGAGAAGTGAACAAAGTAATGCTAGATGGGATGGAAAGTGATGAAAAGGTAAAAGACAACATTCTTGATCTTAAGAGTGAACTTTGTGTTGATGATCTTTTCGAAAAGAAAAAAAAGGTGAATGAAGATAAGGGGGTAACGCAAGTGGTGAAGAAGGGATGTTTTTGGAGAAGGAAATTGAGTGATGTATGTCACTCAACCCTTATTGATTTTGATGTCACTTGAGCTTTATAGCGTCCGGCTAGGGGACGTTAAATCCAAGCGCTAGGTGGGAGGCAACCCACCCTTATATCCTTTTTCGTAACCTTTATCGTTTGTGTTGTTTGGTTTTGCTTTTTGATTTTAGGGGTAGAAGCATGAATGCAATTTTTAGCTCATGATTTTGTGCTTTGATTGCTCTTTGTGGATTTTGTGCTATTATGTGCAAGAATAGATTTGAGGAGCATATTTTGCTTAAGGTTTTGAGATATTCTTGTTTTGGGAGTTGATATGGAGTGTTCATGGTTTATTGAGCTTGAGTTTCTTGATTAATCACTCTTTCCAAACTTTATTAGGATTCTTGATCCGCAAAAGTTTGGGGGGGTGTGATTCGTGATTAATTTTTCGATTAATTGCTCATTTTCATGATTAATTTGATGATGTTCAATGACCATTTATGTTACATGAGGAGTTTTAAGTTGTGTTGTGTAGGAAAATGGAAGAAAAATGGTTTGAAAAAGGTGGAAAGAGATGAAAATTCGAAGTGGTGCAAATAGGTTTGGATTCGAGCACCCACAGGCCAGGATTCGTGCACCCAGAGCTTAGGATCGTGCGCCGGCTCGCTGGTTCGGGCGACAGCGGTTCGCACGAATGCTTGCACGAGCTCGGTTCGTGCGATGACTTTCTGGCTCGAGCGACAATGGTCCACACGATTGCTCACACGAGTAAGGTTCGTGTGGCCATAGGTATTGGTTCGTGCGGCACCTTGTTGAGTCCGAATTTGACCAAATTTTGGTCCAACTTTGACCACACTTCCCTAGGTTTGTCCACTCACTCTTTGTCCTCATTTCCCACTTATTCCACACACAAACACACACTTCTCTCTTCACTCTTGCACTCCATATTCTTTCAAAACCAAGAAGGAGAAAGTTGGAGAAAATTTCCATATCTCAATCTCTACAATTTTTCTCATCAATTCCTTCCAAAGGTATGTTCGTTTAACTCTCCCCATTCTATTTCTTGCAATTTTATTGAAATTCCATGGTAGCATTGTCTAGAATGAGAAATTCAATTTTTAGGGATTCTTGAGCTTAAATTGGGGATTTTTTTTTAGCTTAATTTTGGGCAATTGTTGATGAAATAATGCTACATTGTTGATGGGTAATCCATGGGGAACCATATTGCATGCTAATTTTGTGAATTTCGGACTTAATTGATGATTGAATTTTTTAGTGTAGGCATAGTGACGTATTTTTGGGAATTTTATGTTTAAATTGAGTTGTCAAGATATTGTTGTGCTATTTGTCAATGAGCATGAGTTTATTGATGCTATGTTGAGTTAATGATGTTGATTCAACTATGATTTTTGCTTATTTGAGGTTTCATTGATATATGACATTGGCATGACTATATGTTAGGGTATCTATGTTAGATGTTTTGATGATATAATAAACCAATCAGCTTGTAATAGGACCAGCTAAACATGTTAGTCAGCTGATGAGTAGTTAGGATTAGATAGGTTCGAGTGAGGGGGAATCTACCTTGCTGCCTAGAAGATCCGAAGCTATCATAGAAGAGAAGACCAGCTGAAACTTTGTGGACTTAGCCGATCTTAGAAGACAGAAGATTTAAGCAGCTGACACTGGAGCATCAAGAGCAGATCATCAGAGAAGTTAACATCAGCCGATTGCTGAAGAGCAGATCAGCTGATATCAGAAGATTAGCTGATCAGCTGAGAGCACGTCGCAGACAAGACAAGGACCATGGTTAAAAGACGTATTCAGATGATGTAAAGAAGACCAAGATGAGGTGCACACCAACAGACTTGCACATCAGCTGAGGTCCAAGTATCAGCAGACTGATACACCAGCTGAGGAGACAGATCAGCTGAGGTTTTGTGCACGGCCCATATTCTTCGGAAAAAATTTTAAGGGTTGACTTGCAACATAAAAGGAAGATTCTCAGAATAAAAGATCAATCAATCATGGGGACAAACATGATTGATTGAAGATCGTGAAGATTGACGGGAATCAAGTAGGAAATTCAATCAATCACAATGATTGATTGAATACGAGATTATAGGATCTCAGATTTCTAGTCCATTCCAACGGCTAGTTATTTGACCCTATAAATTAGAGTAATAGTGATAATTTCAGCATTGGATTCACACGCATATTAAGCTAGCCAATACTCTGTCAGATTTATCACTTACGCTCAAAAACACCATTCATACTTATCCTTTGTAAAAGCTTTGTAGAAGCTGTGAGAAGTCAATTGCAACTATAGCATTGACAAGTTGTAAAGAGAGTAGTACTCTCAAACTGTGTAAGTAAGTGAGTTAGTGGAGAGCCCCTCAAGTCCAAGTTGGATTGAGGAGAGTGGATGTAGGACAGTTGGTCCGAACCACTATAAATCCTCTGTGTCTCTTCGTTTTCTTTTTGTTCTTATTTGTGCACATCACCTAAAAGCTGATTTTCATTAAAAATATTTCCGCACTATTCACAGCGCACTACTTTCAAAATCAAACTACCTCAAGTAGTCTGCTGGTTTTCTGAATAAGCCGAATAATTTGAAAAAGATTTTTGAATACTTACAAGTCTATTCAACCCCCCCTTCTAGACTTGTTCAAAGGTATTCTTACCTAAAAACCTGTCTTTGGGACTAACAAGTGGTATCAGAACTGTGTGTCCAAAAGACCACAGCCTGAGAAAGCTTTTGGTGGTCACCTGGACAGATCCCTGAAAATAGGTTTTTAGAAAATTTTGTGTGCTTTTTATCTAATCACTTGCAGATATGTCTTCCTACAAAAAGAGTGGATCCAAGACAAGGAAGTTGCCTGAATTCTCCATAGAGGATTATGATTACTGGAAATTCAGAATGGAGAATCACCTTAGAGCCATTCATGATCGGATGTTAGATGTTCTGGAGGAAGGGCCAATCAAGTTCTTCTGGGAAGGAGTAAGTGATGGCAAGACTCCAGAAGCTGAAATCAGTGAAAGAATGAAGACAGAGAAGAAGAAGAGTGAACTAAACGATGCTGAAAGGAAACTTTTCAACCTCGATCAAGTGGCTAGAACAGAAATCATTGAGATACTCCCCAAAGAATATATAGAGAAAATCAAGACGTGCAAAACCGCTAAAGAGATGTGGGAGAAACTCTCCTTGATGTGTGAAGGGACAGATCAAATCAAAGAGAACAAGCTTCAAGCTGTTCTACATACCTTTGACACATTTAAAATGAAAGCTGATGAAACCATTGATCAGCTAGATATGAGGCTGATAAACATACTGAATAAGGCAAGCTCCTTAGGAAAGGATTACTCGGAGAAAGAGATTAACAACAAAATTTTGAGATCTCTTACTCCAAGATGGAGAGTGAGGTGACAGTAATTAAAGAGACAAAGAATTTATCTGAGATGAGTCATCATACACTGCTATCTCATCTGAAGGCACATGAGTTTGATATCCAAGAAGAGGATCAAGAAGATGAGACTCCAACTTCATCAGCCACAAAGAATGTTGCTTTCTCTGCTGCAGCTGATAGTCAAGAGAAGTCCTCTGCTCCAGAGGACATAAGCTTAAAGGAGCAACTTGCTTTATTGACCAAGAAGTTTGACAAGATGTCAAACAAGTTCCAGAAGTATAGATCTCATTGGAAGAAGAATAAGAGTGATTCTTCCAGAAGATACCAGAAATCATCTGATGTCAGAAGACCATCAGATGAACAGGAGACCAGATACAAGTCTCCAGAGAGAAGGAGGGAACCAAGTCCCAGAAGAGGAGGAGATGGTGTTTGCTTCACTTGCAACAAGCCGGACATCTTAGTTATGATTTCCCTCAGCTTACCCCAAGGGAGAGAGAAGAGAAGAGGATCAAGAGAGATCGCAGGTTCGCTGATAAGAGAGCTCTGCTGGCAGAGGAGGAGAAGCAGGACATCAGCTCATCCTCATCCTCATCTGATTTTGAATCAGAGGATGATATCTGCCTCATGGCTAAGGTAGAAGAGGTAAATTCTCCTACCCCCTCTGTTAGCTCATCTTGCTCCTCTACCTATTCCATGGAGTCAGATATACACAAGTTGTTATCTGATCTCCAATCCTCCTTAAAAGTTTGTTCTAAGCTGGAAGAGGAGAACTCAAGTCTGAAAGCTGAAGTTTTAAGCTTGAGACAAGATCTGGAAAGTGCTAGACTACCAGTGATATCCTATGACTCACAAGCTAACAAGTCTGCTGACTTAATAGCAAAATGTGAAGAACGGGAGAAGCTGATAGAAAAGCTACTTTCTGATAACACTATCTTAAGTGAAGAACATAATCTGCTGACAGCTAAGTTCGATGAACTCTTCAAGCAGAATGAACTGATAACCAAAAATTCATAGCAGCTTCAGCTGAAAGTGGATCAGCTGACTAAGGCAAAGAATGCCGTGTCTGAAATAGCTAAGTCCTCACAAACTGTGAATGATAAAAGGGGTCTTGGTTATCCCAAACCCAAACCACAAAAGAAGAAGAAAGGTGACAGTGGATTAATTAGGGATCCTCGAAAGGGTAAAGGGCCAGCTGAGCCTGCATCTGGATCAGAAGGGCAAAAGAGCAGAGGGACAGAAAAGGTCCCAGCTGGACAGAAGAGCTCCAAGGCTCAGAAGTCTGCTGGTGATCAAAAGGTTTCAGCAGAGCAAAAGAGTACTAAAACTCAGAAACCTACTGACAACCAATATAAGTCCAAAGCTCAGAAGCCTCGAGATCAGAAGAGGAATCCAATTCATAGCTCAGCTAGGACAAAAAGACCTCAGCAGAATCAGCATAGGAATGATAAGCCTGGGTCATCTCAGCAGAGTAAACCCAAGCGAAACAGACCTCAGCCCTGGGTTACTTTTAATGTAACCAAAGTAGGCAAACCTTCATCGGCTAAAGTTTATGAGTCATTCGGAGGCTCAAGCCGAAATTATCCTTTTGAGCAGCCCACCTACAAACCTGCTGTTATCACTCATCGCCCCAGAAAAGATCCTCTGAGGGAGATGATTTTTGTGGATAAGTATGGTAGAAGGTTGAGATCTCCTAAACCTCATAAGGATGATCTCTACCTATGGATCCAGAAAGTCGATACTAACCAATCAGGACCCAAAGATAGGGTACCTAAAGCCTGAGTTTTAATTTCAGGTAAACTCTAGCCCTATAGAAAGAGGAGAAGCCAAGGGCCATGTCTGGTACATTGATAGCGGTTGCTCGAAGCACATGACCTTTGAGAAGCATCTTCTCCAGAACTTTGTAACGCTGGATGGGCCTAGAGTTGTGTTCGGTGACAACAATTTTGGAGTCACCAGAGGAGTAGGCACCCTACTGATCAAAGGAACAAGAGTTGAAGAAGTCTACTATGTAGAAGGGCTCATGCATAATCTTCTGTCTGTATCCCAATTCTGTGACAAGGGATATTCAGTAAGATTCTCAAAGAACTCTTGTCTTGTTATTAATGATTTAAATGAGCAGGTGCTACTAACTGGCCTCAAAAGAGGTAATATGTATCTTGCAGATTTTGCAAGCTGTCCAGCTGACTCATGTTTGGTTGCTAAAAGCTCATCAGAGATCAGCTGGCTCTGGCACAAGAGGTTAGGTCATCTGAACTTCAAGACTCTCAACAAGGTTGCGAGGAAGGGTCTAGTCAGAGGTCTACCAAATGAGGTGTTTGCATCTGAGCAGAAGTGTGATGCCTGTCAGAAAGGGAAGCAGGCTAAAGCCTCATTCAAAGATGTGCAGAGCACTTCAACAACAAAAGCACTCCAGCTGCTTCATATGGATTTGTTTGGACCAGTCTCACCTCTTAGCTTCAGTGGAAGGAAGTACACACTGGTGATTGTTGATGACTATACAAGATTCACTTGGGTAGTGTTCTTGTTCAAGAAGAATGAGACAATGGTCAAGATGCTGGAATTGTTCAAGAGGATTCAGAAGGAGTTGGACCACAGCATAGTCAGAATCAGAAGTGATAAAGGTACTGAGTTTCTTAACTCTATTGTTTCTGACTATTGCAGGGATAATGGCATTCAGCATGAGACATCAGCTGCCAGAACACCTCAGCAGAATGGGTTAGCTGAGAGGAGAAACAGAACCCTCAAGGAGGCAGCAAGGACTATGTTAGCTGAATACCAGACTCCTCAAAGGTTTTGGGCAGAAGCCATCAACACTGCCTGCTTCATCCAAAATAGATGTTTACTAGTCAAGAGACATGGGAAGACTCCTTATGAAATGTACAAGGGTAAAACTCCTAACCTTTCCTTTGTCCATACTTTTGGGTGTAGGTGTTTCATCCATGACAATGGAAAGACTAAGTTAAAGTCTTTTGATGCTAAGGTTGCTAAAGGAATATTCTTAGGATATTCTGGAAGTAGCAAAGCCTATAGAGTCTTTAATAAAGTCTCTCTCTGTGTGGAGGAGACACCCCATGTTGTATTTGATGAATCTTTTCATGAGTACAGCTAGGAGAAGCTAGCAGAAGAGATGGATCAGCTGAATCTGTCAGATAAGCCAGATCTGATTAAGGTAGTAGTACCTAGGATAGAATCAGATTCAGATTCAGATGATGAGCCCAAATCAGCTGATAAGTCCTCATCAGCACCAGATGATGGCACTTTGACTCCTGACGCTAACCAAGGGGGAATATCAGACAAGACCCAAGAAGAGCAGACTATGGCACCTCAAAGGGGCAAGAAGACATTGTCTGATTTCCCAGCTGAACAGATTCTAGGGGATCCAAGTGTAGGTGTTCAGATCAGAAGAAAGCTAAACTTGGGTGCTCAATTCAGTTGTTATGTGTCTCTGATAGAACCCAAAAATATCCATGAAGCTCTTGAAGACCCAAACTGGATTGTAGCAATGCAAGAGGAGCTAAATCAGTTTGCAAGACAAGAAGTTTGGACTCTAGTGGAGAGGCCCAAACATCAGAAGGTCATAGGCACTAACTGGGTATTTAAGAACAAAAAGGATGAAAATGATGTAGTGGTTAGAAACAAGGCAAGACTAGTAGCCCAGGCGTATTCACAGTCAGAGGGGATTGACTATGATGAGATATTTGCTCCTGTGGTAAGACTAGAAGCCATTAGATTGTTTCTGGCCTATGCTGTTTTCAAAGGGTTCAAGGTATATCAGATGGATGTCAAATCACCTTTTCTGAATGGAATCCTGGCAGAAGAGGTTTATGTGGAACAGCCACCAGGATTTGAGATTGGGAACAAGGTTTATAGGTTGCAGAAAGCTTTATACGGACTAAAGCAGCCACCTAGAGCCTGGTATGATACTCTATCACAATTCCTACTGGATAGTGGATTTAGTAAAGGAAAGATAGACAAAACCTTGTTCAGAAAGGAAGACGAAGATGATATCCTCTTAGTGCAGATCTATGTGGATGATATCATCTTTGGCTCCCCCAACAAGCTGATGTGTGATGAATTCAGCAAGCTGATGACCAACAAGTTTGAAATGTCCATGATGGGGGAGATGACTTATTTCCTTGGACTGCAGGTGAAGCAAATGTCCAATGGAACTTTCATTTGCCAAGTTAAGTATGCCAAGAATTTGATAGAAAAGTTTGGAGTCAGTAGCAGCAGAGAAGCTAAGATTCCAATGATGGCAAACTTTAGCATGGATCCAGATGAGGCTGGTGAGAAAGTGGATCAGACACAATATAGGGGACTTATTGGTTCTCTGCTGTATCTAACTGCCAGCAGACCTGATATCAGCTTTGCAGTTGGGCTGTGTGCAAGGTTTCAGGCAAATCCTAAGAAATCTCATCTGCAAGCAGCAAAGAAGATTGTAAAGTATTTGAAGGGTACTTACAATCTAGGCCTCTGGTACCCAGCTGATGACAACTTTCAGCTGAGTGGGTACTCAGACTCTGACTATGGAGGGTGCAAGATTGATAGGAAATCAACCTCTGGCACATGTCAGTTTCTGGGAAGTAAGCTGATATCTTGGTTCTCCAAAAAGCAGACTTCAGTAGCTACTTCTACAACAGAGGCAGAGTACATGGCTACTGGTAGTTGCTGTTCTCAGCTGCTCTGGATCAGACAACAGCTGAGGGACTACCATGTGATCACAGAAGAGATACCCATCTTCTGTGATAGCACAAGTGCAATAGCCATTACTCAGAATCCTGTTCTCCATACTAGATGCAAGCATGTGGACATAAGACATCATTTTCTTCGGGATCATGCTGAGAAGGGAGATATCAGGATGGAGAAGATTCATACGGAGAAGCAGAGAGCAGATGTGCTTACCAAACCCTTAGCAGAGGTAAGATTCAGAGAATTAGTAGCAGAGTTAGGAATGATAGATGGAGGAGCAGTTCTTTAGAAAGAAAGTTTTTAGGTAAACGGGTAGTCAGCTGGTACCCAGCTGAGGACTATTCTACTGAAGTAATCAGCTGATCCTCATATCAGCTGATCTGGTATGTCTACTTATTCTTTCCTTTCTTTTCTCTATCTTGTTATATCTAACTTGATACAGGGATAAGTTATGAAAGTCAGACAAGGCTACTTTACTTCAGCTGGTCCATGTCGGCTGACATTAAAGACCAAGATGAGCAGAAAAGATTTTCATAAAGATCGCTCTTATCAGCTGACTTTGCCATGTCAGAATCACGATAAGTATTTCTATGATCTTTTTGTCGGTTTTTAAAATTTCATTTTATTTATCAAATATTTTAAAAAATTTAATAAATCCCTAATTTTTAAAATTATTTTAGAAAATTGGCAATCAAATCTTTTCTCTTTCGAAAATTCGGGGATTTATTATTTTTTTTTCCAAATAAGGTGTCAGTTGTAATTAATTTAACACCGCCTAAATTTTCTCAAAAAGCACTTTCATCATTACCTTTTTCAAAAAGGCAAATCTTTTGAGGCAGTCAAAACCTTTCGAAATCCTGACACCCACACAACACCTCCAAAATTGTCAAAGGTCATTTATTCTGGACCTTTGATTTGTGTGATACAAGATACAAATCTACGATCAAAATTGATCGGTTTTAATTTTGGAAAAACTGCTCATATCTATCGATACTTATATATACCCCCTTTAACTTCTTTCTGAAAACCTTCTGCTCCTAAATCTTTCTGCCTGAACTATTCCTGCATATTATTCTCTCTGCACTCAATCTCTGTTTTGGAAGGTATGGCATCTAAGGCAATGCAAAAACTTTTCAAGGAAAAGATGTATGCAGAGATGTGTGTCGATTTCGACACGACTAGGGTTCCTGAAATTAGAGAAATCCTAAACCTTCTCCAACATCACAATCTCTGAACCTTCATCTCCATGATCCCCCCTGATCTTAAAACCCTAAACTTCTATGCTTTCCAATTCCTTCTTGTTGGTCCCGAAATGAGTTTAATCAGTGTATGGGGGGGAATACACTGATGTCAGATTTTTCTGAGAGACTCAGAAAAATGCTCTAACGCACTCAGTCAGAATTCTCTGAAGTACTCAGTATGCTGAATGTCCGCAGGGGCAGCAGGGACGGTTCAGTACTGAGTCAGATAAGCTGAGTGTGAGTAAAGTGCTCGGAGGCTCAGTAGAGATAACAAACCTACTGACTGCTCGGAAGCGAGTCAGTTGGACTACTATCTCAGTGAGTCAGAGTATGTTCGGAAAGTGAGCCCTTAGATTCTACTCGTTTTAGTTTCTGAAAATGTTTTCTCTGAGTTGCTTAGTAAAATGGTGGTTAAGGCTGAGTGCACAGTATTCAGATTCAGGATGATTGATTCAGTCCTGAAGTCAAAACCAATGCAGTATGTTAAGTTTAATATGATGACATTTATGATCCTGAACAAAACAGTAAATCAGCACACAGGGGACTTTTTAACGTGGTTCGGAGATAACCAACTCCTACGTCCATGACCTGATTTAACAGGAAGCTATCCTCAAAACCCTGAGGATAGGTACTTGGGTTTTACGTGCCAAGGGACACGAGTAGCCAACTTCCTCTCTTAGGAACTGACCCCTGGGCGTTTTACAAGTCCCAGTCCTTCTAACCAACCTATCTCACACTTTGAGAGGTTTGGTATTCTGGTTTCCAACTAAGATGGCTCTAGCAATACAAATCAGTGCTAAATATTAGAGCTATCGATCTAAGCAAAATACAGAGTGAATCCTACTACAACACTAGGGAAATTTAATTGCAGAGTGTTGTTTATGATATGCTTTTGAGTTCTTGGATTCTTGAGAGTTCTCTTGGAAATTTCCCGTTAACCTTGAATGGGTGCAAGGTTCTCCATATTTATAGGCGAGATTCAAAATAGATCTGTTGGAGGAGATCAAATCAAATCTTTCCTATTTTAGGTAGATTGCAGGCTAGAAATACTGTTTGACCTACCCGCCATGCTTATTCTGGCAAGTTGTCACATCACCTGCAACCTTTTGAGACGCATTAAATGCTGCGCAGACTCCATGCTTACGTGCCGAAAGATCATTGGCTCACCGCTATAACGGCTAGTTGACCTTCAGACATTTATCCTTCCTCGTACATTCAATGCTCTGAGTCTCTTGTAATAACTCAGTCTGAACGTGTGCCTTAATGGAGTCTTACTGACATTCTTTTTGTCTCTTGTCCCATAGCATAAATAACCTTCTGCTTTGGACTGACATGATTCAGGTGATCTGAACCACAGCCTGAGTCAGGTCCTATGTGCATTCAGCACAGCCTGATAGGTCATTCAGCTCAGTATGTGTTACCTTTTTGCTTCGGACTTACAGGATTCAGGTGAACTGAACCAAGGCCTAAGTCAGGTCCTATGTGCATTCAGCACAACCTGATAGGTAATACTTACTCTTCACTGACTGAGTTCTGTCCTGAACATGCTTAGTGTATTCAGTAGAAATATCAGACAATGGTACTTCAGGATTGACTTCAGGATGAATCAGCAGGCTTCGATCTTCAGCTTCAGAACAGACAATCTTCAGCGAGACTGACTGACTCGTTCAGAATGGTTTACGCTCCAGACTTCAGTAAATTGGGTCGACTCCAATATTCTTCAGTCTTCAGCATGATCCTTCTGTACTGAATCTCTAACCTAACTATCCTGAACTATTTTATCCTGAACACTATACTTAGGCAAATTCATCAGGGGTTTTGGGATCTAATCAAAATACTCAGATTGTCCCAACAATTTCCCCCTTTTTGATGATGCCAAAACCCTTAAGCAAATTCCTCTTCATCTATACAATCAACTGACTTAGTCAGTGAGAATAACTCAGTACCACCTGATGAACTAGGTACTTAGTCTATAAGATGAAAACAAGGAATGGGTTAGTACAGTTCTTGATAAGAATTCAGAAAAGTAAATTCAGGAGTCAACAAGAAGTTGTACTCAGGAAACATAAATAACTTCATTGATTGATAAGAAAATACAAGTATCCTGAAGCTATTACAGAATTCCTGAACAACTAACTCCTGATCTAATCTTCATCCTTATTCCAAGCAGTCAGTGGAATCTCGTACATCTCCAGTACTCGATTCAGGACCTGCTTCATCCTGTTCCGATCAGCAACGGCCCCGGTAGCTGGTCCTATTCTGACGACTTCTTCAGAAATTGCTTTCCGGTCCAGCTGCTTAGAATTCCTAAAGAGTGGAGGAGGATACTTGATGAATTCCGGAGGAGCAATCTCAACACCTTCAGTGTCAGCATGTCTGATGATTTCAGCCCATAGATCAGGATGCTCCTGTGCCATCCAGTGATGGAGTATGACGTCTTTTTCTTCAGTCTGATCGTCCCATAACCCCACCACATAGAATAGGTATGCCCACCTATTCCGGATCGAAATCCAAACCTCTAGCATCTCAATCGGAATGAAGTCTTCAACAAACTTCGATGGAGGATGACTTTGATCTGAACTGACCACAATCTTCCTCTGAGTCTTTGTCCGACATCCAGATGATACAGATTTCTTCTTCTGGACCTGGGAAGTCAGATACTCATTAGATTCTTTTAGGCGCTGGATCTGACTGAGCATCGAAATTTCTTTCATTTTTGCTATCTTTTCAGCATCAGTCATCACCAATTTCTTCTGAGTAGTCAGCCCAGATGGCATTATTTGTTCCTCCATCTCCTTATATAAAGGCTCGAGAGCCGGATCTTCAGAGGATCTCAACTTCTTCGGATCTGAGCCTTCAGCAGTTTCGATGGCGGCTACGGATCTAGTCCTCTTTCTATCCGCAGCCTTCAGTTCCAGGGGAAAGTTCTTCTTCTTAGCTTTGCCAGTAGTGGCAATTTGCTTCTTCCCTTCTTCCCCCTTTTTGGCATCATCGTCATTAATACGTTTGACGACTTCATCCACTGACTCCGCCAAAAGATTGAACTGACTATCCATCTCAGTCTGCTTTACCTGCAATTGCCCAATCTGCCCCACCATCCCTCTCAGGCCGATACTGAGCTGATCAACGGCTGAATTGTGTGCAGCCTTCAGTCGACCTTCGAAGTTCTGCATCCTTGAGTCTAGGGCAGATGTAATTTTCTCCTTCTCCTGTGCAGACAACTCCCTCAGCAGGTCCTCCTTCAGTTCAGTTCTTAACTTGACCAATTTCTCATCAACCAGTTGATCAACCTTTTCAGACAGTTGTTGATCCAGAAAGTTGGCAAGTTTAGTCTCCTGCTGAGTCTGCACATCTGAAACCATCTGATTGCAGTTCTGAATGGCATCCTTGGCTTGCTCTGAAATGGCAGTTAGTTCTAGATTGATTTCAGTCCGAGCTTCGCCAAAGAAATCAATTGTTGCATGCACATCAGTGGCCATATCATTCAGGTCTCTATCCAGCCTTTTCATCTTCTTATTCAGAGTTCTAGAATATTTATCAACCCTAATTGCCTTTCGCTCAACGAGAATTACCCTTCTGTGCATATTCGAAAGAGCTCGTGAGGAATTTTCAGTGAACATAGCCGCTGGGGTGATCCAGTTTCCTCGAACTCGGATAAGACCTGTTCGACCCTCTCCTGAAGCCTCCGCTGCCCCGGGTCCAAGGGGTGCATCATCGGCCGGTGCACTGACTCCCTCAGTGCCACCTTGCTGATCGTCATCAGCAATCACAATCACCTCCGTTTCTGCTTCCTTCTCCTTTCCCTTCACTTCAGCCAACTGAGTCTCGGGCTCAGGATATATTTTGCGAACTGTTCTCATAAAATCCACCATTTTGATCAGATGATGTAAAGAGTTAACACCAAAATGATCAAAGAGGGCGGCTTCTAAATCTGCAATGCAGTCCCATCCTCTGGACTCTCCTAGCTGGCTGAGCTCAGACCAAGTAGCATTTCTTATCATGGCAAAAGTGCGGAGTTGCACAACTGCCTCCTTCTGAGCCTCAGTAAGATCAGGGAATCTCCTTTCCACCATCTCAGCAGCCTCTTCCCTTGCAACTATTTCGAAATCTGATAGACTATTTACATCGGGCGCAGGGAAAGGCCATGGTGCTTCAGCCTGAACTGGTTCAGCAGCCTCTTGCTCAACTCCTCCTTCCTGAGCAGGCTCTTCCTGAACCAAACTCTGATAGGTTTCAGCTATAGTAAGGATCAGCTGGTTGGGTTCAGGGGATGCAATCGGGGCAAGTTCAGGAACAGCCTGCGCCTGAGCTGGTTCCTTCTCAACAGCTTCAGCAGAATCCTGCGCCTGAGCTGGTTCCTTCTCAACAGATTCAGCAGATTGCATCTCCTGAACCTTCTTCTGTTGCCCAGCTGACCCAGAGTAGAGAAATTTCAGCTTTTGTTGCTTGGGTCTGAAGGTCTCGGATTTATCCTCCGCTGGCTTTGCTGTATCAGACTCTGAAGATTTGCCTGCCTGAGCCTGAACTTTCCCAGTCTTGCTCGCCTGGGCCTTCTTCTTCTGAGTCCGAGGCCTTCTCCTTATGCCAGCATCATCGGAATATGCTCTGAAGAGATGGATTTTCGCTGGGATCTCGAGTGATTGAGCCTGATCCACATCACCGAGATCCAGAGTCTCCAAGAGCATGGAGATCTTGGTGCCAAAATG